>CM070037.1:75445504-75462090 GCA_036250615.1 Ptychadena robeensis
GATACTTGTCCATTTGCTTAAAATGAGTGAGCTCGGATAGCGCTTGGAGATAGGCTAGACACCTTTTTTTTGTTTTTGTTTTTTTAAACACTTGATTGCGCTATTTTGCGTTGTATTGCGCTAAATTGCCACGCGTTATATTGCGCTATATTGCAGCGTGTATGAGCGGATGATCGCAGTAAGTTTGGCTGCCGCTGCCAAGTCCTCCCGTGACGTGTGCGAGGTGAGCCAAGCAAGCGGGCGTTCCCCTTCCTGGCGTGTAGAGACGAGCTCCGATAGCTCTGCAGTTTTCTGCAGGTAGTTTTGCGCCAAAAGTTATGCCGACTTGCAGCGGGTTCCCTGGCTTGAAATGCCGGTATGCTGGTGGAGGAACGAGAGCTGGGGGACACGCTACCCTTCCATGCGGCGCTGGAACCGGAAGGGCCCATTTCTTTATTAAGGGAGTCTAATGACCCCCATACATACACAGATTTTAGCATCCGACAGACTAAAAATAATAATTGTTTTTCACAATTGGATTGATTGATGGAAAATAGAATATACTCCACATGGAATAACCAATTTTTTATCGTTTTTTTGGGGGGTTTTTTGATCTATTTTTTTTTTATCGTAATTTGTACTCAATTTGTACTCAACCGATCAAAATTTTTCGACATGTCCGATCTTGTTTTGATAGATTTTTTCACAATTACGATCAAATTTAATTGATCGGACCATGTGGGCATGCACCAATTTTCAGTCGACCGATCTAAAAATTTATCGTTTTTAATCTTTGGGCCGCTAATATCTGTGCATGTATGGGGGCCATAAGTATTTGTTCAGTGGTGAGGTAGAACAGGTCTAGCCAAAATAATAAAGAAGCTTTAGATAAGGTACACGGCAGATTGGAGAGCAGAGCAATCTGGGGGAGGCAGTAAAAGGGCTCCTTCCTCTTTTTTCCAATGACACTGATGGCAGGAATCTGTGTAGAGTTGCAAGGCTTCTATACCATCTAGACAAACATTTTAAACAGTGTTCCTGAGCTGTGATGAGATCCCTGTCAGGAATAATCTGTTTTTCATAAAGATGGTTATATTTTAAAGATTGAAATAACACTTGACTAACCCTTCTGCATTCTATTAAAAAAAAAACTTTGGACTATGGGTATACATAAAATATGAAAGGGCAGTATAGGAATGTTAACCTAATGCATACATAAAGGAAACAACCTCTTCTGCCATAATCTGCAGGTCTGGTGCACCCAAACAATGGTGCAATGAAAAAAGACTTGTCATGTTGAGCCATACTTAAAGCGGAAGTAAACTCAAAAAAAAAATCCCCCACATACATGACACGGACACAACACTGTCAGCATTATACATCTGTGAGAACTGCCGCTACACAGAGAAAAAAATAGGTACTTACAATCTTCACTTCCTCATTCCTAGGCACCATCTTAAGTACTGGCGCTGAATCTAACTTCCGGTCGCCCATGTCTGTTTGGATCATTACTAAGGTGCCCTCCCCTGCAGACATATTTTACCATCCCCAAGGGTTTTGGTATGGGAGGCAGTTCTGGTAATTCCAGAGACAGAGTAAAGCTGAAAGAGGAACTGTAGGAGACAGGAGAATTGAGACTGAAGTGGGTGAAGGGGTTCAGTGCGCAGTGATATGGGGTGACATGGATTTGGGGGTGAAATGGATTTGGTCGGCTGAGTTATAAAAATCTTATTACCTACTCTGCTGCCAGCCCAGCAATGTCTCTCTACACTTCCCCACAACACCTCACAGATGACACTCCATGTTGGAAGTCTAATTCATCCAATCAGTATATGGAGGAGAGGACAACATGATGTTATTGGGGTAAAAATATAAAATATCTATTACCATCTGCGCCAGCCTCCAGCAAAGTCTCCTCTACACATTCTACAATACCTCCACAGATGAACTTTCCAATGCTGGGAAGGTTCTCATTCATCAGTCATGGTATAGAGATGAGGACAACAATGACAAGGTTAATGGTGTAATATAAAATATCTTATTACTCCTCTGCTGCCATCCCACAATGTCTCCCTCTCCAGTCCTCCACAATCACTTCACGATGACACTTCTATAAACTCCGAAGAGAGGGAGGGGAGGGGAGGGAGCCTACAGCCAACAGAACACGCGTGATATGACGTCAAAGAGGCACAGCAAGCATTCTGGACCCCACTAACAGCTGTGCTTTCCCGCAGTATCACTATAACAAGCGACTCAGCGATGCGGCCAACGTCACAGCATGGTTGTGTACCTCGAAAAACTTCTTTCCTGCCTTAAGATTTATTATTTTCTTTTTGGACAGTGATTGCCCTACTCTATTGCAGCCTGATGCTGATAGTGCAAAGTGACCTACAATGTGGTAGGTCCGCTTTAACTTTACAAGATGATTTTATTCACATACAACACACACTGTATTTTCTCCTCATAAGACGCCTTTTTCCCCCCTCAAAATTGGGGGGTAGTGTGTGCATCTTATAAGGCAGATACACAACCACCCGTGGCCAAAAGACGATTCGGCCGTGGGTGGTTGCCCATTCTATGCGCCCACTGTCTTTGCAGCCAAGCACTGAACTTGGCTGTGGAGGCAGAGGAGGGGAAGCTCTCAGAGGACCCACCAATAGGGGCAGAAATCCATATGCCCTGCAAACCGGGTTGATTGTGTGTGTCTGTCCCAGTTAAGCAGGACAAATCTGCTCAGCTGGGGCACACTGACAGGATGGATGCTTTATCAGCAAAGCCCAGAGATTTTTATATCAGCTTAAGTTGACATATAAATCTCCATTCTATGTAGAGCTCTGTTGTATGGCAGAATGGGGTACTAACAGCTTCCTCTCCTCCTAAACTTTTTGTTCTCCAAATAAGAAGCTCTGGTTGATGCTGCGTTTTATCAGCCGCAAAATACAATACCTAGTTTAGCTCTTTTCAGTCCCCTTCAGTAAGGTGCACCAGGTAAGTAAATATGCTATATAAATACAGAGAATATGCTATATAAATACAGAGAATAAACTTTTGTAACAGGGACAGCAAATATCATAGCCGAAACCAGAACTGAATAGAAGATAAAGAGGAGTTGAGTAAGATCTAACTTTTTGTGACTTTTCTATCTGCCAGGAAATACACTTTTCTGAATCTAAATTCTTTTCTAGAATAGAATATTTAGCAAACTCAGAATAAATAGCAATGTCTCCCTCCCCACACCTCAAACCAACTATTGTGCCATATCATATTATCACAATCAGGAAGTAAGCTCAATAATGGACAGTTGTCAGTAGTTCAAAGTAAAATATACATATAATAGTAAGAAAAAAAACAATTACATTTAAAATTAAAAGAATTACAATGAGATTTGTCATGGTGGGATATTAAGCAGCAAGTATAGTCTGTTCTGATGTTTTGGAAGCAGAAAATTGGCAACTTTGACAATGGCCAAAATTTGACGGCTACACAATGACTCAAAGTATCCCCAAAAAAAGTATGTTGTGTGTTTCTTGTATACAGTGATTGGCAGGGCGGTTTCACCTGCTATGCAGAGTATGCAGGCACATAGGGCCTACCCCACAAGCATATTCTGCTACTGAAAATAGGACCTGGCCGGCGGGGTCAAACCATAGCACCCACCCGCACCGCTCAACAACTCGTCCATCAGGGGGCCCTGTGCTATTACTTTGCATAGGACCTCCGAAAGGCTTGAAATGGAGCAACAGTTCTGGTGGTTGGTAGCTACTAAATGTGATCCAAAGAAGGACAGCTGGTAACCAGCAACACGTTTCACAGAGAAGTTTGGAAAGCAAACTAGCCAATCTAGTCGAACCCTTCAGGAAAGCTGCAGTAGCTATAGAAGGCCACAAAGGCAAGTCATCAGCAGTGCCCATCACTATGCACATCTACAATGGGACCATGATATCCGATCTAGACTGATCTAGACTGCAAGACAATGAAAGAGGGTGGCATGATCTGATGAATCACATTTTATTTATAATTGTTGTTTACCTGGTGAAGAGGTGGCAACATGATGATCTATTCTCTAGGGTTCCGGTATTGCACTCTCTTATGGGAACTGTTTTCCCTGATGGTAGTAGGTTCTTTTTTTGTTCAAGAATGGTTTGAGAAACAAGACAATTATCTGCTTCTTATGCCATACTGCTGGATACTACAGAATCATTACATTACAGTACATTACCCAAGACGTGTGAGTTGGGGGACCCACACAATTATATCTAGATGGCTTGAATGTTTTGGGTGATCGTGTATGCATCTTGCAATAATGGTAGGTGATATATTACCTAGTAACTTTATATAATCATCATGTACAGACTATTTCCTGGATCTCCTATTCACAGATAATGTATTATTGAGGAAAGATGAGATAAGATATGGCTTGTCTCCAGACTGCACTCTACACTGCCCCACCCTGGACTCTGGGGCACAGCTAAGATGCAGTACTGTGCATCCTCTTCATAGGCAAACACAGCATTTTATGTATATTTCTTTCACATCTAAAGTTCTTAAAGTGAACCTTCATAACTTCATTTTGACATGTCACAATATACACCACAAATCTGTTTTCAGATAACTTTCACCTTTTACCTTTAAACACCCATGCTTGAGCTCATGTCTGGTGTTTTTGCCTAGGATGAAATGGTACCATTCTACTGCAGACAGGAGGAAGCATCTCCTTAGTCTCTTTTTCCCCGAGGATAAAAGTTGAAAAATGTCACACGGTGAGTGACTGGATCAGGGTCTGTTCTGTGTTAGACATTTGTGAATACAGCATGACATGCGCAAACACCATTATTCACATAACTATGTAATCTATGGACCAGCATGTTCTTCCAGGAAGAAGATACCTGAACAAAGATGGCCCATCAGCCTGGATACATTTCCTGTATCAAAGTCTGAAATAAAATCTGGACTTGACACAAACCACTGCATACTGCTGCACTCAAGTTTTTCTTTTTACCTTCCTCTTGTATAGGATATAAAAGCCTTTGTATTGTAACAGTTATGCTCTAATGTATACATTGTTGAAAGGTGTGTATTTGTAATGTTTGGTATTTTTTGGTAATTCTGCAGATTTAAAGTCATTGTCAATGAAAGTATCTCTGTAAAAGCTAATGTGCACTGGCAAGTGTTACCTAGTCACATTGTGTACTTACCATGAAACTTAAAACCTACAGACTGCAATAGTACATATTTTTCTGTATCTGCAGAGACAAAGCAGATGGAGTTCCCCACAGGAATTAACCATTAAGCAGAACAGAAAAAAAAATATAATGGCAGGTATTTCTTCAGTTAATTTAAGTATGGATGGAGTAAGTAAACTTTCTGTAATGCACAGACCCCCCCCCCCCATGTCCTCTGCTACTGGTGCTTCTTCCACTGAGCAGATCAATATGCAGCTGTAATGGAGCTGTTAGTACTGATGTTGCCCACTGGGATCTGCACTGTGCAAAGTGGATGAGTTGTATTGGGGGGTTGTTCTGGACAAGCATTCCTTTTATCATTATCCATCATTCCTCTCCACATCCTCCCCATAGCATCATGTCCCAGAAGAGCAGCTGCCGGCGGAGATGTGACCGGCTCTTCTGGTCCATCTTCCCTCACCTGAGTCTGATCACCTGCTTGGTGCTGTACAGCATTGCTGGGGCCCCCCTATTTCAATGGTTGGAGGGATCTGCCCAGGAAGGACTATCCGAAGCTGATGTCCTGCTGGAGAAGCTCTGGAACGTGTCACAGAATGTGTCTGGGAACACCAGCACCGGTGAGTCCCATCTTATTATACATAAGTATGTATCTCTCTCTCTCTTGCTTATCCCAAGCGTTATTAAATGCAGTCACTGTTGTCCCTTCTACCACCTCTACTGATAGTCCATTCCAGACATCCACTATTCTATCAGTAAAAAGTACTTTCTAGGGTTGGTTTTGAACTTTTCTCCAGCTAGATTAGGGCCATACCCAATTATTGTGAATTTAGCATCATAATGAGGACGCTGCCCTCCTTTCTATGATTTATATCTTTAATATAATCAAAGATTACAATCATAGACCCCTCTTTCTCCTTTTCCTCCAGGTTATACATGTTAGGTTCCTGCAAACCTTCTTTTCATGTTTTATCTTTTTGACCCTTCACCATTTTGGCACCCACATGGTGCCCATCACTAATCTCTTATCAACATCATTGTATGTATGTATGGAGGAATAAGAGAATACTTTTTTCTGGTAATCCCACTTAGTATGCACCCCAGAACTCTGCTTTACCCACTGCCTGGGAACATTGTTTGCCTACCTTACAATCATCTGAAATATGGTGGAAATGTACCATGGTACATGTTGTGAGGAGTACTTCCCGTTTGTCAAGCCTTCAGCGATACTCAATGTGGGTCGGCGCCCTGGGCATCTCTGGTCACTGACGGAGAGCACTCAGGGGGGGATCTGGTCACAGACGGGCAGCCATGCGATTAAGGCGACCCTGCCGGGGGGAGGCATCTGGCAAGATGCTGCCCTGGGCAACTGTCCATGTTGCCCATGCCTAAAACCACCACTGGTTCTATATATACAGACTAGATATGCAATCTATTAATCTCACTTACTGAGACACCTACACTACAATTAAATATACAAACACATGGCAAACAAAAAAAGTAATAAATACATTAAAATACATACTGTTTAAATATTAATGTATATAAACAACAATAAAAGAAAAACAGGCACACAAGTTTACTAAAAGCGCCCCCATCACCTATTAAACTGGAAGTCACTACTCTGAACTGCAGGGAGGTCAATTAGTGTATAATGTCCACTTAAATGAATCAAATTGTACTCCTCATTGTAGTGGACAACAAAATTGCAACTGCTGTATGTCTTACCTGCAGATGACAGGAGGCTCAATGTAAAGTCAAAGCTGTCAAATATAAACCTCTGTGTGAAAGCATTGTAAAAATGGAAGACTGAGGACATCTTTTGGCAAAAAGAAAGTATTGCAAAGGGGACTTTTTTCCAATTAAGTTCCATTAGAAAACTTGACTTGCATTTTAAAGCTTCATCATGTATGGACTACTGGATAAACATTTAGAAACAACAGAAAAGTTCTCGTTTTTATTGAAGTGTATGAAGTTTATGCCAAGGGAATAACCAGAGGGTTGCATTATCTGACAATATAACTACAGTTGCAAGAATGTATGTGAACCCCTTGGGATTACATGGAGTTTTGCATGAATTAATCATAAAATGTGCTCTGATCTTCATCTACCGTATTTTTCGCCGTAGAAGACGCACTTTTTCACCCCCAAAATTGGGGGCAAAAAGTGCTTGCATCTTATGGTCCAAATGCGCGACCCCCGCGGCCACTCGGCCGCCGGTGGTCACACCTTGGCACGGAGATTAGCCGAGGAGCTGTCAGATGTGAGATGGCGGCTGGTGTCCGGCTCTCCCATCTGAACTGTGTATTTGCCTATGCCAGCAGAGCTCAAAGTTTTGCTGCCATAAGCAATGAAGAGAGAGATATAGATGAATGGCATTTATATCTCTCTCTCCTGTCCGTGGGGACTGCAATCACTCTGCAGCTCCCACGGACACAGTAACTGCTGATCACAGTAACAGCTGATCGGCAGAGCAGAGGTGAGTAGGAGACAGCCCAGCCCCCCTTCCTGCAGATCAGTGTGAAGTATGACGTGTTCTGCTGAGAGTGTACTGCTGCAAGTGACACCTACTGGCTGAATTGAATATTGCATTCACTGAATTCATTGCATTAACCAATTGATGTGAAAACTTTTAAATCTTTTTTTTGTCTTATGGTCCGGTGCGTCTTATACGGCGAAAAATATGGTAAGTCACAGCAATAGAAAACACAGTTTGCTTAAAATAATACTACACAAACAGTATGTTTTATTGAAAATAACATGTAAACATTGCAGGGTGGGAACCCCTAGCCAATCAGTGTGATGATATTGGATGTATTGCTGAAAGCTGTCCTGTCTTCATAAAACACACACCAGTTTTGGGTTTACTGGTTTCAAGAAGCAATGTCTAATATGAACCATGCCTCGCAGAAAAGAGCTCTCAGACCTACAATCAAGAATTGTTGACTTGCATGAAACTTGAAAGGGTTACAAAAGTATCTCCAAAAGCCTTGATGTTCATGTGTCCATGCTAAGACAGATTGTCTACAAATGTAGAAAGTTTAGCACTGTTGCAACTCTCCCTAGGCGTGGTCGCCCTGTAAAGATGACTGCTAGATCACAGCACAGAAAGAAGAATCCAAGAGTGTCAGCTAAAGACTTACAGAAATCTCTGGCACATGCTAACATTTACATCTACAAAAAGGAAAACATGAAACAAGAATGGAGTACATGGGAGGACACCACAGAGGAAGCCATTGTTGTCCAAAAATATTGCAGCATGTTTGAAGTTTGCAAAAGAGCACCTGGATGTTCTACAGCACTACTGGCAAAATATTGGAGTGGCCCAATCAGAGTCTTGACCTTACTCCGATTGAAATACTGTGGTATGACCATAAGAGAGTGATTCACACCAGACATCCCAAGAATATTGCTACGCTGGAACAGTTTTGCGAAGAGGAGTGGTACAAAATTACTCCAGATCATTATGCAGGTCTGATCTGCAACTACAGGAATCGTTTAGTTGAGGTTATTGCTAGTGTTGAGCATGAATATTTGCAATTCGAATATATTCGCGAATAATACGTATTCGAAAATTCCCAAATGTGTGACCGGATATTCGCAATGTCGAATATTCTACATAATATCACTGTGATTGGTTACCAGCTTACATATCTTTACGCAAGTCTATGAAAATATGATACATATGTGCAATGTAAGGGCGTAGAATATCAACAAATTATTTTGAATATCAAATATCCCTGCAAGCATTCACGAAATTACGCAAACTTGAATTTGGCATATGCCGCTAAATACTAGTTATTGCTGCCAAGTAGGGTCAACCTGCACTGTGAATGTTTACATGTTATGTTCAATAAAAACATGAAAACATATAATGTATAATGTTTGTGTAGTGTTATTTTAAACAGACTGTGTTTTTCTATTGGTGTGACTTAGATGTAGATCAAAGCCCATTTTATGACCAATTCATGCTAAACGGCACAAAATTCCAAAGGGCTCACATACTTTTTCTTGCAACTGTATGATGGGTTGCAGCTAGTGGTGTGAGATTTGGAGGGTAAGTATTCTTGGGTATTTTCTAGGTTTTACTGCTAATTTTGTTTGAAATCAGGGGGTTCAAAATGGTACAATACTGTTGCTGATGTAGGAGTGTATCTAAGATTATTATCATCCCTTCCTCCTGTCAGTTGGTGACCATTGATCTAGGTGATGGGTTTTACAAAAATATGACTTCCTGTTTCCAGAGGTGTGGAATTTTGGCTGTTGATTGGACAAGACTCCTGCGGTGTTCTTGGAGAAGAACATAGGAGAGCGACAGATGTTGCACCTAGGGAAGTGTTCTTATGGTATGCCATGTGAGAGAGAAATTCCTCTAAAACATACATACATTGAATCATCTACATCTCATACAAGTTGTAGAATCATAGAAAGTATTAGCAGATTAATTTTAAATATTAGACGTTCTATAATAACACAGGATTGCATGTAGGCAGGATGAAGGAATTTTCCTACAGTAGTTCCTGCCTCTGTGAAGTCTGGCATGGATTTATCTGCTGACATTGTATATCAATCTCCTTTACCAAGTGAGATCACAACTCTAAATGGGACAACCTAGGCTGCCAATCCAATACTGTGTAATGGCAAATTATCCCCCCCCCCCCCCCAGTCCATATCTGGACCTACTAAAACCTGAAATAATGGTGTTTGGTGGAACTGTAACATTGACTCTGTTAATATTCTTTATTTAGTTTAGTTTTTTTTTAATTTTAAAGAGTTTTACAATGTAACATTGCAATTAGAAAAAGGACAACTAAACAAAAGGTAAAAAGAAACAAATATAGTCAGGGGTGGACATAACTTTTTTAGTGAGCTGCTGAGATGAGTACCAGGAGATGGTGTTTGGTACTCACCCTATACCTCACTGTCTCCCTCACTGTCCTCTGTGTCAGCCTCCTGCATGGTAGATTCTGCTGCAGGTGGACCTCCCTGTTTCTGATTGATTCTCCGATTAGCTGTCTCCATCCACAGGTCAGCAGCTAGCTTTGGGTCACATGTAACTCTCACAATACAAATCTCCGTATTTATCTCAGTAGTGCAACTTTTCACTTGTCAGACTTTACCCTACATGTGCCTACTCAGATTTTTGTCTACCAGATCCCTAACACCCTTATAAGTCAAATTCTTTTTTTAATTAGTAATTTACATTCCCAATTTGACACCCCTATCTGCAACCTTTTATAGTTATTGAAGTTTCCATGCAGTTATCCAAGTTACATAAATTGTATATGTTTAACAATATAGCGGTAATATTAACTCGATCTGCAATATCAGTTTCAGCCACCGGGTGTCACTAGAGAGCACTTGCCATCAGAGCACAACACAAGCCTATTCCCTCCAGAGAGGAGGGGAAAGCTCCGTGCATCTCTCCTCCTGTAGTTCGCTGATGCACTTAGTAAGGAAAAGAAAGGTACGCAGAGCTAGGTTTTAGATGATTTTGCTTACCAGCATACTACTTATGTGCACCCTTAATATAGTACATATGAGAATAGAAAAATCTTATGTCTAATACATAATTAAACAACAGGAGAATGGTATTTGGTGTTTATGTATGAAATCAAATCTTTACTAGCAATACAAAGGAAGACAACAAGTAATATGTAATTTCGTTTATATTATGTGTGCATGTGTCTTTCCCTCTCACAACCCACTGTGTCATGTAACTATGCAGTGCAATTCTTTTTGCTTTCTTTCTGCAGATTGGGAAAGTTTTCAAAATCAGTCCAGACCTCTTATTGCTCGCTATGTGAAGACTGAAGGAAGCTGGACCTTCCTGAGCTCCCTGTTCTTCTGCTGCACCGTTATTACCACAGTTGGTAAGTGCCACAACACCCATTCAGCTCATTATTACTGGCAGAAATGACATCCTGAAGTCTTTTTGTTACCATTGTACCTTCCACACCTGCACTGGGGGATTTTTTCACTATTGTTTTTTAAAATTCCTTTCATGCTCAGTTAGTTTGGATGGGAATCATTAGTGGACAGACATTTTCAGTTCTCTCCATAGGTTTTGACTGGATTGAAGCTCAGGTAAGGCAACTTCAGAGTTGTCCCTAAGCAAATGCTGTTCTGCCTATAATGTGTGAAGTCATATTCATAATGCAATCAGGCAGACCTAAACTCTGATAATTAGACCTGTAATTAGTTACATTTGCCCACATACTTGAACTGGACCGCATTGGTTGTATAAGCATTCATAAAAATAAACATGTGAAAGGCACCTCGTATGTGGTTCAATAGATTTACCCATCTACTGACCTCCATCTCCTCAATCTAGTGTGCACACACCCTCTAAGCTTCCTATCGAATCAAGAAGCTATTGGGTTTACCTATGTTATTGGTCAACTGATATGATAGTTATGGCAGTATACATCTATGTGGTACTGCCTCAGCAGTTAGGCCTTGAGTCCACTATGCGTTAAGAATGCACTCCAATAAACGCAACCCATGCATTAGGGATCCACCAGAGATGCATTAAGGGATGTATTTGTGACGTGTCCATTTTTCTTTTGTTTGTTTTTTGCCATGAACAGATTGATCAACACATCAAACAACTTATACCATTGCGTTTCAACTGACTCAATAAATTTTCTATGGGTGCGGCAACACACCCATACTTGGGTTGGCTTACATTGCGTTAACACAACACAAGCTGACGGATCACAACAACGGATGTGTAGACACATCCATTGACTTTCAATGGATGCGTTATCATCCCTGCGTTTGACATACACTAAGCGCAGGGATGCCAAAGAATATGCTTAGCACAGGGGGGGTCGACAGACTCGGTAGCGTAGTAAAAACATACCCTAACCGAGTAAAAGGAAGCTTTTTTATCTTGAAATACACAGACAGATTGTGTGCACTGTGAGACACATGGGCACAAGTTGATTACATGAGTTTATATCAGTTTCAAGGTTTGTTTAGGAGGCCATATGTAGAGAAAAAGCAATTGAGACATGACCTGCTGATTAAGCCAAAATACAAAAAAATTTATGAAAGTGACCATGTCAGTTCATCTCTAATCAAGCTCTCCCTGTGGAAAAAACTATACATGGCCTGTATATGTATATATGTATATGCTTGTATATGGCCTGAGTGTCCTGCAATGAGCAGCCATTTACATTAAGAAGCAGTGAGAAGCAGCACAGTACCTAGAAGACTGCCATACACGCACAGACGGGTGCAGACAGACGAGCTGTGCTGATTCCCCAGAAATCATCTTATCTGAACACTCGTTTAGTGTGGAAGGACCTCTGTCAAGTATTTATACATGATTTTTAAATAAATATGGCAATTTATGATTTTTGACTCTCAATGACGTGCCTTATTTAATGTTAAGTAGAAAATCCAAAAATGTTTGAAGGACACCCTACTTTCAGTGATTAGTGCAATTGATTGAATTTTTTTAAGAGAGATTATCCCTCTTTTTCTGTTCAGGTAACAACTAATTACCATACAGGTAATGAGGGAAAAATTGTAACAGGCAATCAGACAACAATAAAAAGCTAAAGGGGATTCTATCACTTCCTTACACAACATTAAATATTTCCCACGCTACTACACATGTCTGTAGAATTCACCCTTGTGCTGCTGTGCTTGCCCAAGAGGTGATTTCAGGGCCTGCTGATAATTCTGTTTGGTACCCCTCAGGGCTAATCTGTCAGCCCTGACTGGGACCTAAGTCCATCCAGTTCCGACTTCGAGGGAAACTAGTTCAAAAGATTCAGATTTTCCTTTCAATCAACTTAAAAAGATAAAACATTTTGGGGGTCAGGGAAATCGGTGATTGATTGTAATGTATGACAACTGTAGTAACAGATATTTGATCGAATGTTTTTGGATCGGCTGAAAGCGTAATTGAAATAGGTTAAATTTCATTACACCCGATTAAAATTGAATTTTTTTTATCTTCCCAATTTTAATCCTTTTAGGTCGATGTAATTATTTGGGCTGCCATAGATTTTCAATCAATCAACAAAAAAAATTAATTGAATTAAGTTGATTGAACGAAAAATCTAGACGTGTATGGGGGCCTTTAAGGTGAAAATTTTACTCACAAACCGGTGATATTTTGTTTAGGGGTTTTGCAATTAACTAACAAAGTCTGCTAGTAAAAAAAATTATCTAAATCTCAGGATGGTTCTAGCCATTCCCGAATCTGTCCAAAAGCATTATGGATTTAGATACTATTTAATAATAAATTGATTGTAATTGTAAGTCATTGTAAGCTTTGAGAACTCAGTGTCTCTGTTTCATATTTTATCTTGTTCCTTGTTTATCTTGGCTCTCTTGTTTATCTTGTCATAATTTTGTCCCTGTTTATCTTTCCGGTCCAGGTTACGGAAACTTGACTCCTATCACTGTGCCTGGAAGGGTTGTATTTATGGTGTACGCTGCAATCGGAATACCGCTAATGTTACTGGTACTGGCAGATTTAGGTGGAATTCTAGCCGGCTTTCTGTCAAAGACTTACAAATTCTTCCTCAATGCCTGGCACAGGCGTACTGAACAGAAATCCAATGTGCCCAATAAGTTCTCCACCTACCCACGCCAATCTCACAAGTCTAGCACACAATCTATGCTGAAAAGCAGTTTGTCTATCAAGGAACCTCTGAACCTGACAGATGTATTAAAGAGCCAAGCCACTGTGAAGAGACGCTACTTACAAATGCGTAATATTGACATTTTTGAATTAATCATTATCAAGCAGAATCGCTGTGAGCTTCCTGTAAAAAGCCCCTTCAAAAAATGTCACTCTTGCCCTGACCTGGAAATTAAGCCAAGATCAGACTCAGTCTTTTTTAACTTTGACAATCTTGGGGAGGAGGTTGACCAACTGGACGTTCCAGTCCTGCTCATTGTCTTCATTGTGGTTGCTTACATCATGCTTGGGGCATGTATTCTCCCACTGTGGGAGGAATGGGACACACTACAAGCCTTTTACTTCTGCTTTGTAACACTCACCACAATTGGTTTTGGTGATGTCTTTCCTGCACACCCAAATTACTTTCTGTTGCTCTCTGTCTACACAGTGGTCGGAATGGCCATTATTTGCATGGCATTTAAATTGATGCAGAACCGCATGGTCTGCCTGTATAAGCAGTGCATTATCTGTGTGAGTAGAGGAAATGTTCAAATTACCTCATCAAAACCACCTCAACCTCAACCATAAAATAAGTGTCCTGAGGAGGTGAACCTGTGACCTGCAAAGTATAAGAGTCAAATTGACACCAAACAATTACAATGAACTTCTTTAATATATCTGCTGGAAAACAAAAGTCAGCAAACATTCTCTTCCTCCAGATCCACTCTCTGGGAAAACTGACAAAAAACTCCCATCTTTTGGGTTGTTATTGTCCAGCTTACAGGCCGCCAATCACAAGAAAACAAAAAGGAGGAATGACAAGAATAATAACCCAGCACAAATCCTCAAGCTGGAAATTTTCAGACAGAACTTCATAGATATGCTAAGCATGGGACACAATACAGATAACAGGAACTACTTCAATAACACCCATTAGTAGGGAAGTGGTTCCTTGATGGCTCACTGGTTGAACCATTATATTTATTTGTTGTTGTCTAAAGCCAAAATTTTTTTATCATCATATAGGGAAAGCGTAAAATGCCTTGTCATATTTTTTGTTTTTGACACTTTTTCAGTGGGTTTGTTCCCACTAAATCGATCAGCCATGGTACGATTTTTGCGGGTGGTCACGCCCATTCGTTTGCATGGGCTTGTCCCCATAAAGACTACCCAGCTGCATGGGATATTTGTTAACAAGCACATTTATAAATGAAACAGTTTGCAACCCCAAAGTGCCCTTCAGATTTGTAAAATAAAAGACTGAAACGAGCAGCTGTGTATTGTATTGGCAGGTGGAGTAATATTGCATGTTTTTCTTGATCATAACGATGGGAACAGAAAAAGTCAGAAATGTGCATTGTAGGATGGAAATTTGTGGGCCCTACAGAGAATGTATATGACATGCAGCAACCCTGGGGCACCTCTCTACAATGCACATGCCAGTTGTATGTAATTTGTGCAATTCAAATATACAATTTAACCTCCTTGCGGGTTACTTACGATTCTCTGCATCAGCAAACTCGCCAATTGCTCCAGGTCATCAAAGGTGGTTCAATGTTGTCTGAGATTTTTACCTAAATGCATAACCCCTTTGCAGATGCATATGAAGTTTAATTTGCAAAGAGAAGTGTAGTACAGTCATTTTTTATGTTTTTAAAAAAATACTGGGCCTCATGGCAGACACACACAGCCAAACCAGTCCTGGTGCCTTACCTTAGGGAGGGGTAACTGGCTTGCCTCATCACCACAACCTGGCTAAATTTGTGATCCTGCCCCCTCCATATAAAATGAGTACAGAAGTCCCCAGGGATACCTATTCCTAAGGGGGCAAGAAATTGTTTCTAGAAATAAACACAAGTTATTGTTTAAAAGCACTGTATTAAGTTACACTCTTCAACATATTGCTATTCTCTAGACAGCAGCAATGTTAAAACAATGAGCTCCTGCCCCTAAACGACTGGGAATGGGGGTCAGGCCAGTTACCCATATGTAAGGGCAACATCTACATACAGGACCCTGGAGCTGAGAAGGTGGCTTGTGCCATCCTACATTGGCTAAGAATATGAGTATGCTCAGCCCTGGTGTCCCCATATGTAAATATTACCTAAAGTAACCTCTACCTCTGGGGACAAACGTCCATGGGAACCTAGGCTTATTTGTGCAACAGATCAGTCATTTTCAGCTTCAGCTATTTGTCGATATTAGGAACAGTAGAGAAAAGTTGATTTACAAATCAGGAAAGGAAAACCTTTTATCTGATTAAAGCAGACAATGACATCTCTCCAAGATTTTAATGATTATATGGACTTTCTTTTCATTGATTGACATTTTGGCATGATGTCATTGATGCTCTTTTGTCTACTTACCTAAGACCTACGTTTCTTGCTTTTCACTTCTTTTGCTATTTTAAATCCCCAACTGGGGTAAATTCGAAGAGCCGGGGTGGCCTCTCTGAAAGTTCCCTTGTCTTTGCCACTCAGGCAAAGAGAAAAACCAGATGGACTGCTGGCCTGAATCACTTTCGGACCCACTGTTCCTCTAATTCTCTATTTTTGAATATTTTATCTCCTCTTAAAATAGTCCCTGGTATCAGATAAAGATTTCCTCATCAGACCATTTTATTTTATTTCACATTTTTGCTATCTAAAGAAAAAGATTTTCTACACAGGCCAGATATCCCCTCACAATCAATAGGCCACATAGGTTAATAGCTCTACTCTTCGTACTAGTACAGGGAGTGCAGAATTATTAGGCAAGTGGTATTTTTGAGGAATAATTTTATT
>CM070037.1:75473913-75486955 GCA_036250615.1 Ptychadena robeensis
TGCTTCAATTTTCAATCGACTGACTAAAAAAATTGATCGAATTACATTGATTGTACAGTCCATGTGTGAACCATGTGTGGCTAGCTTAATTCTTCCCCTGATCTCCCATCTCAACAGATTTCCTTGTTCCATTAATGTCATTCATCCCAAGCTTTCTCTGCTCTCTCCTTTCTAGAGTCATTCCTTGTTTTATTGGTATCACTTACCTAACCTCTTCTCCTTCTCTCTGATCTCTACAACTTGTCCTTGTTCTTCCACTTAACCCAGTCTTCCCTGTCTTTCTCACCTCTGCAGCTTTTCCTTGTTGTATCACTGTCATTCCCCCCACTCCTACCTTGCCCTTATTTTTACAGTTTAGAGTGCCAGAATATGTTCTACTGGGGGCACTCACCCCTACTGTTGTCTTTTATTATAAGAGCAAGTCTTTGTTCTATCAGTGTCACCCACCCTGGTTCTTCTTTTCTCCCCCGTTTCTACAGCCTGCCCTTGTTCTGTCACTCAGGATTGGTCTTCTCCTGTTCTCTCACTTTACAGTCATTCCTTGTTCTATTGGTGTCAATCAGCTCCACCCTTTCCCTTCTCACTCTACCACAGTTAGTTATTGTTTTTTCAGTGTAAGGGTATGTTTCCAAGGTGCGGAGGGCTCCATGGACTCCCCCTGCGCTAAGTGCATTTCTTGACGGAGATGTCAATGGAGCCCATTCAGATACCTGCCTACCGCACCAACTGTCTCCATGGCTTGGTGCCGATCTTTTGTCCGGAGGTTGACGTACTGCACTATGTTAACCTTCTGACCAGCGGACCAGCTCCACGTCGTAGAAACATACCCTTATTTCAACTTGTCTGTCATTTGTATTGCTGGTATTTGTTCTATTAGCGCTGTGGTTGCCAAACTGGGGGGCAGGTATGTATTCCAAGGGGTATTCAACGCCTGAGGGAGAAGCAGAAAGATGATCATTGGAGAACTAGCTGTAGACTATAAGTCGAACACTTGTAATGTGTGTCTTTGTGTGTGCTTGTGTGTGAATGATGCATATACCTGCATGATTGTTGTGTGTCTCTATGTGAATGATGAATGTTTCTGCATGTTTGGTGTGTGTGAAAATGGGAGTTCTATTTTAAACAAAGTTTGAGGGCCATTGCACACGCTGCTGCATTTTTTACGGGTATAATGTGCTAGCAGTAACACTATCGCATCAATTACCAATAATAAAACCTCACATTGCACTTTGCTTGCGTCCCCAACAAGTGTACAAGATACGCTTGTGCTGCAGCCCCAAAAATGCATGGTTCAGGGCAGTTTGCCGTAAACCACTGCTCGTTACAGCAAAATGCAAACAAGGGTTCAGTGTGAAAGGTACAAGAAAGGTTTTATGGAAAGGGTGTACTTCAAATTACTCAAGCTCCACTATGGTACTGCAGCCAAAAAGCTTGTGAGAAATGGCCCTTAATCTGCACCTGTGAATGGGGGAGCTCAATAGAGTTCTTATTTAGAAAAGGGGGCCCTGCAGGTAACGTTTGGGAACCACTGCATTAGTGTAACTTACGCTTGCTCTTTTCCTGCTCTCGCTCATACAACTAATTGAGGTTATTCACCCATGCAAATCCCTTTCTTTCTAATTTTACTGACCACTTATCTATCAGTATACCCTCCCGTTTCCTTCTGTCCTGGTGAAAATATTTACATATTTAATTGGACAGATAACTTTCTTCTTACCCTGACTTCCAAGTTTCATGATGGAGGTTTAAATCAAGATGGAGAACTGACCCACATAGTGGGTGTGACCATACACTGTGCCACAGAATAATCAATGTGTCACTGTTAAAGAGTTTGCCATGTTTAAAGTAATCCTGTGACCATCACTGGCATAACTGATAACAGAGTGCAGTGTGAGACTGTGCCAGGTGTTTCATGTGGACATTACTCATGAACATACAGACTGCACCAGTTGTCACCATATAATTGTGCCAGTCTTTGAGGGGTTAAGTGATTGAAGTGCAGAGTGACGTCAGGAAGGAGTTGGGTGGGGGGCTCTGAGTGCAGCCTTCCTCTCCTCTCCAGTCTCTGCTCTGATCCCTCTCCACTACATTCACCTCCCATCTGAAGCCAACAGCTGGAGAGGAGGGTGCCCAACTTCCAGCAATCTCAGGTAAGAGTTTTTTCCTGTATAGACCCTAATACTGCACATTCCCTGTCCCAGATTATCCTCCCTCTCATGATTGTTATACTTCTTTCCCAGAATGTCCTACTTTCCCTCGTTTTTATAATTCTGTCCCAATTATCCTACCTCTTCTGATTCTTCTCCATCTATCTCATCCTATTACTCCTTACTACCATTCTAACTGATACTTCTACATGTGTCAGCTGTATTTCCCTTATCCTATCCTTCTAGACTAGATTATCCTGCTCTTTATTATTATCATTCTACCCCAGAGCATCCTACCTTTTCTGATACCTGATAATCTTCTCCTGATCCTTATCCATATCTCTTAGATTATGCTATATTTCATTGTCCTCCAGTCACATACAAATTCTTTATATATTTAGCTGACGATACCAGATAATCTAAAATTTTGTCATCTGTAGAAATTTATACTACCATGGATTTTTCTCCCTCTATCCCAAATCATTTTACATCACATGATTTTTATCCATCTTTTCTGGATTTTAATAGCTTTCCCGATCATTGTTTATCTATTTTAGAGAATCCAATGTTTGCTTATTCATCTATGCCACTTAATTTTACTTGCCCTTATCTGTCTATTCCATAATCTTACCTTCTCAAATCTTTATACATCATAATACATCTCCTGATCCTCCTCGAATCACTCTCCTGATCACAGGTCATCCTATCTCTCTTGATTTTATCTGCTGGTCCAAGATCATCATACCTCTTCTGATACTTATCCAACTTTTTTGGATTATCCCTATCTCTTCTGTCCCATATAATCCAAATGTTGTTTATTTACCTTTCATGTATAATCCCATCTCTACTAATCTTTATCCTCTTCTCCAAGATCATCCTACATCTCCTGATCCTTATTTATACATCCCAGATCACCCTACCTCTCCTATTATTTGCCACACATTTGGTGTATTTCTAGATCCCTTACCTTGGAAGATCCCTTCCATGCAAATTCTACACATTTACAAGACTTTCTTCTGATCCACAAAACATTTTTTTCACAATTGTATACTTCTGCTACACCTACCCTACTTATGGTTTAGTCATCTCAAATACCCACCTGATGCTTTACCAGAAATCCCATTTAGCCTATAGCACCACCAATATGGAATCTTATTTTTCTAGCCTTCTCTTCATGACAGATGCCTCATCTCTTTCCTTTCTGCCCCATATTATGATTGTGCAGAAGCGATACCCCAAATCCCTACCGATATCTGACCCTCCTGCTCTTTTTTCTAAATGGATCCCCCAGCAACTCTCCCAGATCCTCTTCTGAATGCTGGTCCCCCTGCCCTAACTCCCTCTGCCTCCTCTGGAGTTTGATGCAGAAATCTCAGGATTGAGCCTGCAGCATCTTCAGGAAATCTCAAACCTGCATTGCCCTATATTCCAGCTAACCTCATTTTTTGCTCCTTATTCATCTGATCATATTCTGCAGACATCTTCTCCTCCTTCCTCTCATTTAGAGAAGGATCTGGACTGCTAACAGATTTATAATTCAAATGTCTGGTTTTCTTTTACTTCTTTTGAAATAGATCCCAGTGGTTACGGACCTACAGATAACTTACATTACAGAATGATAAATTTTACCTTATCCATAAACTTTTCATCTACAAACTCTTCTACGCTTGCTAAAGATAACATAAACTGTATTTCTGTGTTACTGCTAAATACAATTCTCACTGAACATGAAGTCACTTAAAGTTATCATGCAAAGGGGATCAATGACAACAAGTCAAATTACACATTATTCTTACTGCTTATAATGGCTTGTTATGAGTTATAAATCATGCAAATGATTGGTTGCTATTGGTTACAATTTAGGTCAACACTGGTCTCCAGGGGCTTACCAGTGATACTGATAATTATGAGTTACCATGGTTAACCACTGATACTGGTTGCTATTGGTTATGACTGATTGAGTTGCTATTGGTTATGACTGATGCCCATGTTGAGTCACCAAGGATTACGTCCTGTTAATAGGTTGCTACTTGTTGACATTTGTGGTAGTGATGGGTTGCTATTAGTTAAGAATGATAGTGCTGCATCTGCTGGTAGTCAGTTCAAGGTCTTAATAAATATCATATTTCTTAAAATTTTCTCCCAACCACCATTATAAAAAGGCTTATGCTTTCTATTTAATGCTGTTTTAATTGCATTTTATTTATTTCTAAGTGGAGTGACACAACATAGAAGCTTTTGTTTTGGGTTTTTAAGGCTGGGTCCTGGTTGGAAAAATATCTTCTGATTTCAGTTCAAGATGGACATATGGTATCACCAGAACAGGAAAAGCATTTTTAAAATAGTTTCCAACAAGGACACAAAAAGCTATAAACTCCCACCAGACCATCCAGTGCTCCATATTTTATCCTATCAGCACTTTTTCATCCTAACATCTGACTGTAAAGACCCCAATTATTCTGGGACCACCTGTCATTCACAACTCTCTAATCTCTGTTTCTATTTGTAGGTGTGACTCAGTTTCTTGCCATGTCGGTCACAGAGTTTAGTCTCATGCGATGGCTGAGGGAACGGAGACAGTCACGGAAATTAATCCTCCTGATTGTGTTCATTGCCCTGCTGCTGGATAACATGTTGCTCACCGTAGTAGGTAGGTGTTACACAGCGTGTGTGTGTTTGTAAGATCTACTAATGGAGACAATATCCTGAAAAGTTGTGATGCCTCCACACATACAGATCTAATCTTACTACAATGACATCTGATCTGCCTGTCTCTAGCACAACTCACAGGTCAAACTTCCAGCTCACATATTTGGCTCACAAAGGGTCTTCAGGAACCACAATCAGTTCATCTGAAAAAAAAATTCTACCATCTAGTAGACATAGTAGACTAAACACTTCCAAACTTCTCAGTTCTGTACATACCAACAATCAGTGACTGGAATTATTTATCTCTCCCATACTGAACTCCAAAAGAGCTGCGACAATATACAATTCACAAAAACTCATCATGGGTATTTATTAAAAAGCCACTATCACAAAATGCCTTCCACATGAAATGCTACCATCAACAACTACATTATGTTAAAAATATGCAATATTTAGGATTCCACCAACATAAAAATATAATCAGTGGGAAATAATAAGGAAATACCCTTGGTAATATAACAAAATGATAAAGCATCACAATGGAATACCACTCTCAGGTATTCCATCAGGAAATGTCACCAGGATGAAATACCACCATGTGTTGTATAAATGTCAGAAAATATTAATCCCTTCATATCAGTTCAAGAAGTCAAAATTGTCTTCAGCTGAATACTCATAAACTGAAACTGGTGATCAATGAGATGGAGATCCAGGAAAAATGCACTACAAATTGCAGCCACTCTAGAAGAACTAAGACAGGGAGAGAAAGATATATATATATATATTAAGAGGAAGGATAGCCATCCTAATGAAACCCAATTTAATATCTTGAAGTTTGTAACAAAAAAAATGTAGCTAGCAGGCTGTATGTTTGCTTATGTTTGGCCATTTGCTATTCCCAGTGGATGGAAAGTTTGTGAACTTGACTAAAGCCCCCCATACACCTAACATTCTTACCATATAATCTGTACAATCAATTTTTGTTCTACCAAAACCATGTAATATGAGGACCTTTCTAAACCTTCCAATCACTATGTATTTTCTCAGGGTGGACCAGGCACTACATAGTTGTTGGTAGGAAATTATTCAGTGATCTAAAGGTGTATGGGGGGCTTTAAAATTGCACATCACATGAATGGCAAGCTTTTGAATTGTCTGTGCAGAGGTTGGTTACATCTTCAGCCAGCAGTGAGCCAGTTAATTCATTCTAGCTTTGCGTTTGTTTCCTGGCGGCACCTTGAACGTTCCTCTTTTATCTGAGCGTCTCTCATCATCTCCATATTAAATTCAACACAATTTCCTGGCTGTTCCAACAAGCCTCAGTAAGCGCCATTGTTTGTCCACTGTGTACATAGAGTGCAGAGCTCAAACCCCCTCCATTCCACCCAGAGCTGACTGTAATTCACTTACGCCATCAAACGCCACAAACACGACCCCCAACCAACAACATAAGTCAAATATTCCTCTTTAGATTTGACATAATAATGTGTTGTAGTAGTAGTAGAAGATGTAGTAGTTATCTTGTTGCTTTTTTGGATAATAGTGTTACCATAACCAACTCTGGCTTTTCTGGAGTTATGTGGCCATACATGATGTCATCAAATCTATACAGTGATTTTATTTTTTGATCGCACACAAATGTGGAATGAATCTTTAGGTGACTCTACAGAATTGGCTCTCCCCAACTCTGACCTGCTAATAAATGGCACCAAATGGCTTCTGTGAATAATAGACAAACTGTTATAATCAACTCAGAGTGGCAATGCCATGCTGAACTTGACATCAAAGATGAACCTTTCCAAATATCCTAGAGTCTGCATGGCTTTCCTATCACTCTCTGATACACAGAATATCCCAAACAATTCCAATATTTATCTACAAACCTTTTAGCCTGGCCATTTCATCCTATTACCAGATTCACCAGCAGAGGCTGGTTGTGTCAGCCCATTACTGGGATTCAAGGCGGAATTCATCCATCTCCAAAAATCCTTTCAAGCTTTGTGAGCAATTTCCTTCTGATCAGGTCTAATCCGTGTTTACTCCAGAACAGCTAAAATGTAGGGTGACTGGTGCTCCTGTTTTCACTGAATGAACACTTTTATCATTTAAAATGTCTGCCCATTGAGCTGTTTGGTTTAAATGTGCTCTTTTCTCGCATTGTTCTTTTTTTGGGGGGGGGGGGGGGCATATTGTTGTTGATTAGTTGTGGTGTATTTAATTATTTGTGTTCTGTTATATTCTGTGTATCATTATATAATGAGACTATTGAGGGTCCAATGTGTATCAAGAACAAAGTGTATTTCAGTAACCTTAAAGGGGCTTTCAAAGCTCATGGAACATTAACGCAACACTAAAAACATTTAGAAGAAATCTATAATGTGCCCAAACCTGTGAATTTGCTCCTCTATAGAACTGAACTTGGGGGGAGAACTACAAATCCATCATCTGAATCAGCATATGTATTCAGCAAGACACACCTTCACACGGTATTCCTACACAAAGAAGACCAGCAGGTTATCGTCTTCCTAGCAGAACAGAATATTTCTTCCCATATGTATATTACTCATAACTGTGAGCCCAAAAACCACCATCTACTATACAGTGCTCTGATATCTAGCCATCAGACATTATAAAAATGACATGATGCTGTCTGTTACACCATTGATTGTGTCCCCAAATACAGAGGTGCACATAACTTTTAGTGAGATACGCAGATGAGTACCAGGAGATGGTGTTTGGGACACACCCAATATGTAGAGTGGGTTTAAGTGCTAATTCTTCACTGTCTTCCTCACTGTGCTTTGTGTCAGCTTCCTGCATGGTAGATTCTGCTGCAGATGGACCTCCCTGTTTCTGTTTGATCCTCCTATTAGCTGTCTCCAACCACAGGTCACCAGCTGGCTTTGGGTCAAATGTAACTCTTACAGTACAACACCATTTGAACCCCCAGATCTCATACCTCAGTAGTACAACCCTGACATTTTCTGGATTAGTAACTAACCACTGAGACCACTGTCCAAATGTCATCCTTTCATTGTCACATTCCAACTGCCAACATTGCAACAGTGCTATTCTCTTGTCGGATTTTACCCTTACATATACCTACTCAGACTTTCAACCCCCAGATGTCCAACACCCTTAGAAGTCCGATCTTGTTTTGGATTAGTAATTTACATTCTCAATTTTACACCCCTAACTGCAAACTTTCATAGTTATTAATATTTCCCTGTGGTTATCCTAGTGACATAAATTGTTTAAAAGTACAAACTGAAGGAATTTTGGCAATCTAAAAATATAACTTTTGCAGTAGCGTATACATGATAAAGTAAAGTTGTTTGTACAGCTATTTTATGTTCGAGCTTTAATCTTCACCTTCCTGCAATACCATGTTTAGCCACAAGAAGTGAGTGAGCACTTGTCTTCGGATTGTACAGATTACATTACCAGCACCTTTTCACACATTGGTGAAGGGGGGCGGAGGGGGACTGCAGATCTCTCCCCTCTTTGGGGTCCAAATACCTCCAAGTTGTTACTACATAAATGCACTTGGTAACAACAATGTAAGTAGACATAGCTAGCTTTTGCCTCTTTTTGCATACTAGCGTACTAACGTGCAGTCCTACCCATATAACATAGTTGCATATCCTGTAGATCCTGCAGACAGTCTCATTTTCTCAGCTTCCTTTTGTAGATTAAACAAAACTAAAAGTAAGAGGACTAGAACAAATCATGTAACACTGACTTAAAATTATCTGCTTTATTCATACAAATGTGAATTTTATAAAAAAACAAACAAACAAAAAAAACATGTTGAACAGTTTAATCGCATTTAGAAAGATTTAGGTTTTAGTCCATCTATTACCCTGCAATGGTGCTGTACAAGAGTGGCTACATTCATCACCCATTGATATAATATGTAGCCACCCTAAGGCAGGATCTGTGTAATTGAATGGATCATTAGATAGTGATAAATTGACAACACATTCACCAATAAAAAGCAAATAAGGGAATAGCAGATATGTTATTTTAAAGTATAACTAAAGGGAAGAGAACAGAAAAAGAGAGGGTGCAAACTGCCCCTTCACTTCCCGTTCTGTAGACTGAACACAGGAAGTCAGATGATATCTTTTCAATATGAGGGAAATCACATTTTAGTAAGTTGTCGTGGAAACAAGTGTCACTGACAAGTCAGAGTTTTGCATTCCTGGAAACTTTGGTGATCAGGGCAGTTGGAGAGGGGGAATCTTCAGAGATAGACAGAGATAGGCGCTGATAGAGGTTCTAATCTCAAACTATTCTGTCCTAATCTGGTGTCAAGCAATGTATTCACTTATATGTCTTGCTGGATTCACTTTAATGTTGATATTAGGCATACACAGGGGCTTACATTACAGTGTGCAGTAACCCATAGCAACGAGGTCCAACAGCCACTATGAGCTAAATAGATATCCTAACTTTATCCCACCTCACAGACCCTCATGGCGGTTGATGGTAGTCTAATAAATAGAAATCAACCAGATGACAGCTGTAGTTGCTTTAAACTTGAACTTTATTGAAAGACCTGGGGTGTCTTATGGGAGCGAAAATAAACAACAAACAAGTAACAGTACTGATCATGTCCTCAGCAAAAACAGTCCAACTTAATTTAGTCCAGGAACAGAGTTCCCAATGAGTAGGCCCCACCGCACAGGGTGCTACCCCCTATCTACTGTAGTGACCCTCTCCCATTACACTAGTAGATCTGATCTAACAGATGAAAATCGAAATGATCTTTGACTATAAGTTAAGGCCCCACATACACCTAGCCTATTTTTTGGGCGACAGACGTGCTTGCTCACTGGCAGCCGGTGGGGAAATTGGCCACGGGTGCCCACATGGGGCAGCAGATCCATTTACGGACATGTCCGTAAATCTCTGACCAATGCCAAGAGATTGAATGGGGACTGGCATCCCTGTTCAAAGTAACATCCAGCACACAAAGGGTGCCCACCGATACTCTAAGTGACGGAGTGCAGCGTAATGACATCATCAGGTTGCACTCGCTCGTCTCGCCTTTAGAGCAGAGGTTCTCAACCTTTTTAGATCTGCGACCCCAGAAGTGATGTTGCAGTGTCACTTTCTGTATTTGGAATGCAGAAGTGTTGTTGCGGAGGGTCAATTACAAACTCCAAATACAGGCGTAACACTCGTCTGATCAGTTAAATGTAAGGTTTCCTCCTATTTTGACATTAGAAAGTTTTTGATGTTATAAAGGAGAGTAACGCCCCATCCCTCTTAAGTTAGGCCAGAGGGGGTGTTAAAGGGTAGTAAATGTCTATGACACACAAAGAGTAGAGAAAATTAAATATAATTCGGCAGGATTCAAATCTGCTAGAAAAAAAATAGCCAACTTGGTAGAGGAAGTAATTTAGGAGTTAATTACTGGTAAATAGGGTTTAATTAGTGGATAAAGACAAATAGTCTTTGTTGAAGCCTAAAAAGGAATCTCACTGTCAGACTTTGCAGCAGATGTCATGATCAGATCACAAGTCTGATCTGCAGACACAATCAGCCCATATACAAAGCGATGGAAAATGTTGACGCATTAGCCAGTCTGGTAGAATTCTGCTCAAGGATGAAAACTTAAGCAGGCCATACACCTTTAGATCTCTCTGTCAGATATCCTTTAGATCTACCAACAACTATGTAGTATAGGGTCCTTTTCGATTGAACACAGGTGCACGGTTCACTTGTAGGGTTAGATTGACCTAAAATGATGAAAGTTTAGATCGATCGGATTTGAATCGTATACTGCACACATGGTTGGATTGGCGAAAATTGTTCGATACCGATATCGATTGGAAAATGGGCAGACATGTTGGAAAATATTCAGCGATTGTACAACAATCTAACTAATATCATAGCATTGTGTGTGTTGGTTGGTCGGGTGGGATTGTATTCAATGAACATTTTTATACATGACTCTTTACTCTGTTTTGTGATCTAAACTAAAATAGGTGATTTTGGTCGTATTCCAATTGGACTTTCCATGTGGATCTAATTTGAATTTGCTTACAATCGCTGTCTGATCAAAATATCAGGATCGGAAATCGGATCGGAAATTGATCATACTAAAATCGAACCATGTATGCCTAGCTTTAATGGTTTATAAAGTCCCTCATATTACATGGTTTTGGTGAAACAAAAGGAGATCTAAAAGAAATCTGACAGAGAAATCTAAAGATGTATGGGGACCTTTAGATTGTAGTTGCACCACCAGTAGATGTAAGGCCAAACATTTATGTATATACTGTACTATAAGGACAGAAGTATATATATATATTTATATACCTTAGACTTAAGCAGGGTACACACATGAAGATATGGACCAGATCGATCGCTGCCCCAAGCGCCCTGTGCACTCACGGCCATCTATCTGGCCCATATCATATGTGGCCATCTGCAGGGTCTCCATGCAAAGCATCGGCTGAGCTGGAGAGACAGCAGAGCAGTGCCCCAGCTCCGCTGATATCTGATGTCATCACACTGCTGCAGGGAACATCGGATGGCTCAAATATTGAACCGTCTGTACCCTGCTTTAGGAGCCTGTTTGATATGGGAAGTCTTTCCACAAGATTTTATGGTTAGTCTGTGAGACATTTTGCCAATCATCTAGAAGAGCATTTTTAAGGTCAGAAGGCCATGCTCACAAACTTTGTTCTAGCTAAGTCCACATGTGTTGAGGACAGGGCTCTGTGCAGGCCACTTTTCTCAACACCAAACTCATCTAACCATGTCTTTATGGACCTTGCTCTGTGTGCTGGTTCATGCTGGAGCAAAAACTGGCTTTGCCTGTCACGCACCCCCCTAGTGGCCGGACCGCGCAGAGGCCTCCCAATCGATTCCAACACACCGAGAGTCCAACTAGGTCAGTACAATCAGTGCGCCGGAATCGCCGGAATTGGGCCGCAGTCAGACCATAAAGGGGGAGCGTGCACATTACAAGACCAGAAATTACACAATATTTTGGTATCACTGCCACCATCCCATTTAATTCGGGAAAAGGGAAACCCGTTCTGATTAGCACTATAAAAGTCTAGGTAGCGACTCTTCAGAAAGCTAGGGAAGCGTTCTGCGGTATTCAAAGCAAGTATGAGGCTGAGAGAAATGACTTAGGAGTCATTTACTTTATGCAATACAAGTTATTAAAATATACAATAATTATTAAAATCCACAATTAAAGAGAGTGTAAGCCAGGATAAAATAAAAAGGGAAAAAACAGAAGAAATGATACTTAAGGTTTCTGAGGAAGAGTGTCCGTTCGTAGGGAAAAGTCCAAGAATTATGAAATGGCCAAAATGAAATGGCCACCAGCCCTGTGGTTCTCGGCTGGTGCTCTTCAGGTGATGGTAAAAATGGAGAACTTCTTAGAGCATGCTCTCTTTGTGTTTTAAGGATGAAAATCCTGGGCGGGTTTTGAGATCCGGCCCCCATGGGCGTTATTATATTTTTGGAGGGAAACAATGTCCCAAAATATGACACGATCCATATTTTGGCCCATGGCCGTGGTACACAGATGATAATGGCAAATCCAAACTCCCCAGAAATTATCGGTCACATTAATACCAAACATTAATGAAATGGCATATCCAGTCATGAAGAAAGGTTATAACTTTGAGCCAGTCCATGCCAGAAGTACATATTCTATATCAGGGTATCTGGCTGGGTCAGACGAATACGCTGATATAGGTTTCATAACTGTATCAGGTATGATGTCCACTGGAATTATAACAGACATTACTAGTGTGGTCGGCACCGGGTTATATGAGAGTGATTTTACGTTCCTTTGTAAGACCAGGGATACACTTAGAACCTTATCTAATCTGCCTCCAAGACTATATGGCAACACCACAGCAGGGTGCTGAAGTTAGGCCTTAGAAGTTGAAATGACACCTCTATGGGGATGAAATGACACCTCTATGACACTTCTACGAAACCTAATTGCAGCCATCACTTTTGAAGTTTACGACCCTCCTAGAGGAAAGACCACACTCTATTTACATATAAAAGGCCTTCAGTGTCAATACAGGGAAATATATCATATTCCTACAGA
This sequence comes from Ptychadena robeensis, assembly GCA_036250615.1. Lineage (NCBI taxonomy): Eukaryota > Metazoa > Chordata > Amphibia > Anura > Ptychadenidae > Ptychadena > Ptychadena robeensis. The sequence goes on from CM070037.1 coordinate 75,486,802, forward strand.
TTCAATACAACTATGATGTATTAACACAGGGAGGCTGGATGACCTCACAGTTCATCCGTGACACCTCCCCCCGAGGATCACGGCTAGACATCCATCTGCACGACGGATGGCGTCGCCGCTAACCCGAGGTCCCCATTGCAACGGGATGTTTGAG
>CM070037.1:75490682-75507899 GCA_036250615.1 Ptychadena robeensis
TTTCAGGGATGGGAACAGTATCTAAAATTTCCCTCCAATCTATTCATCATTTTGTTTAAAGTATAGATATGAAATGTAAAGGTTTTGGGTAGCACTTAAACAGCTCATCTCTGAACCCTTAAACAAGTCTCAGTAAAATGTTCTGTTCAGTGTCCCTCTAATATAAAATATTTGTGTCCACAGTGCCCATCATTCCCAGTTACTTGTACACCATGATGCATGAATCAAACAGCAGTGTTACCCAAGAGGAAACAAGTGGTCTCTCTGCATCCAACAAATTCCAAACCATCTTTTCCTATTATGATAATAGCACACTGATTACTGCGAATGTCACGGACAGATCTGTACACCAAGTAATGGAAGCAACACAGCCGCCTGAACTCCCCACTGCTGCACCAACATCTGACTGCCCCAAGGCAGACTCTAAGTTACTGAATGAAAATGTCAAAGTAGGTTTGCTCTTTGCTTCAAAAGCAACCGTCCAGCTTCTAACCAATCCATTCATTGGACCTCTGACCAACAGGTAAGAGGGGACCATGACAATGCACAATGCCATGTTTAACTACTTATCAATGTGTCTGAAGGATGGGCAGTTTGCCTCCACTCTACCATTCAAGGTGCAGTTATCATAGTATTCAGTCTGTTGGTGGCTCTGTTGTTTACTGGGCTGTGTAGAACAATTTCCAAGCACAACAATGCTGAGAAATCCACTAAATGGTAAAAGTTTGGTGGCGATCATTATTCCTTTCACAAAATCAGAATTTGATCACTTTGGTGACCCTTTCCTCAACCCTTAAACCTTACAAAACTGAGATAGATATTGTAAGGCAGGTCATCCTGTCAAACACCAGTACAATACCACACTGATGGGTACAAATTCCCACAGATACACTTTGAAACCTTAGGCCAAGCAAGGGTGACGAGGTCAGCCCATATTGATGGACATAGTTTTGGAAATTAATATCTAACAATCTCATACAAATGTGATTATCAGCTGTTAACAAACATTCAGCTATATAGTGAATATGTGGGTAACCGTATATAAGGGTGGGGCACACGGTGAAGCATTTGCAACAAGGAGCTATACAGGGTAGAAAATGATCACATGATGTACAGTAAGATGGCAAAATGTTGTGATTTTACTTGACGCTTGTAAGGGGCACTGGGTGCTCTGGAGCCAACATCCTGATCTCTGACTTCACTTGTTCTAAATTAACAACTTGTAATAAGTATGTATAGTAAATTCCATCATCATTATCCTTGGGGTGTCAGTTTCAGAGTCTGTAGTGGCATCATCTTATCTAAATGAGAGGTTGTGACACTCCCATATATACTGCAGGAAAGGGGAAGGAAATCCCACTCGCCACTGACCCAATTGTTTGTTGTATTGGCAGGATCGGTTACCAGATACCCATGTTTGCTGGATTTTGCATTATGTTTATTTCCACCATCAGTAAGTATTTCTATGTTTGCCAACAGCGTAATGCAACACAATTTTGAGCTGGCCCACTGTGGCTGTAATCACTGCTGCCACCTACGATCACCACAAGTCATATTGTTGCTGGACACCAGAAACATTGGGATAACAGTTCCATTTTGTACAGAAATATAGCAGTAGTAGAGTGTTGTACAGTGTTAGCCATCAATAAATACAGAAAGTTTGGAGTTCATGGGACACCTTTCATTGGCTAACTGAAGTCATTAGAGAAGCAAGTTTTGGAATGTCGCAGATCTCTTCTTCTGGTGTAATACAATTTTGGTTTTTGAAACTCACATTTATAGAGAATAAAGGGTTAGTATTTGTGTCCACTTTTGATTCCCAGTGCTGGACGCATGATCAATCAAGGTGTGCACATTTGCTGGGCAGATTCCCGCTGCTCACAGGCGATTTGCCTGCGGCTTTATGCAGTAGGGAAAAGATGAGGAAAATCAGCGCACAAACAGCTTCGGGTGCTGTTTTCCCGCGTCTTGGAGACACCTCCACTGATCTTCATACCATCATTGTATGTATGTCCACCTATAGCCTATTGATTATAGAACAGACAGAGACAAAATATATAGCCATTTACGCAACTCTCCACCTACAACCACTGGTTTATAGCACAAATACAACATAAATATACAGTATACATTTTTGCAAGTGTAAATGGGAGCTGCTGGTTTATAGGACAGATACAGACCATATACCACTGTACATTCAAAGCCTCGGATTTATTTCAGTGCTAATTATACAATTCTTTTCTCTGTTCACAGTGTTCGCATTCTCTGGGAGTTATGTTTTACTTTTTATAGCAAGATCACTTCAAGGAATTGGATCATCATGCTCCTCTGTAGCAGGTTGGCAACCAGTCCTAATGTATAATAATTCTAATGTAAAGTAACAATATTTGGGACAGATTCAGCATAGTGTACAGTGACATATACTGTAAAATATGTATCAGTATACATCATAGAAGGTCATTGTGGATTTTAGGAATAAATGACCACTAGTATTCAACTACAGAGGACAAGTAATTCTCCAAAAACTCTGGTCATGGACTAGAAGTGTGTCTGAGCACAGTGCATGTGTATTCAGGCCATGCAGGCTCAGTGAGTGATATAATCTCCAGCCCTCACCCATTGCTGTGGCTACATGATATAATACTGCTGGTGGCACGTTATAGCCCTTTCCCTTCAAGTGCCCCCTCTTCTGAATTAGTCTCTATAATTAGAGACTGCAAGGGGAAAATATGGATGCACTCTGTCAGACAGTGACGAGAAGTGAGGCGTGATAAAGATGATTAATTAGATGCCAAATTTTTTATATTAGCATGCAAATTATAATTGGACTAAACTGAGCCGATCAAACTCTGCAGCTCCTGTGGCTCGGTTTCAGTTAGCATACTAATGTAGAAACTCAATATAGCACCACCACAAACTGTACAATCCAACAAGTTGCGGAAGCTATTTTTAATCACAGACAATACTTCCAGGAAGGTTTGTATTCAGATTTGTTTATCCAGAGCACAAATATTGGGGGGAGGGGGGGGGCAGAATCATACATTCAGGACTATCCTTCTCTCTCTCCAGGAATGGGTATGCTGGCCAGCGTTTACACTGATGACGAGGAAAGGGGGAATGCCATGGGAATTGCGCTAGGTGGACTGGCGATGGGAGTATTAGGTGAGTCCAGTTACATCTGGGTGGTGCTGTCCAGTGGTCTGTTTTAGACGTAACCTCTTTTTTATCACAATTTTATGACATTTTATGACATTGCGAATGATGGCTGAATTTTTTGGGTGAAATTTGAATTAGCTTTGTTTTGTGAGTCAATTCCAAATTCCCCAAACAAGGTTTCCTCCCAAAGTATTGATTTAGCACATGTAGTTTTTGTAACAATTACATTTAAATTCAAGTTGTAATTTTCATGTTGACTTTGAACTAAACGTATTCAAAAACTACATTCCAGAAGAATACTTTCTCTTTTTTTGTGTGTTAATAAACTAGTCTATCTCCAACAGAAAAAGCAAATCTCACTAATTAGACAGGTAATGGGGTATTAGTTATATCCTGAACCCCAAATTGGAATTTGGATATTGGGAAGATAGTCCTTCATGTTTAGCTCGGGGTTGATAAAAGAGAGAAACTAATGCAACTTTATATTTATTAATACATAATAAAAAAATAAAAAAATAAAAAATAGAATAATAAATTTTTTCTGAATTCTACACACAACATCCTATAATGATAACATGAAACGTTTACTTGAGATTTTGACAAATTTATAAAAAAAAAAGAAGACATGAAAAATCACATGTACATAAGTATTCACAGCCTTTGCTCATTACTTTATTGGTGCACCTTTGACAGCAAATAAAGTATTTTTTAATATGATGCCACAAGCTTGGCACACCTATCCTTGGCCAATTTCACCCATTCTTCTTTGCAGCACCTCTCAAGCTACATCAGGTTGAATGGGAAGCTTCGGTACACAGCCATTTTAAGATCTCTTCAGAAATGTTTAATCAGATTCAGGTCTGGGCTCTGTCTGGGCCACTCAAAGACATTGACAGAGTTGTCCTGAAGCCACTCCTTTGATACCTTGGCTTTAGGGTCATGCTGCTGAAAGATGAACCATCACCCTAGTTCAAGAGTGCTCTGGAGCAGTTTTCCTGATGCTGAAAAATATCCCCACAGAATGATGGTGCCACCACCATGTTTCACTGTAGGGATGATATTGGGCTGGTGATGAGCAGTGCCTGGTTTCCCATCAAACATGATGCCTGGCATTCACACCAAAGAGTTCAATCTTTGTCTCAGTTTTTCAGTTGCTTTTTGACTCCAAAAGGCAACTGAAAAACTCCAGATGGGCTTTTGACTCCAGATGGGCTGCCATGTGCCCTTCACTAAAGTGTGGCTTCCATATGGCCACCCTACCATACAGACCTGATTAGTGGATTACTGCAGAGATGGTGACCATGGGGTTCTTGGTCACCTCCCTGACTAAGGTACATCTCCCCCGATTGCTCAATTTGATTGCCTGCCAGCTCTAGGAAGGGTCCTGTTGGTTTTGAACTTCTTCCTTTTACAGATGATGGAGGCCACTGTTCATATTTTGGGCTTCAAAGCAGCAAAACATTTTCTATAACCTTGCCCAGATTTGTGTCTACATATATCTCCTTTGTCTTCATGCTTGGTTTGTGCTCTTACAAAAACAACTCAACTTGGGACCTTTTATAGACAGATGCCTTTCCAAATAATTTTTCTGATTTGACAACTGATTTGACCAGTTTAGCTGCAGAAACATCTCACGGATGTTCAGGGGAAAGAGGATGCACATGAGCTCAATTCTGAGCTTCACGGCAAAGGCTGTAAATTTGCCAAAATCTCAAGTAACCTTTTTTATTGTTGTCATTACGAGTTGTTGTGTGTAGGATTGTGAGGAAAAATTGTATTGAATATATTTTAGAATAAGACTGCAACAAAATTTGGAAAAATTGATGTGCTGTAAATACTTTCCAGATGCACTGTACATTAAGCATTTTCATTAGTCCATAGTAATGTCTAAAACTCCAAAGGAGTTTACAATTTAATCTCCCAACTATATGTCATTAAAATTGTAATGGCAATTTTGAAGGGGAAGGGATGCAACTAACCTACCAGTATTATTTGGTAGAAATTTTCTGTAAAAAAAACCCTACAAACACAGGGAGATCATGCAAACTCCTTGCAGATAGCATATGCATTGGGATAGGATTCTGATATGAATTCTGTTGCCTATGTAGGACTCTTCTGATTTCCGCTCAGCACCTGAGACCAAACTTCATTATCAGTAATGTATTGTTGTACAGAATGAAGACAGAATATAGATCGGTTAGTTTGGTGGCTCCTAGGCGTTTTTTGTTTTTTTCCATTATGTTAGTTGAATCCTCTGCAGGTTTTTTCCCCATGTTAATTCTCCCTACTGATAAAATTTATACTAAAGACTCCTCATCTCATTTTGACTGATTTAAACCAATAAAAAATGATTTTCCCTTCCAGAAAACAATGCAGACTAAAGTCAACCAGTTTAATTTAATGTAGGATCTCTAAACTTTATGTGGTTGTATACTACAGCAATGCCAGGATGAGACTGTGTCCTTAGTGGGTGTAATCCTGGTTGTTCCGTAGATGTTTTCTGGCTGAAATTAGGCTTTAATAATGAATAAAAAGGAAACAGATTATTTTTTTCAGCCATGTGTTACAAACAAAGGTAACACATGTTAATACTTGGTCATGCACAAAACCCACATTTATTGTATCATCACATGTTTTTGTGAATGTGCAAGTGTATACTGGGCAGAAGCATACCAACTGGGCCAATGTCAGCATGGTGTGAACATAAAGGTAGCCATACACCGTGTACACTGTGTGCGTTCACGAGTTCAATTGGCAATCGATCGGCAATCAATTGTGTTTTGCTCACCCTGCCCGATCGACCCCAAAAAATCGGAATCGACTAAAAATCAGACAATGAACGGACATGTTGGTTTTTTTCGTTTGTCGTTTGTCAATCGGAGCACATTGATGGACCCATAGCCTTTCCAATCGATGGATTTTGTGAAATCGGCCATTTTGGAGATTGGCTCATGTCCAAATCAGCCACAAATCGGATTCCCAAGGTGGTGTTGCATCAATTCCTGATGCGATCAATTGCAGATTCCTGATCGCCTGGAAAGATTTGATCGGCAATCGATCAGCAATTGATCGCTGACAAATCGACCTGTGTATGGCTACCTTAAAGCTGAGGCAATTGTATCTAAGTATAACTAAAATCACTCTCTATAAGCCATATATGAATATGTATTGAAATTTCTTAATGACAGAAGGTAAACAAGAAATATCTATAATAAGCATTTTCTTTTAAAACACACTTTCTGTTATGTAATACTCTGATTCAATGATCAGACTAAACATGTTACACACTAAATGAATCATATTTCCACATTAGAAGCTGTATTGTTTGCTTTAGAATGTAGATGGGATTGTTACAGATGGCCATGTTGTTTTCTAATGTTGTTTTGTGAGTCAATAGGGATAGAGCTCAGCGTCGCAGGAGCTAACCTTGGCCAGTCCCCCATACGATACAGAAGCTCCGCACATGGAGTTCTTATTAATACATACAATCATGCATCAACTCCTCTTGGGGTCTTCTCCTCTCTGGCGCATTTCACCCCAACAAGGAGGCTTATTTGAAGAGATAAGGATACACCGTTTGAGTCTGCTTATATAGCAGGACATTTCCCGCCTTGCTGCTAATCATAAACTCCATAGTTTCCTCCCAATACAATGAAAACCAAAAAAATACATACATAATCAATTTCTTCCTGTGTGTGGAACTTCTGTATCATATGGGCATTCTGGACAGAGACCAGATAAAATAGGTGGATGCTGATATTTTGCACTGATGATGGTTTTACTTTGGCAGTGGGACCACCATTTGGAAGCATCTTATACGAGTTTGTGGGAAAGACAGCTCCATTTCTGGTGCTGGCAATTCTGGTTCTCTTTGATGGAGGTAAGTCCAATTTGTATTATATTGTTCATGAAATTGTATTATATTCCATACAATTAGCCACATTGGATTCATCCCCACAGCACTCCAGCTTTTCATCCTGCAACCCTCCAGCGTTCAGCCAGAGGTTAGTTTACCAACATGTTTACCACGGTTGGGCCATGTGTCACCATAAATTCTTCTAAGTGACCTTGTTCTCTTTTTAGAGCCAAACTGGGACCTCTCTTATCAACCTTCTAAGGGACCCCTACATTCTGATTGCAGCAGGTAGGTTTTGTGCTACAGGTGTCATATTTGTGAGATGTTAATGTCACATCTTATTGATGCGGCTTCTGCACTGACCTATTCTATTCAAGAATCCTAGTAGTAGGAGATTATAGAAGATTGTCAAAGCCACAGTTTATTTATATGTCTCTATTTCTACCATGAGTCATTATGATAGCTTCACTCAACTATTGTTTACAATATCAGACAATAACACAAGACAACACATGGTGAGGTGATTTCTAAAAGATGTTTCCTTACTTTCAGAACAATCCATACTGACTACTACATAACTGACTATATAGGTCAGGGCCAGGTGCTCAGATGAAAAAGGGCCACAAGGGTTTTAAAAAGGTATTTGTGACACAATAGGGAAGGGAATAGGGAAGTGGTCACAAGGTGCATGACTAGAGCAACAAAGTCATGTTCTGTTAATGGTAGAGGAAACATAAAATAATGCACCCAAAAAATGGAGTTGCAATGCAGGCTTAGCAAGGAGGGGTGATAGGAGTCGCCTGTCACTTCAGCTATATGGATACCAGGAGCACTTTACTTTGTGGTTATGGAGGACATCAGTTCCTGGTCACAGGTGCTGTAGGGACATCAGCAAGGAGGTCTCATTATTAAACCATGGGGGGAAGTAGCAATATAGCTCTATATACACTACATACAAGTATTTTCCCCTTCAATAATATATTAGAGCTGTGCCTGTTAGAAGATTTTAAATTTACTATTATTTTTACAGGTTCCATCTGCTTTGCCAATATGGCAATTGCTATGCTGGAACCAGCTTTGCCCATCTGGATGATGGAGACTATGTGCTCACGGAAATGGCAATTAGGTAAGTGCTTTTCCCCATTCTGTTATCTCCTCATCATAAGACCCATCACTTGTAGTATAGGATACCTCTGATTAATGGAGTACATCCCTGCGATAAGAATTTGACTGTATGATGGACTGTTAGTCAACATTTGAACAAGTGACAGAGAGTCTTCCTGGTTCTGCCAATATATCTGGTTCAATCAAAGTATCCAAACTTTAAGGGCACAATGCAATCTTCATGGTGTGTCTTAGGTGCAATTTCCATACAGTTACCAACCCGTGTTCACCCCTGGAAAACATAAGGCGTTCCCTGAGCAAAATCCATGGCCTTTACTGCAATTATACCAGGGGTGTAACTCTAAACTCGGGCCTGAGGGCCACTCCACTCATTTTATTTCAGAAATCAATGCCACAGATGTATCTTTTGACATTTGTTTTCATGTTATAGTATTACGCTTTGCTTTTTTCAGACTACATTAAAAATAAAATTATTTCTTTCCATATGAATAGTTTTATTGTTATATCTCAAGGAAAACCAACATCAACTGTAGACATTTGTTCAATAAATATCAAGGTTGGCCCACAACATGCGAGGTTTTGATTTTGATCTATAGAGATAATTTGTAGTATACATATTTTATTAAAAGCATATTCAAAGAAATGTATTCCTAGAAGCTCTGTGCAAAATACAGATGAACAGACCACACTGACGGTTCTATATTTATATATTACATATATGGAATTTATTAAAGCATGCATGGAGAGCACACTGCAGATGCAAGCTGACAGAGGAATATTGTCAGAGCTCATGCACACAGAGCTTGCTGTCCTGGAGAGGAATATGAGAGAAAATGATGGCAAGAGAAATCAGCCGAAGGGTTTTTTTTAATCTCTTTATATTCCAAAACATAACAGATTTCATTTAGATCTCCTTTTGTTTTACCAAAACCATGTAATATGAGGGACTTTTTAAACCATCAAGTCTACCTGTGTTCAATCGCAGAGGACCCGGCACTACATAGTTGTTGGTAGATCTAAAGGATATATGACAGAGAGATCTAAGGGGGGAATAACCAGCTTTATCCACAAGAAAAGGGTTTCTGATCTCTCTCTGCCCCTTTATGTGGCAGTGCAACTTTTAGTGCAATTTCCTTTTACCCACAACTGAGAGATTGACTGTACTCTACTTGTTCCTAAAAAGCTAAGCCACCAACCTTCTTCTGCCCCCTCTAAAAAAAAGTACAGCCATTCATACACCATTATTTTTCTGACCCTATCAATGAGACTGGGGTCTTTAATCTCTTTCCACTTTGTCCTTCTTAGCCCCCCCCCCCCCCCCCCCCCCCCCCCCCACACACACTTGAACTGGGATGCCAAATGTGCAAGATTAACTACTATTTAAAAGCTTTTAGCACAGTCTTGTGCTATATGTTAAATTATGTACAAAGCTAAGACACTTTTTTTGAGTATAAGCAGAAGTAGTTCCCTTAATACCCAGTTTTTTTTACCCAGTATGCCATTGGGCAGCTTTCCCTTCCAGTTTCATCAACACAACAGAAAGTAAGAAAAACATATTGAAGCGGAATCGCCTTAGACAGTCAGAACCTGGATAGGTTTCACCATTGTAAGATTCTTCTATCTTTCTGTTCTAGTGACCGCACAATTATGAAGTTCCTTATAACATTCACTTCTGTTGGCTATAGTTTAATGACAAATAGAAAGGCTGTAGATGCCCAAGGGGACACAGACAACAGAAAATACATTTAACTGGATATAAAGCCCCCCATAAGTTTAGAAAGGTCCTCATGTAACATGGTTTTGGTTGAACAAAAGTTGATGTTGTAAGGTGTATGGGGGCCTTGAGCATGATTTTGGCTTTAGAAACACTTTATATAGATCTTCTGTGTTATTTGTAGCTCTAACATCTGCATGTGGTTCCATATTCAGAATTGTAATTGGTGCAGACAGGACTGTCCTGGTGTCGGCAGTGATGTACTGTGCCAGCTCCACCAGTCACTCAATAAACATCAGGGTGATGGATGCTCAGTGTGCCATAATAAAGCTCAGACGTAGCTGCTGCAGGGTGATGGTGCTGCTGATAAGACATGGCGGATATGAAACCTTTTCATGAATGTTCCAGCAATGCTGATAAGAGTTATTGTCTTCCCCAGGTGTGGCTTTCCTCCCGGCCAGCATCTCTTATCTCCTCGGTACCAATATCTTTGGGCCCCTGGCTCATAAGATGGGAAGGTGAGTCTTTTCATTAGATGGATATTACTATGTGCTGAAGATTTGATCAGAGGAGACATGGGGGATGTAAGCAGCAGGAGAACAATGTCTGTCCAGCTGTTGCTTCCTTCATCCCTTTTTATCTAATAAACAAATCAGAGAATGCGGTGTGGTAGATTCAGGAGAAAGAAGAGTTAATGTTGACATTGATTTGCACTCAGCACGGAGCTGCTCGTATAATCGCAGTTTTATTGATCAGAGACACAAAATAAACAATCGGACGCTTGACGAGTAAAGTGTTTGTGATTGGGAACATTTCACAGCCGGTGCTAATCGATAAATCACTAATGACACATGTAATGGGGGCAGTCTGAGGGAATATGTATACTAAGTGGCACTAACAGGAAGGTTTGAATGGCATGGCACATACTAGCAGAATGCTGATATGGAGCTGGTGACCCTAACCCACCCACCCCCACAAATAAAATATGCTGCACTTTTAAAGCTATGTGAGCTATTGTCAGCTCTTGCACAATGTATAATGCTAAATAATGAAATAAATTTGCATTGTCACTATTCTAGCAGTACGCTTGGACCAATATTTTCACCCCCAATCCATCTTTTCATTTCCTAAAAATTTTCATTTATAGTTAGAGCTTCAACACTATTGCTTTCCCTAATTTTCTGACCCAGCCAAGTCTTGATTCTACTGTATTCTCTATGGTGCAATAAACAAAAAAAAATAAGAATTACACAAAGCTCTAGCTGGCCGTGTGCATAACGTAAAATACATAACTGTCAATCTTGTGTCTCTTTAGGTGGCTGTGCGCCTTCATTGGGATGATATTAGTTGGAGTGAGCATCATCTGTGTAAGTAAACTGCAGATTATTTCCTGGGTTTTTCCCTTAATGCCTTTCCTAAATGATCCTAAAATAATAAACTTACCTGCTGTTTAGTGGAATGGTATAAGCTATTCCATATTATTTGTCAGGCTTCCGAGGGTTAAGTCCAGATGCAATATAGCAGGTGGCCACTGGGGGGTGTTCAATGGTTTTCTATGGGAATTTTCATCAACATACTTTAAATGGGGAGCAGAGATCATAGAATTAACCAGCAAACACTGCGCTCAGGCGGCTGTGGCCCGACCAGGAAGTGAGGGGATGCTGCAGGGGATTATTTTTTATATAATCACCACTTCTAGTGCCATTCATTTAATGATGTACTTCTGGTGGTAGGTCTGCTTTAAGAAGAAACCCCATTCATTTGCTTCTAGTAATGAGGCTAAAATAAGAAATATTATGTGCCAAGCTGCTGTACCACACTACAAGGAGGTCAAATGTATCACAAATTAGAACATGTAAAGAGCTGCCATATCCAGAATCATCTAACCAGACTAGCGTAAAAGTGGCCCATACACTGGTCGATTTTTTAATTAATTCCCAATCGATTAAAGCGTGCTTTTGCTGCGATGGATTGTTTTGGAATCTAATGCATCCAGCCTTGCTTTGAACGGGATCAAAAAGGTGGGCATACATGGGTCAATTTTCCTTTAATCGATCGACCCTCGACCGTGATGATGCCACCACACTGTGCTCGGACTTTGTGAATTTAACGGAGAATCACTTTGCACAACCAATCCCATGCGATACTTTGGTTTGGTTGCCCTCGGACCCCATCCAAAGTAATGGCAATCAAGCAGGGGTTACCAACATGTTAGATACCTATTCGATTGAACTTTCTTCTAACGGAATCGATTGATCCTGTTTGAAGAAAGTCTGGATGCAATAGATTCAAGAACAAATGATCAATGCGCAAGGCAATTGATTGTGAGGGAATTGATTCAAAAAAATGGAGGAAAATGGAATTTTCATTTAGCTGAATATTGGCAAAAAACAAAAGTTGGGTAAAATATCTCTGGTTTAGTAAAACACTGAAAAACAATTGTAAAAGTGAAATCAAAGGTCATTTGGCTTTAAATGCCTGCTGAGGATTACAGAAGCCCTTTTCACTTATCCTTGGTTTCTGCAAGTACTGAAAATAACAGATCCTCAGCTTTTATTATCACAGAAGAATATAACAAGGTCATGGAAAATAACAAAATATAAAAAATGATGGAAACGAACAACATGTACAACTACCAAGAATGCCTCTAAACTACACCCACAAATACCTCTAAAAAAAGACCTCAGAAAAAATAAGGAAACTAGCCGCCCATTCAAGGACACTGTCCAATGAAAATAATTTAGAGTTTCTGTGTTAAGAAAATGCGATTTGCTAAACTCACAGGAAAATATATATTTTTAGAATATATTTTAATAGATGGTGAGAAATCAAACTACCATGTAGACCACTTGCTGCCTTGGCCATTTGTGTCTTAATGTCCCCAGATACATTGTAATGGGCAATTGTAGTTGTAGGTATCTTTCACACAATATGAGCTTCTCCACTGTACTAAACCATTTACAGGTTTACACACTTGTATCGGAAATGCAATGCATTCAAAAATTTATAAATAACACATGCATGGACAGCACACAATGCAGATAGTGTGAAAGAGCTCATACAGATATCCTCAATAACACAAATAATGCCTACCATTCATGAACTTAGCTAACTCTGAATTGTGCTTTCTCTTTCAGGTGCCATTTGCCAAGAACATCTATGGGTTAATAGCACCAAATTTTGGAGTGGGATTTGCTATTGGTAAGCCTCGCAAGCCCAAGGGACCAATGGGATTTTAAATTTAATTGGGACATCCTGGATGTTTCTTTTGATAAAGATTTCATAGTTTTAAAGTGTTGGGGGGGGGGGGGGGGGGGGGGGGGTAGTGTGTGGATGTGGGGGGAACCTTACCTGGATATATATTACGGTTGTGCACTTTAATTTGGAAAACATTCCGATCATTTTAGCCCACATTTCTTTTACACAAAAATGTTATTGCAAACCAATCTTTAGATGAAATGCTTTCCTCTTCTTTAAAATAATTTTTTAACTATTGCAGAATGTGCTGAATTGGGCAGAATGACTGTGCTCTATGCTGCTCTCATTCATTTGCATATACAATTCGATTTTTCAGTTTGGTCAAAAAGAAATGAAATAAAATCAATGGTTCGAAAATTGATTGCTTTTCATCGTAATCGATCGATCAAAGTGATGGAAATTAAACATAAAATGGAAAGAATGGCGATTAGTCATGTTTCAAATTTCAGTTGATCGTTCAAGCATCGGACAGGTTTTCTAGGTATTTCCATTGTTGTTCAAGTCGATCTAATGGAAAATTGATCTAGCAAAGGTTGATGTGCATATGATCCCTTTTGGCTGGGTCTACACTAAAACTGCGGGTGGGTCATGGTCCCCACCTGCGTGCAGTTTACAATTCAGGGGCTGTTTAGGCAAGTTATAAGTGCAGTATTCGCCATGTCGCCAATACCACAACCTGTTCATCTTAATGAACAAACCACGCCGAAAATACATCAGGCTCATTTTGTTCATGTTACAACACTATTGTCAATAGACACATTACATGTTGCCAACAAACCCATAACGTTTGGTCGGCATTCAAGATGTGACACATTTGCTGCAACATACTCTGACATGAGTAATGACAGCCCAGTATAGACTGACACATCATCATTAAGTTATAAAATAATTGGCAGGATTTAAAAAAAAAAAAAAAATGTAGTCCAGTTATGCAAGGTAAATGCTTAATTAAACCATGAGACTAAAGCTGGGCATATACAGCTCGATTTTCAGTTTGATTGACTTAAAAAACATAATATGATTGAATCACACCTGATCATTTCCTTTCCTTGGTTCTGTGCACATGGTCTGTAGTACATCTGATACAAATCCATCAAAATACCAAGATACTTAAAGGATCGACTGAAATAATCCAACATGTCTGATCACTGCTCGATGCACTGATTGTTTTTTTTTTTTTTTGGACTACTCTTGGTCAATCGATTGAGCTAGGAAGCAATCAATATTAAAATGATAGACATAAAACAAGTCAAACGAACTGAAATATCAAACCCTGTATGCCCACCTTAACCCTTTTGTGTGGTGATATTTATGTTGAGCGTGGAGTTTAGCTTAGCTTAGACTACCAAAGTGTATTAATCATTCAGTGATTACAGTGAAGGAAATGTAGGTGTTTGACTCTGAAATCATGAAATGGTTATTGCTGAAAGCTGTTGGTAATCCCAGTATATTCTCTATGGGGAGCAGACCATCATTTTAACATCTGTGTTTGGTTTTCCATCAGGCATGGTTGACTCTTCGATGATGCCAATTATGGGTTATCTGGTAGACCTGCGCCACATCTCCGTCTATGGTAGTGTCTACGCTATTGCAGATGTGGCCTTTTGTATGGGATTTGCTTTAGGTAAGTCTCTGATTATTAGAGACATCTTTAACCCACAGTGCAGGTGACTAAGGCTCAACAATTGCTTCTTATCGGCATCCGATATTTACACAGCAAACAGTCAGTGGGATGAAGGCTTCAGCATCAGTGTACACACATGGCTGTTCTCACAGGTAGAGATTAGTGATGCTGTATGAATCACAAACTGGAGCAGAACATTGGTCATTTGGTTTGGTTTTGCCATAAACAAACAATTCTGCTATTTGTTAGAGATTAATTTAGTAAATCAGGTTATCCTATGATGAACTTGTTTAACAAGATTGACCAAGAAGGAGCTGGGGTTTCAGGTGGCAGGTGTACTAAGGGAGGTTCTTATCACATAACCAAGGCCCTAAACAATGGGGCAGAGATGTCATCCACATTTTATTGGTGGGTGCTTAGTCATGTCATTGCTAGGATAAAGATCAACACTGGTGCCAGGATGAATCGCTACAAATATCTACTGTCTGCAAAGGTTCTTATTCATCCAGATCATTAAATATCTGTAGTTTTTAATTCAAATCAACTGGACTTGCTGTGTTTATTTCTTGAATGTTTCCCTACAAGTTGAGAAAGCCAGTCGGATGACTAGCGAAACATCTTCAAAAAATAAACACAGCAAGCCCAGTTGATTTGAATTAAACACTACAGATCTACAAATGTCTACTGTTTTTTGCCTGTAAGCTCTATTGTCATTGGGAAGTATGAGCGGTGCAGGGAGTGGTAGCTTAGTGTAAGGGAAGGATAGTATGCCATAGGCCAGCAACATTTCCTAACTGGTGTTTTCAATCACTTTGTATAATCGTCACAATTTAGGCTATATATAAAAGCTAGTTGTGTAGTTTGCATAGTTTTAGACATGCTGCAAAAAGAACTGTTTCACCACTGTAAATTGTTAGTTCTGTCCAGCAATTCAACATAATTTAATCTTGGCAACGCTTCTTTGTCCTCCAAACTCATTACCTTCTCGTCTTACCTTACCTAAAACATAAAACCAAAAGAGCTAAATGTTTATTTTATTAAATAGAATACTCCAATGCCCTTCTTATCATGAAATACTCTTATACATTATATTTAAAAAAATAAAAAACGGTTTGTATTTGGCAATGCTTCGCTCAGCACTGGAATTCTATAGGACATAGCAGATATCCAAGATGTATACTTAATCCTAAAAGGTGCGTTTACACATGTAGATTTTTCCTTCAATCAACTGCCATTTCGATTTTTTGTTTGATGTCATTGTGGAACATCATCATCCAAATAATCGCTCGTTCTATATTGATTGAATTGATTGATTAAAAAAATATACACGTGTAAACCCACCTTTAACCTCCCTAGCGGTTTGTCCAAACTCAGTTCGGGCACAGTTTGATCGGGCA
This sequence comes from Ptychadena robeensis, assembly GCA_036250615.1. Taxonomy (NCBI): domain Eukaryota; kingdom Metazoa; phylum Chordata; class Amphibia; order Anura; family Ptychadenidae; genus Ptychadena; species Ptychadena robeensis. The sequence goes on from CM070037.1 coordinate 75,506,813, forward strand.
CAACCGCCGTCTCTCTGTGTGCCGGTGGCTCACAGGCCTCCATGTTAATGGAGGGGGCGCCGCTCTCCTCTCCACATACCGCCGGCATCTATTTGACAGTGTACAGAGTACAGTGTACTACGCCACGATTGCAGGTAAAACACCCTTTCGTGCCCAAAAAAATGGCACGAAAAGCTCAAACCACCCAGAGGGTTAAGAAACACATTTGCTACTCCTGAAGTTGGCCATACACCTTCAGATTTCTCCGTCAGATATCCTTTAGATCTTCCTACAACTATGTAGTGTAGGGTCCTCTGCGATTGAACACAGGTAGACTTGATTGTTTAGAAAGTCCCTCGTATTACATGGTTTTGGTAAAACTAAAGGAGATCTAAAGGTGTATGGGGGCTCTTAGACTGGACTTTATAAGCACTGTGGATTGGCACTTTTGTTTTTTGTATTCCCTATAAATTTTACCTAGTCATTGTGTAACAGCATGAAAAGGATTTACTGTTACCCTCTAAGCCACATGAATTAACACCTCTAATTGACCCCATATTAGAGACCATAAAAAATACTTATTGACTTTAAATTGTGTGTATTTTGATAATAAATTTTTCCAACAAATTTGGACAGACAGCCAGAGCAAATTGGCATTAAGGCAAAATGCTGCTAGAAATACCTGGCCACATCTGTTCTATATAGTGATCTTACTTTATCTGGCATTATAGGTCCATCTGCTGGAGGTGCTATAGCGAAATCTATTGGATTTCCATGGCTAATGACAATTATTGGAATTGTGGATATAGTCTTTGCTCCTCTGTGTCTATACCTCAGAAGTCCTCCCGCTAAGGAGGAGAAGATGGTAAGTGGAATCATATTTTCAAAATAGATGTATCTACAAAATATCTCTTTATGTTCCTTCAGAGACAAAACATTTATAGTTTCCTTTTATTACCTGTTCAAAATGGCAATTCAATCTCATAGTGACTATACTCTGTAATCTTAAGTACATATTTCTAGTAATTATATAACAAAGAGGACAAAATGGACCCCCTTTCTCTTACTCCTATTAATGCTTGATCTAAGGCAGTGGTTCCCAAACTTT
>CM070037.1:75514850-75529738 GCA_036250615.1 Ptychadena robeensis
CCGATTCGTACTGGACGGCAGCACCTCGTCCAGTGCTATAGTAGCAGCTGCAGCGCTGGAGGAGGTGCTGCCGTCCCGCACGCTAGGGTGGTTAAATATCACCATTTTATCAACAGCAACCCAACTCAAGCATTGTGCAGCACAAAAAAAGGTGTGGGACCACAATGAGGTTGGCTGTGCCACAAAGCCTAAACGGGCCTTGACTCTTTAGAAACCATGCAAGCATGAGTCAGATGTGAGTAGGGAAATCTAACTTTTAGATGAAGAAATGTTGACTTTAAAGACACTAAGGCACTGTATATGTAGGTGTTGGAGGGTGAGCTTGATCAGAACAGCAACTTCATTTTGCTGACACAGGTGTCAGGCCTGATGGACAATGTGATGTGCTAACCAATATATTTGTGGAAACTTTATAAGAATGCAACCTGATGCAAGAGTGGTGTGTCTGGTGGTCATGCGATGATCATAAACACTAACTTCCCCTTGATGTTCCCCTTGATATTGAAAACTGTTGCTTACTGAGGTTGCAGTTACAAGGTGGCAGCCACACTGAATCTACTGATCTAAATTTGGCCTAACCAAGACAAACCTCAATCATTTATTTCCACAAAAGCAATGTATAAAGCACAACCACATAGCTTGCAGGAGCTATATTTAACCAAGTATAGGCTAAATGTGTCAGAAGAAGAATGGTTATGCGTTGGAAATGGATTGCAGGAATATTTAAGGGTTGTAATAATTATAAAGATATTCAAAGTGGTACAGTGGTTCAAAGTGGTACAGTGCTGTCAGGGGTAAAGGGTCATATCCAACGTTAGTGCCACCCTTCCCCTCCCCCATACTGTGGCCAATTTTAATTCTTTGTTTCCGGGTCCTGCTATAAGAAAGGTTGGTGACCGCTGCTTGCATACATGGCTTCTGTTAAAACATGCAACATCAATTACAATGTTTGATTTAATAAGTGGTTGATTTTTAAATAATTTGACCACATTCACGGGATTCACTACTTGCAATAGGTTCTTCTCACACCTCAGCATTCTCCCTTCTAACATACTGAACATTTAAGACAGCTGGCAGGGAATGTCTGACTGACCAGTGATGGTGACTATAGATTCTAAAACAGTTGCCTGTTGTGCTAAGACTGCAATTGTCACATCCACCAGAAAACACCTAGTTGTATTTAGGAATTAACTTTACCTATTGGGACTAAAAGGAATGTATCATTCATTGATAAAAATGGGCGACCGGCTCCATCTGTATATTCCGACACAAGGTACTTTGTGCGATGGGCAGCCAAAAATTTCCACGATGTGTGACATATCTGGAGCAAGAGTCTTGGTTATCCCAGGAGATGAAAATTAACATGAAATACATTCCCCATAAGTGTGGTGTGTGTGTGTATATATATATATATATATATATATATATATATATATATATATATACACACATACACACACACACACACACACACAAACACACACACCAGCATACATACACATACATACACACACCTGCATATCTATATTTGGCGTTTGTGAGTGAAGAAACGGGAAGCACACTCTACAGTTCAAAGCTCCTTCTTTCTGAACAGCCTTCAATATATCCTCTGCCAGCAAAGGATTAATATATTGCAGAGTGTCTGATTTTCCAAAAGAAATATTTTTTAAAGAAATAGACGGGCAAGACACAGTAAAAAAAAATGGCCACTACAACATACAGAATAAATTAATCATCGCTGGATAAACAGTGTCTAAATCAGCTTCCAACATCCTCTCCCTTTTACGTAATGTGACTTACAGCCACCAATCTGATTGCATCTGTATAACCTGAACAACAGGCTGGATGATCCATTACCAAGATGCTTGTGATATCAATGTCCTGTTAAAGACCTTCGATCCATTGTTGGAGACACAACAAAAGGTTCATTTTGGGTTTTTACAGTGTATAAGCGGTGAGAAGATACAACTTTATGGCCAAGTTTTAGACTACTCTGTCTCAAGGGCATCTGGCAAAGTATCCTCCACAGGGTCACTGAAATTCGTCTTCATCTCTAGTGGAGCATCATCATCTTCATTGTCAGGAGCTTCAGAAACAACCATGGATTCTTCATCGTATTTAGCCATTTTCCTAGGCTGAGCTAAAGATGAATTTTCCAAAGACTCAATGTCTTCAATTCCTGCCCGGTAATGGATCATGAGCAATGTAAGGGCTTGTAGTCTCTCACCTGACTTAGACAGAGCAGCAGTCAAGAGGTTTTTTCTTCTTGCATCTGTAGACTCTCGTTCTTCTTTAACAAGAGAATTATTATGCTCCAATTCCTGATCAATTTCATTCTGAAGTTTATCCAACATGAACTCTAACTTCTGTATCCTCTCATCAGTTGGCAAACCTCGATAGAGATCACGGCCTATCTCTTTGACAGCTATAAAGACACTATCATCTAATCCTCCCTCTTTGCGGACCAATTTTGATGAATTTCCACTAGACCGCTTGGAAGGACTGTTTGCTCCCCCAGTTTCAGTGTCACTACTCTCATTGTCGGAAGTGTTTGGAGTTTGCTTTGGAGAAGGCTCAACCAAATCACAGCCTTGTTCCTGCTGTCGTGATTTAGGTGCTTGTCTTAAGTTTAGAAGCCGGGAACTGGTGTTGATGATATGTCTTGTAATGCCTGCAGTTCTGTTTCCCACAGACTTAGACTCCAGGTCAGGTCTTTTCTCTAGAGATACACAGAATGGGTTTTCAGCAAGACACTTTTCTTGGCATTTCTTATGACAAACATAGCCACAGTTCATGCACTGTGATGCAGCTTTGGTCCACACCTTCCTCTTACAGTGATCACACAAGGTGGAATTCTGAAACTGAGTGTCTTGGAAATTATGCTTTGATTCAGAAAAAGTCAGAGTGGGTGGAGGAAATTCTTCTTTCGGCAGCATGGTTACATCTTCAGTAAAAATGGCATCCTTCTCTTTCTCCAGTAAAAGACTTGAGTTCTCAGACTCACCTTCCATCAGATACTTAAAGTTTAAAGTGATATCCCCATAACACAGTTTTTCATTGAACCCTTTGTGCATACTCAAACTCCTCAAAGCAGTTCTGCTAACATTGGCCTTGGGTTCTGGAGCATTTAAGCGGAATCTTGTATGGTATTCCAGGGATGAGGTGGATAGGCATTCTAAAGAAATATCTTCTAATTTTATGCTGACATACCCAACGCAACACAGACTGCCAGTTTTGAAAGTGTCTCGGCACCAAAGTGCTACATTCAAATATCTGTGGTGATTTTCAATATCAAAAACACATGATGCCCTTGTCCAGCGACCTTGCCGACTTCTGTATAAGGTCTCCGGAGATTCCCAAACATACTGGTCTTCTAAACTTTCCCTGGTACTGGTAGAACCTTCAGAGGTCCTGTCCTTTGCAGCTTCTGGCTTTAAAGAGTTAGGTTTCTGAATGGATATTTCCTCACCAACCTCTGTGTGTTTTCCAGATTTTTCAGTTAGCTTGTCACCATTTATAGAGGGTGGAGGAGCTTTATCAAGTAATGGCTCACCAGGTTCCACAGCATTTGGAGTTTCACAGGTAGTTAAGGTCAACTTAATTTGCGGTCTTGGGGGTACTGGTGGCTTGATTCCCGATCCAGATGAAGTTCTATTAAGTTGGACATATTCTTGGCTATCTGGTGGACTTGTTTTCCCAGACTTTGCAGGAGTTTTTGATGCCGCTTGGTTGCTTGCTGGATTTGGTTTGCGACTTAGAATGGGAGAGATAGACCCCAGAGATTTGGTTGAAAGGTTTCCTACAATTCGTTTTGGACTCTGATTTGCTGGTAGAAAAATGTCATCTTTAGTCTCCCCAGGAGGTTTCACTTCACTTGCCAAGTCCTCAAACTCAGAATCCAATTCTTTATTTTCTGCATCTATTAAGAGACCTGATGGATCTTCATCAAATGTCTGTGGAAAAGCAGAATCTTCCAAGGTTCCCATGTTCTCCTGCAAACTGCTTACCCCTTGGTTCTGACCAGCAGGCCTCTCATAGTAGAGCAACACTTTGTCACCAGCTTGTTTGATGAGCTTGAATGCATGAACAGAGGAGGTAACCTTAATACCTACAAGACAAGAACAGAAAAAATACTAGATGAGACAGTTGCATTGAGAACACCCAAAATTTATGGTGAGTTTTAGGAAAATGTAAAATAAAAATATATGGCCACAAAAGACTGAACAGCATTATCTATGCAGTGGGAGAACTCCGTAAAGTTATTCCACACAATGCAGGGCCACTGGCTTTGCAATATAGGGGACAAATTAAAGAAAGAATGGAACATTTAACACCATGCCTATTAGCTATTTGATATACAACAGTAGCGTGTAACAGCAAGATAACAGCCCAAAAGGAAATTCTTAATCAGGTGGGCACCATCTGAAAATTTTGTCTGGCTCCTTGTTTTTTTTCATTCTCATATTTTTCTAGTGCCAATTGTACTAGCCCAATCCAGATACACAGGTAAAACAGATCATACAGAACGGCAGATCCTAGTATAGATTGTGCAAGCTAGATTCATAAGGCTTACTCTGTATTCTAGCACAGTATCAAGAACATGGAGGCAATACCAATGAATTACCTTTACACAAGCAAAGACAAGGCCATAGAATGACAACAACTAAGCAGGACAAATATGTGACTTTTTCAGAGGAGAAGTGACAGAACCTTACAACATAACCTCCAGTAGGAGTTTTGTGTAAGTGTCAGAAAACTGGCAGAAACTGACTCAATGAATGTGGGATGTGTACCTCATGTCCTGTAGTGGTACCTGAGCTCATAAACACTATGACACCATGCTGCTTAATTGTGATTTGCTACAGAACACCGAAACAGGCAAAAATTGGAATTGGCTCTCCATCATCTTAATAAATTACATAATCAGGTTCACATTGAGCACATGTAATAGCTATGACAAATATTATGCTCACTGTCACATCATCTAAGATGACTATTGCAGAGGCATGTCAGGGATGCAACAGGGGAGGCTTGGAAGGCTGCACAGACCTCCCCAGTGCTAACCAATAGCAGACCAATTACTTTTAAATAAAGGGATGAAATCCTCAGACCCAATATTAGATACATATTGGTGCAGAGGGCCTGTGGTTCCTCCCGCCAGTGTGACACTGCACCAGTGTAGAAAATTATCTCCTTAAAAACATAGATTGATCAGTCTGGTCTGTACATTGTCCTAACCTCAACTCTACCGAACACCTTTCTGATGAACAAGAACCACAATTAAGAGCCAGTTCTTCTCATTCAACATCAATCGCAGACCTTTTTGGTTCTAGGGGTCCTACAAATTTAAAAGGGTGACAATGCTCACTCACAGTCTTCTTTAAGCTGCTGACTTGGACACTATCCAAAACATTAGGAGGAATTAATATGGGATGTCCACATGGAAAATTGGTAGTAGACTTACATCAAACTAGAAGACAAGCAACAACAATACGGTTTCCATACCTCCAATTGCAATGAGGCGGTCACCTTTCTTTAAGTCGGTGCCTGCAGCGGGAGAATTTGGCATAACCGATTCCACACAGATGTGTCCTGTGTCTCCATCTCTGGCCTGCACCAAGATTAGCCCAATATTTTGTGATGTACCTTTAATTAACTCCACCTGTAACAAAAAGACAAAAAAGGTTCATAAAGTCCCATCACAAAATGTTAATATAAACATATTAAATAAAACAATAAAGAATGTAAATACTGAATATGGGAATTAAATCAGAAGAGCTTCAGCTCCCAGTCACAGGACTATGCTAGTGTTCTTGACAGGGGGAAAGCGACAGAGAAACGCTCCTTGAGGGACCGCACACACACAGCAGTGGAACCTGAGGAGAGGAGCACATGCTGCACCAGACTGCCACTTTGGCTCCATAGCGAAAAACGACAGAGGTGGGCATGATGAAACATTGGAGTTTATATTATCAAAAAATGTGGTTTAGGGTTTCATAGCCTTTAAGAATACATAGGTAGATACTTCTTATAGCTATAGGGGCTCACACATTTTCCTTTTCTAAACACATTCATGATGCAGATCCCTGGAATTTTGTTGTCTGTAGGGTAACGAGGGGCGTTTCCAGATTCCAGTAAATAATAAAAATTTCCAAAGACGAATGCGAGTTTTGCTCCTGGGCTGCCCCCTCCATTGCACATATGCAACCTTCCTGTGTCACTGAACAGAATTACAGTTCAACCTAAAAGCAATTCTTCGCTCCTACTACTCCAAAATACATTGTAAGTTACTTGAACCTTAATGTTGCAATTTGGTCTACTCTTCATCTGCATGGTTTGTTGAATGGAACCAGAGCAGTCCAGAGAATGTCTGATTTTCATTGACTAGGAATTGGAGATCCACCTCCATACTAACACAGATTTTATATTGATTGAAGTGAAATTACTGACCAGGGATTTCCTTATGCCAACGCAATGCAAAGCCACCAACTTTACAATAAAACAAACAGGTTGAGCAATTCCCATCAACATAACTCCAATTAACTTCTTATGAAAGTGGAATTCTGGGAAAAAAGCAAAGGTTCTGATCTGAGCACACAGGGAGTAATTATAGTGAGGACGCCCAGTACAAAGACAATCTGTCACTGCACACAACCTGCCCCCTCCCATTTATATTTTACACCAAATATTTTCCAGGAAGGGACAGATCTTCCATGTGTCCAATTCAATTCAGGAAACAACATCTACTTTACACAATTGCTGCCAATCTCATCTCTACACATGTCAAGCTGAAGGAAAATAAAATGTTTAGCAATTATGAAGACATTTTAAATAAAAGCCAATTACAGAAGGCAAGTGAAAGGAAGCAGCTGGCATTTATCATGTTCAATAACACCCAGACAGAAACCCTCCCCTCCCCCGTCGCACTACGTGCCCCCATCCCAGAAAGAGCAATTTACGGAGCACCGCCAATGGCTTCTAGAGGCTGGATCCTACAGGCAGCTAATGAGCGCACCGGCCACTTCCACCCAGACCAGCGGCCAATATTGATCTCCGCTATATTGTGTCTGAGTTCATATTAGTGGGAGGATAAAGTCCGCAAATTTTCCTCCCACAATAGGACATACCCATCAAGGAGATATTCAAAAATATGAATGTCACATAATTATGTAATCATCTTCTGGGAAGTGACAAAAAATCCCAGATATTTCTTACAAATACAAATGTGTATTACAATTACATTACAAATACAAAGGTGATGATCTGACCACATTGACCAGTGTGGTCAAGTTTTACATCTGCAGGCGGCAGGGTATAATGGTCAGGTGTGGAGCCAGAAGGAGGCAGGCCAAACAGGTCAGGTTACATGCGGAGACAACAGACATTGTGATTGGGTTATATATTCAGAAAAAGAAGGTCACTGATCAGGTGATGCCCCTTGAGGAAGCAATTTAGAATAGTCAGGTGATGCCCCAAGCCCCAAGAGGCAGCAATCTAGAATAGTCAGGTGATGCCCCTAGAGGCAGCAATCTAGAAGATTCCGGGCGCCGGTTGCACGCGGATCATCGTGCCGGAATCCTCTTGCAGTCCCACCTTCCCGTCCGAAGCCGCATCGATGGATCGGGAGGAAACCCAGAATCGATCCGAGGAAAACCAACCTGTTGGTCTTTTCGGTCCGATTCTGCATCTGATCAGGGGGCGTTGCGGTCAGGGAGCGATCCATCGACACGGATCGGCCGTGGCAAGGTGGGATGCCACGATCGGATTCCCTAATTGGCTGATCGTTCTCACCTGTGGATGCCGGCGGAATCGCCGGAATCCATCGTGCTGATCGATCAGCCAGGGAATCCGTGCAGTGTATGGCCTTTAGGTACACTAGCTACAAAAGGAAAGGAAGATGGCATGGATAGGTCTGGGACCGTTGGGTTGCTCTACCACTACAGAATGACGATGGCCATGGATGGCGGGGGAGGACAGTTGGGTACACTGGTCGACAAAGGAACGCAGGAACGATGCATACGTGCGGACAGTTGGCAGACTGATCCCCATCATAATGTCGATGGCAGTGATGGAGCCCAGCCCGTGGGTCTCCAGATACCCCTACGGCCATGACCGTGCTTACCTGCCCAGCAGTTGAATATTCCAGATCAATTAGAAGGGGGCACCCCTGTGCCCTTTCCAACATGAAGCTGCCACTGGACTGGAAGCGGCGGGCCTTCATACACTTTCTAGACGGAGATGTGATATGATATTAGCCTGCCGCCCCCCCCCCCCCCCTTTGTCTGGGTAAGCCCCTCGATCCCGCTCCGGCGCTGGTCGTGGCACCAGGGCCACTCCCCGCCGGCTTTGTCGCTTCTTGTGTATCAGCTCCACCGATAACGCTCCGTTCTTGGCGGTGACGACACGCAGTCTTTATACGAGGAAATAGGATGAGGGAACCATCTTATACGGACTTTCTCATACCCAGATGTATGAGAGACTTCTGTTGGTAGATACAGCCCGACCCCAGCCCTCTCCCTTATCCTACCCCCCCCCCCCCCCCCAGTAGTTGAACCCACGAAGTACAATGTTGAAACATAGGGAAGCAAATGAAGATTAGGTAGTGATGCTTACCGTTTGACAGCCATTGGAACGCGGAAAACGGAGCAAGTGAAAGTGATCCACAGGTTGTTTTTTTGTGTAACCCTTCCACATTTTTCCAGGACGCCGAACAAGTGGGTTTTTTTTCCCCCCAAGGAAACGTGTGATAATGTTTAAAGAATGTCAGGCTGAATAGGGACACCCGTAACTATTAACCAATAAAATCGTAATTGTACCAATTCCAGATCTCTTCATTCACACCGGACTATGATGTAAGTGTTAAGCGAGCCAAGAACAACGTTGTCGGATTTCATGTCGATCGATTCATTGCGATCGATTCCGAGGCCAATTCTGCCGGGAATTAGCAGGTGTGATCAATCGGCCAATTAAGAGTATCCGTCGCAGCATACCACATTGGTCCAACGGATTCCGGGACGGATCCGGTCCGATGTCCACCTCACAACTGGCAATCCTGATTCCGGACAGAATCGCAGAGAAAGACCAACATGTGGTTTTTCCGTCGGATTCTCGATTATGCTAGCCCCTGAGCAATCGAAGTAACGATGGACCCAGGTGGGGCACTGGCATGGCGCATTCCGGCACCATCGTTTGGCTTTGCAGCGCTGGAATAAGAAAATAGAGGAGGCGGAATCTACGATACGGGAGAAGCGACGGAGAGAGACCGGTGCGAATGATCAGACACGTGTATGTGGCGCCTTAAGCTATCACTTGCACCAAAAAAGAGAGGAGGTGTATGAAAGAGGGGAAAGAAAGAAGGCGCATACGCACCAAATCAGACGGGACCAAAGGTGCGCTAGGGAGCTGCATTTGATAGATTTTAATAGAGTGTCAGGACGACGAATCGATACGCCAATTGACGCCGTCATTCACGGTTATCGATTGTGCTAAATTCATTCTTCGAGGCAATCTTCGAGCGGGATAGATGAAGAAAGCTCTATTGAACAGAGGAACCACTGTTTGTAAATCCGGTTCGAGTGCAATACTTTGGATGGGGAAAGAGTGCCCATTCTAAAGTATCGATGCGCAAAAATGTGCGACCTCGATTTTCCACTCGAGAGTTCATCGATTGCACAGGGATCGACCCGTGTATTGCGCGCCCTAGTACTCCCAACCTGTTCAGACGGAATTTCACCGAACACCACAAAGTCCTGACCATTCCCCATTGAAATGGAGACTCTGAAGTACCCTGAATGCTCATTCAATCACTATTTATCTCATAGTAGGTAAAAATCTGGATGTTGAGGCAAACAGCACAGAACACAATGACATGGATGCAGGAGAAATCTGTGTATAACGAGGCCCATAGTTTCTAGGAAGTCAAAACAGTGTCTCCCCATTGGGAGCCTCCGTGTAGAATGGGCGTAATTCCTTAAGACAAGTTATGGGGCCGTTGGAATTGATCAGGCCTCCAGGGCAGAACTTTGGACATGCCTGGCTAGGTAAAATGCACCAATGCCAAAGATTATTTCTACTTTGGTTTTAGTCTGGCGTTTTTGTGCTAGCAATGGCTTGAAAGGGGAGTGTTACAGTTCAGATCTCTCTGTATGCAGTAATAAGAAATATACCACAAAAGAGTGTTTTGTCACATCTCGAGATCGCCATCAAGTTCTACTTAGACAAAACAAGGGTGGATGATGGGCTTGCTTGTAGAGGCCAGCAGTGATCTTATACACAGAAATCAAACCAAGAGGAAAGAAGAACTCATTGACAGGTTTTCATGGCTAAATCACATTCAGGCTTCCTCAATATCCCTCATGCAGAATTATGCCAGCCAATATAAATGCCACAAAGGGTTATGATTCCGAGCAGCAGGGACAGGATATAGCAGCCAGTTGCAAGTGAAGACACTTTGGAATCTACCACCACCAAAAACTGTAGGGTTTTTTCACAATGCACTATGCTGCGCTAAACAGCAATCACCAGATTTTATCGCATACCGCCAGGAGTGGGTCACTTCTGCACTGACATTATAGTTACCCTAATGACATTTCAATCTCAACAACCACTCCCTGAGATGGAAGCGTGAAAAGAGCCTTATCCAAATGCTTACAGTGGGTCACGTGCCAAAACAGATGAAAAAATGTTATAGGAATATCAGCTTTCAAATAGATAATGCAAGTGAAGTTAGGGACTAAATTGAAAATGGTGCATATATGGGGCAGGGGGGGCTTCCATGGACCAGCTGTTATGGCAATAGTTAAGGGCCACTTTACACTTGCAGACAATGCAGTCTGAAACACCCCTACCTACAAAAAACCTGCATAGTGTATGGGAGACGCTGCAAATGGACATGAAATGCGTGCAGGCATTACCACCGTTATTCTGTTTGTTTTTCTAGGGAGGGGCGTGGGGGGTATAGGGAATACTCCCCTGAAACCTAATTGCCCTGAAGGCTGGCTGGAGGAGAGAACTGACCAGACATTTCGCGTATAAAAAAAAAAACAGCGTAATCAAAAAGACAAAGGATTTAGCCTATAGAACCAACTAGTACAGCGAGGAAAGCACAGACTTCATAATCTGTTGCAAAGTGGAAATGGGTGAACCGCTCTTACTTAGGTGTAATAGAATCAAAAAAGGGCTGATAGACGAAAGGCGCTCCTTGTATGCCTATCAAATTCAAAGCAAGGAGTGGAAGCAGAACAACCATGAAAAATCAACAATCAATAATTTTTTGTCTAGAGTTCAAACTAACACACACAGCACAAAAATAAGGACACGCCTTTTCTAGGTGCCCTAACTCAGAAACCTCCTAGTTTAGGGCAGTCAAAAACAATAGTGGTCATTTCTTTGGAATGCATTGAAATTTTCAATGAGGTCCCGTACAGTGTAGGTGCGCAAGTTCTGTTGAGTCACAGTTAAGCATACAAGGTAGCATTCTAAAAATCACCTGAGATCAGGGTGGATTCAAGGTGTTATATAACACTCTTTTTATAAGACAGCAATAAGAGAATGAGACTCAGCAGATGAAAAAGCAAGTCATTGCAGGATGCTGATGGACAGTTGTTGCATATGTGGACGGGTCAATAGCTCGTTATGAGATTGTGCAGACAATATGTGTCTGTGTACCGTGTTTGCAATGCAGGCTCTCTGTGCACAGCTGGTAGACGTCTGCATAATAGTTATACATTGCCTCTTATTGCCATTAGTTATAGTTGTATTCTTCAGGTTACTCCTTTCCACCCCTAAACTTCATATCACGGGGCCACCTAAATATCAAATTCCAAAGATTGACGTTACAAAAAGGGCAACAAGCAGAAGACCCCATACGTTTAAAGAAGGCTGCAGATTGACCCTAGGATGAGGAAGTATAGCATGCTGGGGCCGTGGGCCCGCGCGTCTGCCTGTGCCCTGGGTACACGAATACACTGAAGGATAGGGGATAGCTGAGCTCGGGGGGGGGAGGGGAGCAGGGTGGCAGAGAACTCCATGATGCCTGCAATGGGCTACTGAAGCATAACATCCCGGCTAGACAGCAGCGGCCACTTTTCCGAACGCCTAAGCGAGAGATTATCCAATGAATGATCAATGAGGAACGGAATCCATGGTCAGGATCAATCAGCGGTCGACTCAGAGAGGAGAAAGGCGGCGGGAGGGGTTGAAAACTAGAGTTTTAGAGTTAAACTAGCTGCAGCAAAAAAGGCATTACCATAAATGATAGCTGTGCCAACCCATTTCGAAAAACTCCTGGGACCACTCCAATTAGCCAGTCCTCCGATTTTTTACAAGATAGAGTATCCAGGGAGTGCAGATGATGAAGCAAATGAGTATTTGACCACATCCTCCTCTTATGAAGTTGTTTACTCCAGCCTGTATAGGCTCAAAAGCCTACTTACTAAGTAAGCATTGATCTAGTGTGTTGCATCTCTGTAATGAGAAGGGGTGAACGGGGTATAAGGACATCAACACCCTATATTAGGTGTGAATAATTATAAGGCAAATTCCTTTCTTTGGAAAAAATAGGTCAAAAGAATAGGACTGACAGGCTTACAAAAGTCAGAAAAAAAGGTGACGATATCTTGCAGAGGGATGCAGCCACTTCTTGCAAAGCTTCTGAAGCGTGATATCGAACAAGTTCAAGCTTTTATGCAAAAAGTCACCAGGGTCGCAAGAAGTGTTTGTGGAACAACAACGGCGCAAAATGTACTGCCATGACGGAGAAAAAAGTCAAGCGTGGCAGCTGCCCAGATTCCAGATGACACTTGCCACCAGTTGGCCAACAATTCTCAGAGTGCTGCAACATCACTGGAGTGCCAAAAGCAAAAGGTGTGCAATACTCAAGACAGAAAGGCTGAAAGACGACCACCACTGAACAAGACACACAAGCTGAAAGTCAATAAGGACGGGACCAAGAAATAATCTCATAGATGAATTTTATAAGGTTTTTAGGACTGATTGTGAAATGAGGTGAGTCTTGATGGGCCAGATGGATGGGCACGTGGCTCGATGGTAAAGTGCAGAGAGCTCCAGCCGACGTCAGTGCCAGCAAGGTGGAGGGGTAGTACTGTTTGGGCTGTTCTCATCAACGATGAGCTTGTGGGCCTTTTCGGGTTGAGGATGGGAGGGTCAAGACCTTCTTTCATACAGTGGTATCAGGCAGACGTCGCATCCTTCAACGGAAAAACTTATTTTCCTCAAGGGCAATGCCCATCACACGAGTCAGCAAGTACTCACAGCGTGGTGGCGAACGGGTAAAAAAGAAGACAACACTGACATGGTCCTCTTGTTCCACCCGATCTGAACACCATTAAGAACCTGGGTCCATCATAATGTTGTGATTACAAAGGAGGGAAACAACGTACACCTCTCTGAAACAGTGTATGGGAGGCGTGGTGTGGTTGCTGCATGCACGCCAATGGTGATGGTGAACAGATCCAAAACACTTGACAGAAATCCATGGATGGCAGGCTTGTGCGTGTCCTTCCAAAGAAAGGTGGCTAATTGGTCACGGATTTGTTTTATGTTGTTTGAAGGTCAGAAATGTATTTTGGTGCCTGTTGAGATGTTATATTGTTTCACTGGTAAAAATAAATTAATGCAAAATGGGTATAAAGTAGTTTTTGGTAAGTTGCATAATAATTATGAAAGTAATAGTCACCTGCAACAAACAGATATCCCCCTTTAAAAAGAGCTAATAAAACTAAAAACAAAGCTAAAAACTACTTCCAAAAATATTTCAGCTTTGATATTAATGAGTTTTGTGGGTCCATTGAGAACATGGTTGTTGTTCAATAATAAAATATTCCTCAAAAATACCACTGGCCGAAAATTCTGACACCCATGTATGTTGTATATAAGGCAAATACACATGTAGTGAATGTGTTTTTTGAGCAGTGGTGGGTATCCAGAATCAGTAGAGACGCGTTTCTGCTTTTAGTAGATGATGACTAGCTGAGAGTTGGTCTCGGTCCAATAGACTGTAAAATAGCGGGCCAGAGGGTTTCAGCATTAAGTAAAGATTATGTTGCTCGTAGTAACGGTCTCGTTCCTCAACAGATGGTAAAGGCTGGGTTCAGTTGCAGTAAATCGGCGAGGTGGGAGGTCATCTCAGCAGATGATAAAGTGGCGGGTCTCGGCTAGCAGCCAGAGGATGAAGCACACTAAGTGCCTATTTAGGGGGATCAGAAATCCCCAGGAGGAGTAGTCTCCCCTATTCCAACTGTAAAACGATCTATCACTGACATTTACTAAGTATCGGAGGATGGGGTTGACCACAAAATTCTGTGTGAAAATTAAACACTAATGTCAGAATCTTCAATTTCAAATCCCGGATTACAAGAGCTTTAATATACCGCTGAGTACAGCGTTCAGAGAAAACACCCGCTGACGTGGGCATACAGACAAAGACAATTCAAGATTAAACCATCGTAGGGCCACTTCTTTGGGGTGAGGAGACAGAAAACCAGTGTACAGAGGCGCCCTCTTTATGGATAATGCCATTTCCTAGCTAGGAAAAACATTGCACCAGTTTATAAAGCAGTGAGCAAAGCCTACCAAATGTCCTGAATCAAACAGACAGGCCACGAAGCAATTAACATCTGCGGGCCCCGGCCCACATCATCCAAGAGGGACATGGAGTCAATCGAAAATGTACTACCAACAAGTTAGGGCGCCGTGATATGAAACTCATGGGGCAAAGCAGCCAGAAATCTGAGCAAGAGAGGTTCTCCCCTCTGTGACCCAAGGGGTTGAGAACCATGGGATCAAAAATGGCGTGAAGGCGCCTAAATCCAAATCGGAACGGCTTCCGCTCACATACAGAGGAGCCAGCCCCCGGTTTTCTGCCCCTT
>CM070037.1:75537348-75553783 GCA_036250615.1 Ptychadena robeensis
TAATAAAAATATTCCTCAAAAATACCACTTGCCTAATAATTCTGCACTCCCTGTATGTTGTTATATAATGCAATACACATGTAGTGAATGTGTTGAAGTGGTGGGTATCCAGAATCAGTAGATGACGCGTTTCTGCTTTTAGTAGATGATGACTTAGCTGAGAGTTGGTCTCGGTCCAATAGACTGTAAAATAGCGGGCAGAGGTGTTTCAGCATTAAGTAAATGATTATGTTGCTCGTAGTAAGGTCTCGTTCCTCAACAGATGGTAAAGCTAAGGGTTCTGTTTGCAGTAAATCGGCAGGTGGAGGTCACTCCTCAGCAGATGATAAAGTGGCGGGTCTCGGCTAGCAGCAGAGGATGAAGCATCACATAAGTGATATTTAGGGGGATCAGAAATCCCCAGAGGATTAGTCTCCCCCTCATACCACACTGTACAAACATCTCATACACTGACATTTACAAGTAGCGGAGATGTTTGATCAAAAATTCTGTGTTGAAATTAAACACTTAAATGTCAGAATCTTCAATTTTCACATCCCGGATTACAGAAGCATCTAATATACCGCTGATTAACAGCGTTCAGCAACACCCGCTGACTGTGGCATACAGACAAAGACAATTTCCAAGATAACCCTCTAGGGCACTTCTTTTGGGTGAAGGAGACAGAAAAACAGTGACAGAGGCACCCTCTTTATGGATAAATGCCTTTTCCTATAGAAAAACACTGCACCAGTTTATAAAGCAGTGAGAAAAGCCTACAAATTCCTAGAATCAAACAGACAGGGCCACAGAGCAATTAACATATGCGGCCCACATCATCCAAGATGGCTGGTCATCTGAAATTGTACTACCAACAATGTTAGCGCCGCTGATATAGCTCATGGCACCCAGACTCCTGCAGGTTCTCCCCTCTGCTGACCCAAGGGGTTGCGAACCATGGGTCAAACATGGGTGAAGGCCCTAAATCCCAAATGGAACGGCTCCCTTCACATACAGAGGAGCCAGCCCCCGTGTTTTCTGCCCAGTCAAGGGATAGCCAGGATCTTTCACCCCCTTCTCCAGCCTGCACTAAAGTGAGCTTTAGGGAGGTCGTCCTCCAACAATTGTAAGTGTGGACTAATCTGTGCATCCATGAAAATCAGATGTTTTACAACAGCTGGCTCCAAGAGTTCCACCGGAATGCCTTGAAATGGATTGTGCCCACTACACCAGTGCATCTCTACATGGACCTGACTACCATCACCTAACAAGGGCACTTTTTCTAATTTTGGAGGACTTTCATTCTGCCAAACCTTCTGCCATCTTGCATCATATGTAAATTCCACTGTTGTGTATTTGCAACTCTAATGAATTGCACTTTTTTAGTATATTTATTGTCCAGGGTATATATAATCAGGGGTGCACATAACTTTTTAATGAGCTACTCAGATGAGTACCAGGAGATGGGGTTTGGTACTCACCCCATATGTAGGGTGGTCTTTCTCGCTGTCATACTCACTGTCCTCTGTGGGTGGACCTCCCTGTTTCCGATTGAGCCTCTGATTAGCTGTTTACATTCACAGACCAACAGCTAGCTTTGGGTCAAATGAAACTCTCACAGTACAATACTGTTTGAACCCAAAGATCTCAGTATATATCTGCCTACTCTGATTTACGTCCCCCAGATCCCCAACACCCTTATAAGTCCAAAGTTTTTTTAATTAGTCATTTACATTCCCAATTCTGCATATCTGATGCAATATCAGTTTCAGACACCGGGTGTCACTAAAGAGCACTTACTGTCAGAGCACAACACAAGCACGTTCAAGGCGGGGGAAAGCTCCATGCATCTCTCCTGTAGTCTGCAGATGTGCTTAGGAATGATAAGAAAAGGTACGCTGAGGTAGGTTCTAGACGATTTTGCGTACCAGCATACTGCTTATGTGCACCCCTGTAAATAATAAAGACCATTTAACTGATTTACATTTGTGATGTGTAGAATGTGCCTCTAAAGTAGTCTTTCCAAAGACCTTTTTGGTCTTAGTTTGGGTATCTATTTGCTGCAGTTTTCAAAGGGCGTGGCACTTTATATTCAACGTAATACACACAGCATCATTATACTTTCACCTAAAACAGCCCAGGTTCACAATTTTATTTTAAAAAATCGCAACCAGCAGTTGTAAAGCTAGGGATAGACAACACACAGGTCAATTCCTGTGCAATCGATGAATTATCGATCACATTGTGATGACACAACTAATAGATGCGCACCACTTTCAATTCGAACACGCACAGCGATCAATCGTTTCGGAATTGAATGCCAAATCGCCCGTGTATGTCCAGCATTAATTATAGCTCTTTTTTTATTAATGAACTGCATTAAGCAGGGTGGTTCTTCCTCTCAAGGACACATGTTATGCTCCCTTAACCCAATACTGATTGAATAGTGGTCCAATTTTCTATGTATCTCCCTACTTAACATGGATATTCAAATATTGGTGACTGTTTTGGCACACCGTTAGATTACATTTCTGGGCCAGTTAATATATAGTGATCAAATGGAATTTGTACCATCTACACCTCCTGTGTCATTACCTGTACCTGTGTGTTATATCTCCACTCTAATGTATTGTACAGTGCTGCGTAATATGCTGGTGCTATATAAATAAATAATAATAATAATAATACACAGGTCAGTGTCGTGTTTACTGCCCATTTCAACTTATGAACAATGGTTGTGATTGTTCCCTCCATGCTGACCTTCTTGCTCTTGATGTACATAAAGCCTTTGATACATTGCCCTACCAATATTTACAGTTTGCCTGTAGGAAATACAAAGGCTTCTGGTAATGGATCACTGCTCTCTATGCTATACCCAAGGCTACCTTTTATGATGCTCTTAATTTTAAGAGGAACCATGCAAGGATGTCCGTTGTCCCCAATGGCCCTAGAACCCCTGGACCTGGTGATCATTACTAACATCAATATTCATATTTTTGCGGATATTTTGTTATACATCACCGACCCTCATATGTTCCTCACTTCTCAATTTGAACGGCCCACCGAATTTAGCAATCTATAAAACCCAAGCAATATCATTAAATGGTTTCTTGACACCTTATTTACTATCCCTGTTGCAATCCAACTATAATTTTTCAATGCTTCAACGTCTTTCCTTCCAGGGAAACTGCCTCACTCCAATTATGACTTTTAGGGTTCATTTACACAATTGCAACTGACCAGCGGACGCAATATCAAGCGTCCGGTCAGTTAACTGGCTTTCGCCTGATAAAGCTACCATAGAGTCCTTATCTAGACGACCTGTGGGCAATTGCAGGCAGTTGTTTACAGGGCTGCTGCATGTAGTTAATTTTCATGATTTACAAGTATTACTTAGTGCCTAAACTAGCACCACTGGCTGTCCTGCACGCTACCTGTAACATCCCCCGGTGGGTTTATATTGGAGTCAGAATACTTTCAATACAGGCAAATTCATCATGCTGAGATTATAGTCCTTACAAATGCTCACAGTGCGAGGGCAGATGTTTCCATGACCCTATAGCTCCAAGCATCATTTTCAATCTCTTCTGCACATTCATTTCCCCAAGGTCTTTCCCTAAGCTCCCCTACATGGGGGAAGGAGATTTGGGCACCACGATTGACTCCCCAACTAGGAGTATATCTGTACCAGTCTTGAAATGCACTAAATATGGAAAAATGCATATAAAGTGCTTAAAGCTTGCACAGGCATGCCCACTGCTTTTGTGGTTGTCCAGATAGGGGTATGCCATTACATACCTGGTGAATATGTTGTAAGGTTCAAAAGATTGTGCAACAGAGTTTATATTTTCAATCATTGCCCAGATCCCCAATGGAAAGCTCCTCTTCATTCTTGAGTATACCATACCTGGTTCACATTTACCTGTATTGTTTGGCAAGAGCTTATGTATGGTCTTATCTGCACTGTTTTAACACTTTGCATTTTACTCAGTATTTAACAGTAATTATTATTTTTTTTATCTCCTGTATATTTTTTCATATGCTGTAAGGATTTGTAAAAAATTATATTTTTTCGCA
This sequence comes from Ptychadena robeensis, assembly GCA_036250615.1. Classification (NCBI taxonomy): domain Eukaryota; kingdom Metazoa; phylum Chordata; class Amphibia; order Anura; family Ptychadenidae; genus Ptychadena; species Ptychadena robeensis. The sequence goes on from CM070037.1 coordinate 75,541,405, forward strand.
CTCTTTATATAGTTATTAGAAAAATTAAAAATCTCAGCAAAATTATTGTAAAAGAAAAAATGAGAATGTTCTGGAGTGCCCATTACAGTCTCCTGACATCTACACCATACAGAAACTTCAGGAAAGATCTTAAACATGGAACTTATTACATAAAAACTTTTAATATATGAATATTAGACACGAGAATTGGAAACTTTGACCAGCCAAGAAATAAAGGTGTCCTATACATGCATAAATTGAAAAGCTGAAACTTACACGAGCAAAAAAGAGACCGTGTAATAATATAAAACTAAGCAATCCTTTTAAGATGTTTTAGGATTCCCTACGTGACATCTAGTCGTTAATTTGGATATAATTTGAAAAAAACAACCTAAGATTTTTAAAACTAAAGTTAACATCCTGCAATTTTTTAGAGGCACACGTGTATAACATGTATGACATACAGCTAAGGAACATAGCCTTAAAATGTTTTTGCGCTACTGTTACTGGTTTTTTTTTCAACCTTAGTTGAAATCTGATGGCTTTAAAAAAAATCATCATCTATAAGCAGCAGGTGTGAGTGAATGAAGAGTGGGGAAAGAGCACCCCCTGGTGTTTATGTTGGTGTATTACATGTTAAAGAGGCTTGACCACTAAACATGACAAGAAACAATGCAAAGCAGACTCGCTATTAACAAAACCTTTCAAACTCGGTTGTTGAGAATAAAGGTCCTATAGAGAAGGGATAACAATCTAGTTGCACCTCACTGTGTCCTCCGCCTTAGAAGATAATGGGAATGACAGTCATTCAGAAATCAATCCTGTAACAATAAGATAAACAGGTGAGACGATCACAACAGATCATCTCAGTTGACTTTTGGACATATGTATGGGTCGTTACAAGCTCATGAGTGTTGGGTATGCCAATAGCCAGTTTCTCCTTCTTCACTATGATCCATTAATATGTAACAAAAAAGCTCCCACATGCTCATGCAGGAGACAAAATCTGAATGTTCCTTAATTATAAAATCCACAAAGACCTCAAAGGCTGCTCCTTCTCTCCGACATGTTTCACCAAATGGGCCTTATTAGTAGACTTATGGGGGAAACAGAGCGGCCTTATGAGGTTGTTGTTTGGTTGCTTTTGGAATAATGGAACATTTTGTTTTCTACATTAAGGTACCCATACACGTTGCGATTTTTCGTGCGATTTTAGCCCTTCCGACCGATCCGGTCGGTCGGGTAGGTCGATTGTTCGGGATGCCTAACATGCAAATGTAGTCCGACCGATGCTGTTTTTAGAAAAATCGGCCGAAAAGTCGGTCGGGTCCCGAATGAGGATGCCTGTAATTTTCAGTAAGTCGGCCACTTTTAAAAGATTCCCAATCCAACCAGCCGATCGGTCTGTCAGGCTGTGAATATTCGGGGCTGAAAAGTCGGGCATCCGACCGACTTTTAAAAATAGCACTAAAGCAAAAATCGGGCGTCGAAATCGAATATCGCATCGGTCCCCGAAAAATCGCAACGTGTATGGGTACCTTTAGAGTGCAGCTGCTCTTTCATTATATGTTAACAATAAAAAGGATTTTTTTTTCATTCTAGAAAAAAAAAATACTTGTAGAAAAATGTTCCAACAATACAAAAAAACTAAAAACATACACCACCTCTGCCCATGTACAATTATAAATGTGTAGCTGTTTAGGGGAGGTGGGTCCCACCCCATGGTATCCCCAAAAATAAAGAAAAAAAAAAAGGACTCAAGAGAAGCCCTATATTGAGCAGTTAGCTTACTCTTTGGGCTGCTGGTTAGATCAGGACTCAATAATGATAAGAACAATAATATACCATTGTATACAATAGTAATGTAGCAATTTTATTTCATAGACCATTTCCTAACAATTGTATCCTGAAGAAGTGACCATGTGAGTCACGAAACGCTGTGCAGTAGCACTTTAGCGTTGATGTTTTTTTTACAAAATACCACCAAAAAAGGATCTTTCTGTATGATATGGACGCCTCATCATGAGCCATTTTTTTTTACAGTGGGCCATCAAAGCAACAAATCAAACAATTATAAATGTGCACATACAAAAAATGCATGCCAGAATAAGAGCAATTCAATGGCCATCAATTACTCTTAACTCCAAGTAAGTTATTTAAAATTTCGCTTGTCCCTCATTTTACTAATAAAATGAAATACAAAACTGCTACATTACTCCATTGCAACGGTTCCATGACACCAAGTTAGGAAAAAAAATTCTGGGGAGGACACTTTGCTTTGCAAATGAGAGAAGGCTCTTTTTTCTATTAGAAACCGGATTCTGCATAGGAAATAAAGCAAGTACCCAACAGAGCAAGATGACCTCATGAGTCTGCATGTCTACACAAAGCGGACAAGGACCGCACAAATAGTCAATAGAAGATATTATGTACAATGCAGCACATTCACTCAAAGACTGTCTGGAGAAGAAAAATAAACATCTGAAAACAAAAAAAAAAAAAAGACTACTACCAACTATTCTCTTGTAGTTTTCTGGATAAATTAAGTTCAAAATTAAAGTTGAAATTCCGATTTTCTAAATTTTTTGTAGTATACCCCCAACCCTTCTGTTCATGACTTGCAAGTTTAGTGATGAAACGATGTTCAGAGGCTTTGCAATTAACTCAAAACCGTCGAAATGCTCGAATTTTTGAAAACAAGAAATTCGACCATCTCTACTGATGACCAAGTTGGAGCACCACATACAGCAAACTTCCTCGTGTCCTCTCTTCAGTGTCTGAAATAAGAACACTAACCTCAACACCCAAAAAATTTAGGTTGAACCATACATTAACTTAAGAAAAAAAAGGGGGGAAAATGTTTCAGGGACAATGGGAAACATAAAAGAATGACATTTTTTGAGAAAGCATAAAAAAAATGCCCTAACCGAATGTAGCCAGCTCATAATTCCAAGGACTTCTAAAAGTTCCTCCTGTATGCAAGGTAATGAAGTGGACTAAGCAGACTGCAGAAAGCCTGTTTGAAATCTGCCTTGATAAATTACTAATTAAAAAAAAAGATTGGACTTGAGATCCGGGGGATGAAAATTAGAGTAGTAGGGTAAAATCTGACAAGAGAAAATTTGCACTACTGAGGTAGGATACTGAGATCTGGGGGTTCAAAGGGAGTGATACTGTGAGAGTTACATTTGACCCAAAGCCAGCTGTTGACCTGTGGATGGAGACAGCTAATCGAAGGATCAGGAACAGGGAGGTCCATCTGCAGCAGAATCTACCATGCAGGAAGTGGACGCAGAGGACAGCGAGGTAGTCCTCCCTACATATGGGGTGAGTACCAAACACCATCTCCTGGTACTCATCTGAGTAGCTCACTAAAAAAGTTATGTGCACCACTTGTCATGTCCCCATGCTAAGGATATTTGAGGAGCTTTAATCTGAAAGCATGGCCCCTAAACCTAATTTATATTTATTACATTTACTATATAAGACAAGAGTATAAGACAACCCGAATATAAGCAGAGTTACCCAATTTCACAAAACAATTCTGCAAAATCTGAATGACTCGAGTATAAGCACACAGCAAATGTTTTGTTAAGTTATTATTTCTACTAACCCATTGTAGTGTACAAGGGGGCAGAAAATAGTATTGCAGGGGGATTTTTTTATTTTTCAAATGAGATTAACTCCTTGGCACTCTGGGTAAGTTTCTTTACATCAATGTAGCCAGGAATGTGATGAGGGGAGGAGGGTGGTTGGAAATTCAAAGCAGGGTGGGGGGTGGTGGTTGTGAGTATGAGGCTTATATTACTAATAAATAAATAAGTAGTTGCCCCCAATTCTATTTCTACTAATTATGCCTTGTAATATAGTAGTATAGCAAGTATATGTAGGAGAGCCTATTGTTTATTTGTAAGTACAATAAGTATGATGCCTTGTACTACAAAAGTATAATGGGTACATGTGTGAGAGGGGGCTACCATTGTTTTATTTATTGATAAATATTTAGTACCATCATATACCTATTAGGGCTTGTTTCCATTACGTCGGGAGCCCTCCGCTAAGCGTTCACGCTTAGCGGGGGTCCCCGACGTAGCAGATAGACTTACCTGCTCGGCGGACGGGTCTGTCTTCATTGCGCCGACCCGATCCGCCGGTGTCAGGCTGAACGTAGTCGAGTACGTTCAGCCTGTACACCGGCGGATGTCTAAACAGACCATCCGCCGGCAGGCTGAGTCTATGGGATACGTCGGGACCCCTGCTTAGCGTATACGCTTAGCGGAGGGCTCCCGACGTACAATGGAGACAAAGCCTTACTCTTCTTATTTTCTCCAGCAGCATCTGTCAATAACCTGAGCACAGATCTGCAGCAGACATGATAGTTACTTCCACCCAACCAGGTATTAAATATTTCATCAGCCAAAAATAGGCTCACACTTCCCATTGTACTTTTATTGCACTACAAATAAGATATGTGCAGTTTTTTGTTTTTTTTTAAATGCATATTTGAGTATATATGGTTATTTATTTTAAGGTTTCTATAATGTTACCTCTTTATTAACCTCCTGGGCGTTATGCACTGGCTCGTTTTTTTTGAAAACTGCGCCACAGGCAATCCCAGCGGGGCACAACATGCTCCACCACGATTTCCTACCTGCACGGACCTTGGCCTACCTTGGCCCCCTTCACGTCACCAGTTACTCAATCAGGGGCAGACATGGAAGAATCGACATACATGCCAAAGCTCTTGATCGGCGGGGGAATCCGGCAGACAGTTGAGTTTTTCCATAGTTAACTCGGGCTGAGTTTTATGATGGAAACACCCCGGAGGTTAAACACTGTATACATTAGGTTTTGCTCTCTGCTGATATGCATTATCCTTCACCATATTTTACACATTTTGTTGTCTCAACCTATTTCATAGCAAATGAAGAAAAGAGGTATTGCCAATAGCAATAGCCCTTTACTCTATACTTCAATGCAGTGAGCTGTGCATTGCAAAGTAGACAGGCTTCTATCATGTCATGTTGAATTTTCCACTAAAATTTGAATTTAATTTATGCAAAAACTGAACATGGTAGAGCAATACTTTCTTTTTTGTAGTGTTCCCCCAACCCTTCTCTATATATACACAGCAATTTTGGTGATGAGATCATGTAAAGGTGCTTTGAAAATAACTCACAAATGCAGCAAGTCTACTAATTACACCAGACGAACATGTGAATCAGCCCTACATAACAAGGAGAGGGGTGATCTGGAATATTCTAGATCAGAGGTGTGAAAATCAAATACTCAGAGGCCAAAATATGGACTTGGACAACATTGATATTTATTACAGTCAGTGAGAAGTGGTCTGGTCCATCAACAAACTGATTGCTATGATTTAGCAATTCTTGTTTGAGCAGATTTTTGTGTTTAATTAGCAATTCATTTTTACATAATTGTGTGTTTCACACTTTATTATAAAAGGACTACTAGAAGCGTTGCATACTTTCATCATTTATTAAGTTTTACTGCTGTTCTTTATTATTTTACTGGGGGAGGACAATGTCCCTACACATTCTAATCTCGGTTTATTACACTGGGCCGCATAAAACAAACACATCATAATGTACACATGACACAAAATGTGCATTACCATAATACAGTGTTCCCTAATGCTTGAAGTATCATTTAAAAAAGTTTTGTTAAAGAGTGTCTTCTAGCTATGCCTGCAGCCAATTCTATTAGAAAACACTTATAAAAAGCCAGTATAGATTGAAATTAGTATTGATTATGTGCGGCCCTTTAGTGAAGCCAAAGGGGTGCACTTGTGGCCCTCCATATCAGCTCAGTTGCCCACCACTGGTGTAGACTCTCAACTACAACTGTCTCCTACCTGACATCCTTACATTTAACCTCCCTAGCAATCAGACCCTACTGCGCTAGGGGCTGATGCCGGCAATGTGGGCTGGGAAACTGATGCCCCGTCTGTATAATGAAGGTCTATGGTGCACCCCACACCTTCTGTGTCATCGATGACGGCGAAGGGAGGTTCCAGAACCCCAGAAACGCTGCGGCCGTATACAGAATTGCTGCAGCTTTCCAGAGGTATATCAGTTTTTACCGATCCCAGTTCCAAAAAACAAACTTGGTTCATCTTAACTGACAGGGAGGTTTGGGCCAGTGACCACATATAGCAAAAATACCTACAAATGTATGATGAGTGGGGGCAGAATTTTTCTTACCGTTTTGATGGATGTTCTGGCTTTTTCTTTCCAGGGACAACTGCTGATCTCCAGTGTGCCGTGAATATAGGTATCCTGGTCATAGGAGCCAAACATCAACAGCCTAAAAAATAAATATATATAAAATAAACTTCATTACAGAACCATACAGAATGCACTGACAAAGTGGAAGGACTCATACATTACACATCGTTATAGCCAGTCTTTTATTATTATTTTTAAGATAGATATATATATGTATATATATAGCTCTAACATACTGTTCAGACAACGCTATGCCCTTCATATCAAATGCTGCAGCAGAGAAGCTTACACTATAATGCCTTTATCATGTTAAAATGTATTTTACTAACTGCTAATCGACTGGAATTTTGAACCACAACCATCACTATGTCTAGAGGCCAGATGTCAGAGGAGAACAGCCAGACAGATTTGAGCGGATAGGCAACAATAACTTTTATAACAACTTGTTACAAATCACGAAATCAGAAAAGCATCTCTGAGGATGAATTCAAACTGGCATGTTGTGTTCACCGGCTGGTTGTTCATAGGGAGAATAAAGGGGCAATTGGAGGGTGATTGAAAAAAGCCACAACTTGCAACTACTGGGCAGGACCAATCGGCCATCTTTGGCTGCCACTTCTTTCAGCTTGAATTGGAAAACAATGTGTTGATACCATGTCAGTAAGGATCAAATTCCTTGAGGAATGTTTATTCATTTTTTTTTACATTTATGCTACAAAGAATTACAGCAGATATAAAAGGAAAAAAAAAGCAAGGTGTATCTAATAGTTTGGAAACATATAGGTAGATGTTTCATGCATTGTAACAGCCAGCCACTGTCTGCTTTCTAATTGCAGTGCCCACTCATACTCAGAAGACATACTGGAAGATGAGATGGGACAGAGTAGTGATACATTGTACATTTAGTCCTCACCCTCTTTGTGACAAGACACAGGTCAATATCATGGTTAGGTTCACTGGGACACAATGGCATGGTACAAGGAACTGATTTGATATGCACTATGACAACAGCATAAAGAACATTTATTATCCAAACAACACAAAGTCAAAAGAATAAAATATTTTATTTTTTAATGTATTTCAGTAAAGTTTTGTACTACTTTATAACTCAAGTAACTCCAGGACAGGAAACAAAATCACATGTTTTACTGTAGCACACCAAAGACACCAAACCTCTGATACAGCATGCTCCTTGGTAGGCACATAGCATATAAATTAACCAAGTGTTCGCCTGACAGATCAAACATAACAGCCCATATTTCATCACCTTGGGTAGACATTTTGTATGCCAACCGAACCACCATATTTCTCTACACCCCAACTGTTACCTTAAATATATATTTTTTTTAAAGTAACCCGACACAATAATACACAGGCAGGAAGATTTGCAATGCAACATAATAAATAGTTTTTAACATAATAATGCTAATTAACATTTTAAAGAATGAATGTGTACAATTTGTTCTGCCTGTCTTCTCTGTATATGTATCATCCCATTGTAAGCCTAGCCTGGGGATTTATTTGGCAAATTTATTCGACCAAATCACAATGTGCAGTGCAACGCTTAAAATGTGAATGTTAAAAGTCGAAGATGTGTTAGGGGTGTGCTGTTGAAATTGACAACTACATCTTCTTTACCTAAAATTCACTTAATAAGTCTTAATAAGCCCCCCCCATACACGTTTTTTCGTACGAATTTTGCCTAATGGACCAGCGTGGTCGGTCAGGGTGATCGATCGGGAGAATCATCAGATGCGGCATTATGTACCCTTCAAGCCTGTCCAAAAGTTTTGGTTGATCTGCTGTTATTAAAAAAATGTCGGGCCTATCGATTGGTGATAATTCGAATTCCGATTTTTTGTGCCAGGCAAGAAAATTTTTAACGTCTATGGGGGCTTTAGTTAAACTCAAAACGTGATATACTTAATAACAATATTATTTATTGCAAAAATAAAATTTTAAAAAATAAAATTCCTTTAGCTGGTCAGACTGTTAGATTTTTATATTTTTGCATAAATTAAATTAAAAATTTAAGTGGAAAATTTTACTCAAACATTTCGACTTGACTTTCAACTTTATTCATGATAAAGAAAATAATAAGGAAAAAAAAAAGATGAAGGTCAGCCAGAAGTGGTGGGCAGCTTTGTGGCTAAAGGCCCGATGAAGACTGAAGGGTCTAAACAGCCACATATGGCTTGTGAGCCGCACTTTGCCAACCCCTGGCCTAGCCCATCAGTTTTTTGGGGTTACTCTTTGTAGCTCTGCAGGGCAATAGAAAGACAACAAAGGAGAAAAAAAAATTTACATTGGTGCCACAAAGACAGAAAGGGGAGCCATGACTGGTGGGTGTTTAAGTTGCATGTGTAAGTGTGGCCCCCTGTAACAGACAAATAGGAACAAGGTACCTGGAAGGGAGGTCATCCTGGAAAGCACACATGGCCCTGAGAGATCAATCCTTGTAAACCTCCTTTAATGTGAGTATATTGTCTGTTTTATTTTATTCCATTCCATATTATTTAACCATTTGAAACGGCACAGAACATTGAGACTGTTTTAAGTCAGATTCTCCAACCCAGCAGAAGAAGTGTATGACACCTTTACAATAACTTTTCTTATTTTCTACTGTCCTTGGTATCTAGATGACAACATGGTGGCGAGGTAATTTATGGGCACAATGTAAAAGGTGAAAAAAAACTTCTAAGGGCAGTGGACAGCGTCACTGTTTGGTATCTCATTACTACCCCTTCTGCAGAAGAAGCAGAAAACAAGTGCACAATATGGCCTAGGCATAGGAGGTAGCTCCCAACGGTCAGCTGAACTGGCCTACACATTAAAGGTGGAGAATGCAATAAGATAATGCCAGTGGCTCTGAATTTGGAAAGCCCTCTGCAGCTAATTTTACCATAACCAACTCTGGAGAGCACCCCAGCCAGAACATTTCTGGAAATATTAGAAATGAAGAGAAAAATCTGCTTTTTCTAGACCATACAATTATAAAAGTGTATGAAGCACAAGTAGAAGTGGAGTTACTCCTATGCTGGCCTACAGTTTATTTTGTCAACCAGAATCCATAAAATGCTTAAATGTATTCAGGCAACCAAGAAGGGAGTGTTTTTTGCCTCATCACACCTACATTTAGAATGTATCAAACCACTTAAGAATGTCTATAGACATTGGATGATGACCTTCTTAGGGCTTGTTTCCACTAGAGTGGTCAGCTACGGATGGATGCGGTTTTAACCAAAGAACGCAAAGATCTGGGAAAGCTGCAGCGATACCCTAAATTGGTGCAGCATTTCCAGGGTTCCAGGACCGCCCCAATCGTGTCATGGTGACGACGAAGGGGCTGCCCCGCCATACACCTTCATGTTAATGGAGGGGCATCGGTCTCCCAGCCCATGACGCCGGCCACATGGATAGGGGCGGGCAGGAATTTTAAGCAGTGTACAGGCAGAACGCTAGGGCGGTTAACACATGGACGCATTGTATGTCAGTGACATCTGCAGCTCACCAGTGGATTTACTGTATCACAATATTGGAGTTTACAGGAAGGTAAGTGGATATAACACAGGCCACTAATGACTTTTACATTATCACCGACAACATGACAGGGACTGAGGAAAATTTACGAGTCAGAGAGAAGAGGGAGTGAGGGGGCTTGTCAGAAACATTGATTGACATGGTTTCAGGAGAACAACCAACTGCCATAAAAACCAATCTAGCGTGGCTATATGCCGCCCTTATGTCTGAGGTCAAGAAGTAAATTATGAACACATTCATGAAATTTTAATAGGGCTGGAGACCAGACTCCAAATACAGAACAATGAGGCCCATGATCCACCTGACAGCAGCTGGCATTCGGCACGTGGCACCAGGTAACAGACACCATTTGAGGAATAAGAGAGGCCTTATTAGCACAATGAATTGTGAATGCCCCCAAGCAACCGAGACAAACACAAAGGACCAAAATGAGATTAGAAGCCATTATAGGAATGGCAATACGCAGCCAAAAATCAATATTAATCCTGTTAGTTCCTGACACTCCCCAGCTGAGGTGTTTACAGCCATTCAGTGGACTACAGCGTAGACTCCTACTACACCAACAATCTGAGACTTTCAACCAATATAAAGGGGATAGATGAATTGCAATTGCACTATACATTCTTTAAGTCCATGTGTCCACCACTTTTTCCTTGTGATGGCTGATTTGCGGACGGATTGGCTTAGGCATAAGCATAACATGCAGAAAAGCCACATCTGAACAGCATTGGACGAGGCTTCTCTGCGTCTTATAGAAATGTCCATTGATCTTCGACTCAGTGCGTCGACACAATAAAGACAGGGCCCTATGCTTTCTAAACAAAGTTGTGCATCACTTTTAGAACATGGAGTAGACACTGTCCCATTCACCAGAATAGGAAGTATCTGCTCTGCAACATAAGACCATTAAGGTTTCACTCTCTAACCTATGGGCTCATTATTTACATGCTGGGTGAGGGGTATTCACTTCCACCCACACTGGGCAGATAAACATTGGCAGGTTCACCTATTACCCACAACCTAACCTAAAAGTTCCATAGCTCCAAGAGGTAACCAAGTATGGTATGTAATGGCCTCCCAAAAAGGGAAAGAAACAAACCAGACATACCAGGAACAAGGTGACACTTACCTGCTGCAGTCCATCAGTGACACTTTCAGCCTGCCCTCTGCGAGTCCCAAGTCCTGCAGTGTAAGTGCCCGATCCTCTTGTTCTGCTCCTAGAGGCTGTACCTGATATGGGAAAAACGGTTTGTACCTGCAAGTAGAATAATAGTAGGATAAAAATTCATAACAACCCTACACAGCTCACTTGTCTAATAAAGGACTTGTAAATTTACATTGTCTAAGGGCCCTTTCACACTACAGCACTGTATTTACCAGCAACAGACGCGCTTATGTTAAGGTGAATATGTCCGTTTCAGGTACCTAAACACTGTGTTAATGCATGGCGCTGTGCTAGGTCTCCTTTACTAGTGGTAAACCATGCAAAGTGCATAACGGACTTCATTACTCTGATGGCAACACAGTGCGTATAATCAAGTTATTCCAGTTAAGGTTGAAGGTTACAGTTCATTTCACAAGAGCCCAATCTAGGTAGCCAGAAACCTTCAGTGCACGCTTGAGAAGTCTCTGCTTATTATGTTTAGTAGTTGTTGTTGTTACAACCTCAGCACATACCTGTCAACCCTCCCAGGTTCTGGCCGGGAAAGTTAAGTTTTTTTATAAGGCTTTCCCGGCCAAATACCAATTTCAAGAAATCACGGATTCTTGAAATCGTGCCTGTTTAGCAGGAGGAGTAACACGCTCTCCCTTCTAATGTCCCACCTCGCACGTTATCAGCACAAAAAAGTTATGGTAAAACAGTCGAGTAAGCCTGGTACCGGAAGTGACATCACTTCTAGTACTTGGAATGCAGAAGAATCATGATCCGCATGCCAGAAGTTACGTCACTGACGCCACTTCCTGTATGTCCCCCTTTTTTGTTTTTTTGACAGTTATGCCTCAGCATGCTGTTATAGACTTCCAGTGTAAGGGCCCCCACACACCTTTAGATTTCCTTCAGATCTACTTTTGTTTTACCAAAACCATGTAATATGAAGGACTTTCTAAACAGTCAAGTCTACCTGTGTTCAATCGCAGAGGACCCTATACTACATAGTTGTTGGTAGATCTAAAGGTTATCTGACAGAGATCTAAAGGTGTATGGCCAGCTTAACCCAGTTTTGTCTTCTACTGGTAGGTGGAAGATGAAGAGCAAACACTGGTCTGTGTTGTAATTGATAAAGTTAACTAAGGTGAGATGGAGTCATATTATCCTTAGGCGTGCCCTATCCAAAAGAAGATAATAGCAAATGGATAAACCCTAACCATATGTAATCAATAGTGAGTATCTAGTAAGTTTCTAAACGCATGGCATTGCGGGCACAGAGGTCAACGTACAGTCTTGTGATTGTGGTTTATAAAAGTCTTTATTACCATAGGACTAATACATAATTTGATATGTGCATGTACGAAAAAGTTATCCACATATCACATAGATCCATACAATCATTGTAAAAACTTAAATATTTCCAGGAAAGGAAATCCCACAACTAGGTGGTCTTCCTGGAAAT
>CM070037.1:75553883-75567903 GCA_036250615.1 Ptychadena robeensis
AGTCATCTTACCATCCTATCAGTGGCCCGGTCGGCAGGCCTAAGTACCAACACATCAAGGAGGCACTCAATTAAAGCCTTTGCTTTAATATATATGCACATATCCGATATATCTCTCTGAAGAAGCCCAAACGGGCGAAACGCGTCGGAGATTGGAGAGCCTATTGTTATGCAATCTTGATATCTAATGCTCGACGATTGTGTGCTACTGCCATACCTAGGTTTTAAAATATTGTAAAAATATTTCCAGGAAGACCACCTAGTTGTGGGATTTCCTTTCCTGGAAATATTTAAGTTTTTACGATTGTATTGATCTACATGATATGTGGATAACTTTTTCGTACATGCACATATCAAATTATGTATTAGTCCTATGTTAATAAAGACTTTTTTTTTTATAAACCACAATCACAAGACTGTACGTTGACCTCTGTGCCCGCAATGCCATGCGTTTAGAAACTTACTAGGTACTCACTATTGATTACCTATGGTTAGGGTTTATCCATTTGCTACTGGTCTGTGTTGGTAGGTGTTCTGAATGTCCCAAACAATGTAACATCCATCCTACACATTATCTCATGAGATCACCTGTGCCCGGGATGTATGCATTCCTGACCCCTATACAAAGAGTAGGGAGCTTTTCCCTTGAAACAGGAATTTTGGAACACAAGATTGGCAAACCAGTAAGCAGCAGAGTTGAGGAAGGAAAGGGGTAGGCTGGATGGGGGTTCCTGCAGTGGACTTATAGTGCTTTGTGTTGTAGATAGACAAGAATCACTGATTGGTGGTTGGATTACACCAGAAAAAAGATGCTACTATGGGGGTGGCAAACAAAAGACAGGAGTGGCCGCACACAGGGGGTGAGGTTACTCAGATTATGATCACATGATTTTGTAGCCAGCGGAGTCACTGACTAGGGGCAGTAGTGCTGCTTAAATTCAGGCTGTACTTGATGGTGGAGCCTAGGGTGAACCATAAGGGTCACTGATGAGGGTGGCAGTGCCAAGGTTGTCAGTTAGGCAAGAAGCTTTTTATTGAGCATTGGTACAAGTTGGTAGTGGAAGTGCAATGATTCTGGTTGTATTAGATCAGTGGTTCCTAAACTGGGGGGGGGGACACAAAGGTGTTGGCCCTCATTCTTAACCTGTGTTTGATGAGGGCCCCAGAGTTTCGGTCATACCTGATCTTGTAGTTGGGGAAGGTGTGCTTCCTACGAATCACCCTCTTCAGTTGGGTAACAATGATGGAGGTGAGCTGTGGCATTGGCCGTCCTTCGAACTGGCTGTGGACCTGAAAGTCGATAAGCGGTTCCTCAAGGAAGCAGACAGACCAATGACTGAAGGGCAGACGACTAAGCACCAGGCGGACCCGGCCCTGCAGGCGAGCCAGACGGACGGCCAGGAAGGCGGATTTCCCAAACAGCAGCTCCACATCGATGGCCAGGCGGAAGCCTCCAGCATAGTCCAGCTCCAGCTCAAAGCTGAGCTCTGGGGGAAGAGGCTCTGCGGGGGTGGGGCCTGGAGAGAGTAGGCGGATTCCACTAACCTCAGGTACCGCCTCCCCCAGGCTCAGCTCTCGAACACTCAGCCCCTCCAGCAGGCGGCCAGCAGTACGGGACAGCAGCAGCTCTTCCAGCTCCACCCGGATCTTGCGGAGCATCCAGCGGCGCAGCTCGGCCGTATCTCGGAGCTCCCGAAACAGGAAGAGAAAGATGGCATTCAGGAAGTGGCAGCTCTCCGCCCCGGCCTGACCACACACATCATCCTTCTGCTGGGTTCCAGCAGATGGGGGAGGAGCCCAGGCCGGCCGCCGGTATACTGACAGCAGCACCAGCACCGTCAGCAGACAGCCGGCCAGAGCGGCCAACACCAGAGCCAGCACCATTCCGGCCCAACACTGCGGCCCCTCCTACTCTGTGGAAAGGGAGGCGTCTGTCATATCACATGACCCGTTCTCTCGCACAGTGAGGCCGTAGGAAAGTAGTCATGTGACTTCCACATAGGCGCCTCATTGGAAGAAAAGCTGGAAAAGCGGAGATAGGGAGGTCATTTGACGCGTGTATCATAGAGAAGGCGTGTCACCATTGGTCACATGACCCCCTCCTTAGAAATTCACAGGAAGAGAAGCCGTGAACCGGGAGGTCAGCTGACTCATCCTAAGCCCCACGGGGAAGGGTGGAGACTGTATGTCAGCTGACTTACCCTTTATTGGCTGCCTATACGGAAAAGAGAGCGAAGGTCAGTGAACTAGATGTGGATTGGGGAAATGGTCGGGGTGACTTTAGTGATGTCATCGATCAGGGGCGAAGCAATAACGTGAGAGACGTGCTGCCATAGAAACTAGAGAAGCGGGGAAGATGAGTGCGCGTTCTGTGCGGGAATCGCGCGTGTCCAGAGGAAGTTGTCTGAGGGGCGGGGCTTCTGAACCCCTCATCTCCCCTCTATGCGTATACCGGGGGGATACGTTTAGTTTGGATGGCTGTGGAGACGTTTGTATTTGGGTTTGTGTGAGAGCCGCGGAGCCTCAGTGCCTCCTGTCTGCGATATATAGAACAAAGCTGATGAGAAATCCAAACATTTTCCTATAGGGACCCCTGTGCATGAGGGGACTTCTTTTTATTTCCTGTTCTAGCTATAAAAGCGGCCGTGAAATGGAATCTTAAATACAGCACACTAACTAATACCTCTCTGGACCTGTATTGCAAATAAAGGGTTAACGTTCACATTCCAGAACACCGGCAATTTGGACAAACATTCCCTTAAAATTTTTACTTCCATGCAGTTGTATTTGTCTATTACAAATGTCTTCATCATGGATACTCCATCAACTAATTACCCGCCCTCACGTCTGGACGCGATCACCTGTGATTTTGCAAGCTATCCTCGTAAAGGGAACATGACTCACTGATTTCCATGCATGTGTTCGGCCGCAGACACAGTGGCGTGTTTAAAAATAAAGATTAATAAAAATAAATCCTGCACAAACCCAGTTCTCAAAAAGTCAGTGAATGCTATTCACCGCAATAAGAGAAATAAGTATTTGATCCCTTCAAAGAAGATGACCCTTGTTGACAGACGTTTATTGTAGTTGACCACCAGGGTTGTATCACTCCTCTTTGCAGATTCTTTTCAGGTCAGTAAGGTTTTGAGGCTGATGTTTGCAACTCAGCCTTCAGCTCCGTCCCCAGATATACTATGAGTTTTATGCTATGACTCCACAGTCGCTGTGCGATCCGTCGCGACCCCTATGTTAAGCGCAGTGCTTGCCAGGGGTCCTGACAGATCACATACACATGCTCTGTTCAGACATGTGCTGATGCAGGGGTTAATAAACTGCACTACTGGGCTGGTAAAGTGTATGTGATCTGTCGGACCCCACCAAGCACTAGGCTTAACTAAGGGGGTCCCAATGGATCAAACAACGCTGTGGAGACATAGCCTATGGCCTGCAGCCTGGCGACGCCACTGCGCGTCTTAAGGCCCCCATACTGGTTTGGATTTTCCCATTCGATCGACCTAAACAGATCGATTTTAAAGTGGATCAACCAAAAATCGGTGCCTGTCAACATGGTTCGATTGACCTAGATCGATCAAAGTTGTCCAAAAGTTCGATCGAAAAATTATCAGACATGTTGGAAAAATTTGATCGATTTAGTATACATCGAATGTTATTTTGTTGTGCCCGACTGATTTTGGTTAGACTTAAATAATAAGCATACTTATATATCCTTTGGCAGACATTTTGGTGTGTTTGTTTTGTGTGACTTCCTTTGATTATGCTTTTAATCGATCGAACCAACATCGACCAAATATTGGTTTCTCCATGTGGGAGGTAGTTTGATTGTACTTAGATCGATCCAACCAATGTCGATTATAAATTTTGATCAAATATGATATCGATTGTAGGGGAATTGAAACGTGTATGGGGGCCTTAACTGAGCCACTCTTTGTTGCCTTCCTGTGTGATTTGGTCATTGTCATGCTGGAATACCCCCCTAAGGCTATGGGATAGTGTTCATTCTGTGTTATCTGAGCAGTGGTGCTGTTTGGAAGCTATAGAATGCTGCATCTTCATTGCAACACTACGCGGTGCCGCTGGAGACACCTCCATTGAAGATCAATGGATATGGTCCAAATACACGGAAAAGCAGCGTCCGTTGCTATTCAGGTGCTCTCTGCTATGCTAAATGAATATGTACGTTCAGCGCAGGGAATCTGCAGTGGACACATGGCCTGAGGATGCTGTGACATATGTCCTTCACAGTGTAGTGGGTTTCTAATTGTTTTCTTGGTGACTATGGTACCTGCTGTCCTAAGATCATTGCCAAGTTCATCACGTGTAGTTGTGTGCTGCTTCACCATTCTCATGTACACTGCAACTCCCCAAGGTGAGATCTTCCAACAGTTAGGAGTTGTGTTTCTTCCATTTGCAAATTGTTGTCACCAAGCAGCTTGGCGATAGTCTTGTAGCCGTCACTGTATGTAGCCAGTAGAATATAAGCTGCTTTTGTGAGTTCAGGGAAGGTCCCCAGTTTGTTCTTGGAAAATTCTTCTACAAGAGGATTTAGGAAAAGCACATGATCACTTCTATCAGCTAATGACTTAGGTCTCGGAACCGGAATGCGTTCTTTCTTTCTATCCACAGGTATTGAGGCTAGGAAATGTGTAAAGCTGGGCATAGACGTTTCCATTTCCCAGCCATCGATCTTTAAAACAGATCTCCAGCTCGCAGCTGCTCTAATCAGAAATTTAGTTACGTGGGTTGGACGCCAACAGGTCGATCAATAGAAAAGATCGTATGTCTCCACTAACGTTCCGCGATTCCAGAGCGATCGACTAAATTTTACAGACAGGTGTGATTCCTGCTCAATCAATTTTACGTGTGATTTATGTACCTAAAGCTGGGCATAGACTGGGCATAGAAATATGATTTCTGTGAGATCGATCACTGGAATCGATTGAACACAAATCGATGCATGCACAAAGTGATTGATTTGACCCTAAGTTACCTTTGTTACTAAGATAATTTGCTGCAGCATTACCGCAGAACCAAAACCCAGGCCAAACGCTGTTCTGTTTCTAAGAAAATGACTTTCAAGTAATAAGCAAATAGGTACCAAAGAGACCAATCTGGTGATTGTTTGTATCTTTCTGTGCTGATGCTTCTAGCTATATATCAGCCATTACATGTTGCCAAAGATTGAGATGACATCCAAGTAAGATAGATGATGATGAAGACACCACAGTCTGCACTGGGGTGCTTAGATGAATATGAAAACCCAGTCATCTATTTACCAAAGGTTTTACAAGGCTGTATGATTTTCTTAGGTAAGCATCTACCCCCCAGGTGCCCAGGGCATTTTTCAGCGCCCCCCCCCCTTTAGTCCTTCACTTGCGGCCCCTGAAACCTACATGTTAATGCATGCCATAGGGCATAGGAACTCACCTGTCCGCCAATTCCACGCTAAACCATCTTTGGCTGGGATCTTCTTAGAGCGGGAACAAGGAGGACAGGAACAGAATAGAGGCACATAACCTTTCATTATACAGTGGCTTGCAAAAGTATTTGGCCCCCTTGAACTCTTCCACATTTCGTCACATTACAGCCACAAACATGAATCAATTGTATTGGGATTCCATGTGAAAGACCAATGCAAAGTGGTGTACACGTGAGAAGTGGAACGAAAATCATACATGATTCCAAATTTTTTTTACAAATAAATAACTGCAAAGTGGGATGTGCGTAATTATTCAGCCCCCTTTGGTCTGAGTGCAGTCAGTTGCCCATAGACATTGCCTGATGAGTGCTAATGACTAAATAGAGTGCACCTGTGTGTAATCTAATGTCAGTACAAATACAGCTGCTCTGTGACGGCCTCAGAGGTTGTCTAAGAGAATATTGGGAGCAACACCATGAAGTTCAAAGAACACACCAGACAGGTCAGGGATGAAGTTATTGAGAAATGTAAAGCAGGCTTAGGCTACAAAAAGATTTCCAAAGCCTTGAACACGGAGCACTGTTCAAGCGATCATTCAGAAATGGAAGGAGTATGGCACAGCTGTAAACCTACCAAGACAAGGCCATCCACCAACACTCACAGGCCGAATACTTTTGCAAGCCACTGTATATATCACCCAAAATGTGCATTAAAATACAAAAGTGTTCCCTAATGCTTGAAGTAGCAGTTTTGTTCTTTAAAAATAAATGTCTTCCAGTTCTGCATACTGTCATGTCTTCATTATAAAATGCTTATACAAGTCAGTATAGATTGAAAATGTTATGTGTGGCTCTTTAGTGATGCAAAGGGCCACACTTGTGGCTCTTTATATCAACTCAGTTGCCCACGACTAGAAAAAAGAAAACCGCACCTATATCTGATCCCCTCTAAAATCTCAAGGGGGGCAGAGGGATTTTAAGGGTAACGATGCAAGGTCAGACTAGATTGGTAGTACACACTTATTCTGGAATAGTGCGCTATTAGCATTTATTTTTAGAGTTGTCCACCACTCATCTACCTCATGAAGCTGACAGCTTGCTGTTATTGACACAACAACTACTACAAGAACATATTGATAGCTTTTTGAAAAGGTAAGAGGGTTTCATTATTGGAGACTGACTTTCACCAAAAACATTACACCCCAATCTAGTGACAAGGTCTGTTCATCAGTCACCATAGCCACATACTATCACTTTTCCCCAGCAAGAGAAACCCAGCCATTCATATCCCTGACAAATTCTAAAATTACTCTTATTTAACCCGTTATTTTTTGATGGGAACTTAAAAAATAGATGTCTCCCAAAAGATAATAAGATGATGTACCAGAGGCATTCTTTGTGGAAAAAAAATTTCTCAGCTTTTATTTACATTTAAGTAAAAATTGTCATGTCCAGAATTATTCACACCCTTTACAAAGTGTCACAGTGGGAAAATCCAAAGTTCTGTACCATTCCAAATAGTCCAAGCCGCTCTAAAGCATCCTAATTACCCTGATTAATTTGAAACAGCTGTTTTAATCAACTCAACAGGTGAAAAACGGCAGCTCTCTGCAGTTGGTGTGTGGACAGTCATGGCTAAGACAAAGGAGCTCAATGAGGACCTGCTGCTCACAAGTGAGGAATGGGCTACAAGGCCATGTCTAAATGTTTACAAGTTTCAGTGGCTACAGTGCAAAGTATTTGTGGTAAATCTCAGAGGACATAGTCGGAAGCCAAAAGGGACACCTGTGCTGTCCAGGAGGATAGTGAGAGAGGTGAAAAATCCCTGTGGAGATATGCAAATGCTGGTCTGCAATGGAAGTGTTTGATTGCTGTTACAGCCAATAATGGCTTTTCTATTGATTATTGTGAAGTGTGAATAATTGTGTGAATAATAACTTTTTGCTCAAATGTAAATAAAAGCTGAGAAATGTTGTTTTTTCAAAATACCTCTTGTACATCGTCATTATCTTTTGGGAGACACCCAAATTTCCCATTAAAAAATAACTTGCTGGTTGAGTAAAAGTAACTTTAAGTAAAAATTTCCCTGGGGTATAAATAATTATGGGCTTGATTGTGTATATGTGTATACTGTGTATATGGTTAATCTGCATGGCAGATTCTGCTGCAGATGGACCTCCCTGTTCCTGTTTGATCCTCCGATTAGCTACCTCCATCGACAGGTCAGCAGCTGGCTTTGGGTCAAATGTAACTCTCACAGTAAAACACAGTTTCATCCCCCAGATCTCATACCTCACTATGGCAACCCTAAAATTTTCTGGGTATTAAATAACCTCTGTGACTGCCAACCTTTCATAGTCTTATTCCAACTGTCAACATTCCAACAGTGCTTTTCTGTTGTCGGATTTTACCCTTACATATGCCTACTCAAACTTTCAACCCCCAGATCTCTAACACACTTATGCTAGCCATACACAGCCCGATAAATAGCCCGATCAACCAAGCCCGATCGAAGTCCGGTTACATCGTTCTATTTTTCTTGTAGAGCCCGACTAAATGAACACCGATCATCCCCAATATTACTAATTATCGTATCTAAACTTCCGGCTTGGACAACAGAAATGACGATAAACTCAGACTATGATGTAGGATCAAAACTGTTACATCGTTCAAAAATCATTTTTCCTATGTGGGGATTTTTTGTTAGATCGTCTGAGAAAACGCAGATTTTTTTATCGGCAAACTTCGGTCGGGCTTGGTTGATCGGGCTATTTATCGGGCTGTGTATGGCTAGCATAAGATGTCAATTTTGTTTGGGGGGAATAGTAATTTACATTTTTTTAATACTTTTTTTATAATAATTGTGTGTTTCAAACATTATTATATTCAGGATGTCTATTAGACCCTTATACGGACATATTTTGGGAAGTTACAGGCCTACAACACAAAAAAATGTGTCTATGGTGTGCTTTTGGTACAGAAATCTGGACCATGCAAGAGCGCTAGGGAGGTTAAAATTTAACTTTTTAGAAGTGTTTACATGATCAAGTGAATTTTTTTGTACAGCTTTTTAATGTGTTGGAGCTTTAATGTTAATCTCCCTTCAATACCAATGTCAGACACAAGATGTCTCTAGTGAGCACTTGCCATCACATCACAATTTCTTTCTCACATATCAGGGAGGGAGGGGGGCGGAAGCTGCTGACTGCACATTTCTATCCTCTATTGCTGACAGACAGACTGCACAACATGCAGTCTATCTTAAGCCCCCCATACACGTTCCGATTATTCTCCCGACCGATTTTTCGTCCGATCCTGTCACCCGATTTTCACCTAAAATGTTATGGTCGGTCGGTCGGCTGGCACGAAAAATCGGAATTCGAATTATCACCAATCCATCAGCCCGACCCTATTTATTAACAGCAGATCGACCAAAAATTTACGGACAGGTCCGAAGTGGTCCCGATCAATTTCCCGGCCGATTTTGAGAAATCGGGATCGGTCGGGTACATAATTCCGAATCCGAATAATCTCCCGATCGATTAATCTCCCGACCCGATCGGTCGGTCGGGCTAAATTCGTACGAAAAATCGGAACGTGTATGGAGGGCTTTAGTAAGGCCATGTAGGTATGTATAGCTAGCTTTTGCATACTGGCGTACCACTAATGTGCAGCCCTATATATATATAAATAGTAAAATTCAGGGGGTAGAGATCACCAGCACAGCCGTTTTAATAAACAAAAGGTGTGGTTTATTTTCACCACATGAAAATAGCAATGTAAATGTCGCAGCCAATAAATAAATCCAACAAATATTAGTCCTGTAAGCACTTATAGCTCACTGGTTAGGCTTAGTTAAAGTCCTCCAAGTCCACCTCGGCTTTCCACAGGAGCACATTTTGTCACTCAAAGAGAGCTGCACTTCATAGAGATTACACACCTTGCTACAGCTCCTACACAGTCCACACCCTCTCTGACACCAGAGTTCCTGATGGCAATGGCAATGACAAATGGCAATGGCACCTTTTTCCTCCAAGTTGAGTAGCACATTGGGATTTGGGCTTAAGAAGTCATTTAGCTATGGGTTGCCTCCTGTTAGTATTACACCCCAGACTAGCTGGATAATTCCAAGCACTGTGACCTCTATAGAAAATAAATCACATGACCTTGGGTGCCTCAGGTAAAAATAGCCTTATTATGTTAGAATTCAAATATTTCCTGGTACTCTGAGTGTCTGTGGCCTTGGAATATGGTTCCATTTAAATCTGTGACTTCTGTGCTGAAGACGATTTTCACCCTCAGAAGGGAAACAGAGAAGAAAAACCTGACTACAATGTGGGGACAGGTAAGCTGTTGAATGGGGTTTGTTGGTTAGATTAAATTAGGAAGGGGGTTGGGGGAATGATGTTCTTGTTTTAGAGGTAATCCAAATAATTTCAAAACATATCATCGCCGCTGTTAAAGGAAGTGGAGGTGGTGATTTTTTGTATGCTACACAGTTCACAAGGCACACTAAAGCCATCCAGTTGGGGTTTACCTTTATTTTAGGACTGCAGCATCTGTGTGACGCACTTCATATACATTTTGGAGCTTTTCCAGCTGTGGGTCCTCAGAGGGCCAGCTCCCACCTCCTACCTGTATTTGTAGGAAACCTGCTGAGACGGTTACATTAATACCTCATAAAAGGTAAATTGTCCCCCACGCCCACCCTGCGGGGGATTCTCTGCCTGCCATAAGAGGAATGGAGGATTAAGCGCTGATTCCAGACACATTTCCAGCCTTTTCTGTGTACTTTGGCAGTAAATGCCAAGACGGGTTTACACAATGACGCACCGCTTAGCACATCCGCGAATTGTTTGTACAAAGTATCAGCTTTTTGTCTCTGTAGCTGAAGCAATGTTTTACAGATGGCAGGGAGAGTTCAGAGTTCAGACAGAAAGGCGATTATTACCTCTATTAGTGGTGTCATTCATGTAAGCTCAGGCTGTCCATGGGTTGGTGGGACACAACAATCAATGGACCAGGCTGGAAAACCAAAATAATAATCTCCTGCTGCCTCATGCTCTGCCCTTTTCTAATGATTTAACAGATAAGAAAAATTAGCACAATGATCAGACACCACTATGTTCTACTGTTGGCATGCTCACTGTGTTAGACAGCGCTGTTCAGTCTAGTACAGTGGTTCGCAACCTTTTTAAATCTGCGACCCCTGAAGTGAAGGGATTTTGAACGCGTAAGTCCGGGTGCAGAATTCCTACCCCGCTTGTGCAAATAATATGTGTGGGGGGAGCATAACGCCCCATACCTCCTAAGTTTGGAGGGGAGAGGGAGCATTACTCTTTCTCCTTACTTACCACCCTGATTGTGGGCATCAGTGCTTCTGCTTGCAGCTCTAATGCTTAAAGAGAACTCCGCAACCCTATGAAATGGCTTCCCTCATCGCTCCACCCCTCAGCCCAGAAAGTGCTGCAGCATTGTGACTGGTTCTGGGCTGACTGTTGGGAGACTACATATCGATCACATCCTACAGAAATGTGTCTTCACCATATAAATACATTATCTGGTGACATCTAGTGACTGTATGCGTTACTGCAGTCACTAAACCCCCGGAAGACTGACAGCCTTTTCAAAACTAAAGATGGCAACTGTCAGAGCTTGTGAGCACAGCAGGTAAGTATATTTTTTAGGATGTTGAGTTCTTCACCACCATGGCTTAAAGGTATCATTTGTTTTTTTATTTCTCTTTAGGTATTTTTCAAGCTAGGCATATGCACATTAATTTGTGTTAGGCTGATGTTTAATTAAATTAATACATTGCAGTTTAAATATCAATTGTCTCAGGCTATGTTTTCACAGCGTTTAGGGAAGCACCGATATACCCCCTGTGTAAATCGCATGCCTTAACAGGGATGACCGCGCATCCCATACATATGCTTGACTTCCTGCCCCCCTGTTCACATGACGTTCAGTGGGTCCGCCAGGCAAGTAGACAGCGGAGTTTGATGTACTGCCCTGCGTTAACCACTTGGACAGTGGACCCGCTGAACGCCATGTAAACAGGTGGGATGGGAAGTCATGCATATATATGGGATGCCCTGACATCTCTCATGATGATTAATGCAGGGGGTATCGACGCTTCCCTAAATGGCATGGAAGCATAGCCTAATATCTAATCAATAACTATCCAAAGGTCTGTGCGCATGCTCCATAATATGATTGGATAAAAATCAATCAAAATACCAAGATAAGCGATCAGATACTTGTACCATCCACTGAAATTTGCCACTGCTCTGTCGATTTTATGTGCGATTTCCATCACTTTCCATCAGATTTGCCTAAAAAGAAATTATACAATCGACTTACATGGGTGATTGTTTTATAAAACTATGTAATACAAAATTTGAATCATGCTAGAGGCTGAAAGCACACAACTTTTTAGGGCTTATTTACACAATATGCTTTTTTTATAGGCATGCGTTTCTGCATATATACAAAAGCACATGCGTTTTTGACATTACATCTGCGTTTGCGTTTTGCATGCACGTCTGTGTTTTTGAACAAATCCATGAAAAATGCAGGGAAAATTTATCAAAAATGCATACAGCTGTGAGTTTTTAAAAACGCAACGCATACAGTGTGAATAGTAACATTGGTTGTCTATGTTAAAACGCGTGTGGTAAAAAAACGCATGTAGTGTGAAATGGCCCTTAGTGTATCTTCTAAAATCCTTCAACTTTTAGGTTAAATCACATGCTCACTAAGCTGTGTTCCCGCATGCATCTTTTTATGCCCAGTGCCGGGCAGTGGACACATGGCCTTACATATGTCTTCTCTTACTTTCAATCCCCAGATCTCCAACAGCCTTGAAAGTTTTTAGTAACTTACATTACCTATTTGACACCCCTAACTGCAACCTTTCATGGTTTTTAATGTTTCTCTGCAGTTTTCCAAGTGACATAAATTGTATACATTAAACAATAAATCTAAAATAAGTTAGAAAATTTTAAAAATATATTTTAAAGTAGTTTATACATGATACAGTGGAGCTGCAATACCAACTTCAACCAGTGTCACTAGTTAGCACTTGTTTTCACATTCTTCTCACACATGGAGGAGGGACGGGGGTAGCTGTTGATTTCTTTTGTCAGACTCCTCCATGCACAAATGCGATCAGTAACAACTATATTGGTCCGCATAACTAGGTTTTGACCTCATTTGCGCACTGGCGTACCACTTATGTGCACCCCTGATTATAGTAATAGTATAGTAATAATAGTATTGTTTTACCTTGCCTAACTTGTCTGCCTGTACAATCCTTATAACCCCCGTGTCCATACCCAAGAAGGGGAAACTTTTTAAAAATTTGTATCTAGTTAGTTTGAGTTAGGTTTGGGTTATCTATAATAAAAAATGCGTCCCTTAGAGGCATCTGGCACAAAAGGGTTTAATATGTGAATGAAGCCATCAAAAACAGAGTGTGATTCATGGAGGTACACATAGACGAGCCATTAGCATGGTGCGGGAATATATTGGCATGTTTCAGACAAATGATAGCAATCATCTTAATATAAGTGTTCTAGTTGAGTGGCGCTCCGGCTGTAATAATTCCCAAATTGCTCCCAGCTGTGCACAACTGTCAGAGGGGCTCACTGGGGCCGATTGTCAGCAGATTGCCGTCTTAGAAATGTATTAGAAGCAGCAGAAGTTAAACAAGAAACAATTGCTGCAGTATTGGCCCCGGAGAAATAGCTGAGAGTTTCCTCGCAGCTTCTCACATAAAGTGTTTTTCTGCTGCCCGGGGGGTTAATTGGGGTCCTCCCCTGGGTAGGGCTGGATGAGGGGGTCCCTAGCAGGGTGTTATCTCAGCTTGCAGCGGATGGTGGCCTTATCCTGCATAGAACTATTACTCCAACCTGTCTCAGATTGGGAAGAAGAATAACTTCACATCACAAAAATTGGAGTCAGAAGACATGCCTTCCGCCCCCACACTCTCAGTCATACTATCGGCATTTCAAAGATCATAAGCACCCCATGTACAAATAGTGGGACCTTAATAAACCTTACCATAAAAATGCCCCCCTAACAAAGTTGTATGACACTTCATTTTCTTTCTTTGTTGTGTTCCATAAATAAATGTATTTTTTTGTTTAACTGTTTCAATTTTTTACATCTATTGTTACACTGCATTCCCTGAAACTGCCTGAGAGCAGCAGGGAATCTGCCTGGCAAATGTGCTGGTGTGCCTTGATTCCCTGGAGTGGACACAAGCCCAAAAGGTCCAGAGTTCAGTGTGTGTTATTTGCATTTTGAATCTGTTGCTGTCAACTCTCAAGAGGAGACCCAAAGAGCTGTCACTATCAGTGAAGCAAGCCATCATTAGGCTGAGAACACAAAACAAGATAGAAGATACAAAAACATTAGGCGTTGCCAAAACAACTGGAACATTCTTAAAAACAACCCACCGGTGAGCTCAGCAAGTCGGTTTTCATCTGACTTGCTGAGCTCACGGACTTGTGAGTTAAAGTGTAAGTAAACTCAAAAAAAAAATCCCCCACATACATTACACGGACATATTACACACCTGT
>CM070037.1:75568003-75580372 GCA_036250615.1 Ptychadena robeensis
TTTCTTTTTGGACAGTGATTGCCCTATCTTTTGGCAGCCTGATGCTGATAGTGCAAAGTGGCCTACAATGTGGTAGGTCCGCTTTAATTAAAAAGCCCTTGAGTGTGCATGCATGTTAAGGGGGAGGGAAGTTTCGCATGGGGGTAGTGTTGTGACTCTGTGTATGTGAATAGTTGAGTTTGGGGGGCCTAGCTTGTCTTAGACACAGGCATGGGGGCCTTAAGGAAAATAGGTTGTGAACCACTGTCATAAAAAATGCATACATAAGCACTGAAATCACTTAGTTTACAAAAATTACATTGAGTCCCTTAAATACTGAATCAGACCCAAACAAGTGTGGTGTCCCCTCCCCGCATTAACACTTACTCTTTTTGGGCTTGTCCCCAGTTTGGCGATCATCCACGATCACCCATGATTTAAATGCATTAAAATGGGCTCTTCCCCACAACCACTATCAGGCTTTTGATCGCGGGCGATCTATAGACATAAATGGACATGTTTAAAAATTGTGTCTCAAATAATGGAGATGCGATTTTTAATGCGTCCCCGTTCATTCTCAATGGGTGCATTCAGGGGCAAAGATTGCAGATCGCTCCTGATCGCTTGCCATAGAAATCGCTAGTGATCACCGCCCCATGATTGCTCATGTGGGGACAATGCAGAAGCAAATACAGGAGACAGGGACAATGTGTTGCCACTCTATAAAGTTCTCTGCTTGTTGCTGAAGATAAAATTTAAATCATGTATCCATTTCTTTTGTTTCTGTCCCACAGACTTTGTTAGATCAACAGCTTAGGATCTTAGATATTAGTTCATATCATACTCTGGAACTATACCTTTTTCATTCACTCAACTAAAAAAACATTTATAACCCGGGGTGCACATAAGTCATCCTCTGGTACTCAAAAGGGGCCAAAACTAGTTAAATGTTAAATGTATACAATTCACGTCACTTGGATAACTGCAGGGAAACATGAATAACTATAAATGGTTGCAGTTAGGGGGGTGAAATTGGGAATATAAATTACTAATCCAAAAGAAAAAGATTGGACTTATTAGGGTGTTGGAGATCTGGGGGATGAAAGTCAGAGTAGGCATATGTAAGGGTTAAAGCTGACAAGAGAAAAGCACTGTGTGACAGCTGGAATATGACTATGAAAGGTAGTCTCGGGTTAGTTACGAAGCCAGAAAATGTCAGGGTTGTACTACTGAGGTATGAAATCTAGGGGTTCAAAAAGTGTTGTACTTTGAGAGTTACATGTGACCCAAAGCCAGCTGGTGACCTGTGCATGGAGACAGATAATCAGAGGCTCAATCAGGAACAGGGAAGTCCATCTGCAGCAGAATCTACCATGCAGGAGGCTGATGCAGAGGACAGTGAGGGAGATAGTGAGGAAGACGGCACTACAAATGGGGTGAGTACCAAACACCATCTCCTGGTACTCATCTGAGGAGCTCACTAATAAAGTTATGTGCACCCCTGGTTATAATAATCTCTGATGAATGTAGCCAAAAAAGTGATCCCTAGACATTGGGATTCTTTAGTCCTCTACAGTTGTGAAATCAATTAAGCGAGACAAGTTTGAGTGTGAGATGGAAGACAAAGTCAAAAACTCAGGAAATCCTGGAAATACTTTGACAAATGTGAAAAATGTATGACATGTACACTCTCATGTCAAGTGATGGGGCGGCCTCTTTTTTTTTGCAAGTTTATTATTTTTTTACCGCCTTTATCTCTTTCCATGTCTCCTTCGTCCCTTTTTTTTCTTTACTTTATTTCCTATTCTCTCTCTTTCTCCTGCATTTTGTATTTGCTTTTATTTTGTTTGAATTTTCCAATGTACTCAATTGGTAGACATTTTTCTGGTTTTCGGTTCTAAAAAGTTTTCAACACTTTGTTTTGCTCGTTTCCAAATGGGCATAAATATGAATAGGTCTGGTTCCTTTAATATGTTGGGTTTGCTTTGTATTACTATTCCATAATGTCTTCAAACCACTAAGCAATATCTACATCGTACTGTACTTTATATAGTTTTGTATTGTTCTTGTAAAAGTTAATAAAAAGACTTGAATACAATTGTTGTTTGACAGGCACCCAATATGCAGTGGGGTATGTTATTGAGGGATGCCAACCTTGGAATTGGCCGCTGTTAGCCCGTAGTGTGTGGGCAGCTTGCCATTGTGACAGTCACGCACCCTATTGATTTGAATAGCAAAGATGTGAAGATTTGTTTAATGCGAAAGTGGACACTGTTCCATTCACTTGAATTGGAGGTGTCCTGCCTATGTAGCAATGGAAACAAACCCCTACAGGGGTATAGTGTTGGATACTGACTACAAATCACAGTCCAGCTTCCCAAACCCAACATCTCTCTAAAGCTAGCCATACACGTGTCGATTCCCGAGCGATCGATCAACCATCTGATCGATTGCGGTGAAGCCACAGGCGTTGATCGATCGACCATACAAGTCTGTGCCTACCACCTTAGGCCACCGATTCCTGGACGATTCTGTTACCAGTCGATCGATTCACAAATGTCAACGCCCCTTGATGTGTGCTTAATCGATCAGAAAACACCAACAGGTTGGTTCTCTGGCAGATCCGATTTGGGGGCCATGTCGATTGGGCAGGGTCGATCGGTCAAGGTGGGCTGCACTCGATTCCTCACCGATCGATCGGCGTGCACGCGCCTGGTGATCGATTGGCCAGGAATCGTGTGGGAAATCGACCTGTGTATGGCCACCTTAAGGCCCCCCATACATCTTACAATCTTTTCATACAATTTCTGTACAATCCACTTGTGTTCTACCAAAACCATGTAATATGAGGACCTTTCTAAACCTTTCTAAACCTTCCAATCACTATTCATAATATTATGTATTCTATCAGGCATGTCCCAGCACTACATAGTTGTTGGTAGATCTAAAGGAAATTGTATGGAGTGATCTAAAGGTGTATGGGGGGCTGAAGGAAGACTGTCAGACGTGTTCCGTATAGTACCACTTAATGCTATCAGAGTATTTTACCAGGTTTCTTCATTTCTGGTGTGCTCTAGCCATGGAAGCAACAATACTGCCCTAGATTCAAACACCGTAATTGTGTTTGAATCTATAAAAACTATTTAAAAAAATCTATAATCTTAAAAAAAAAAATCTATTAAAAAAATCGAGCAGGTAAAAGCTCAAATGAACAGGGAGCCAACATGTGGGTTAACCCTGTTTGATATCCATCCAAAGTATCGAATGGGATCAAGGATATCGAGCCGTGTTTGACTATAAAGATTCATATCTACTCTGTGTCCCCAGTCCGGTATATTGTCTGAGAGTCTCCCTTTAGTGGTGGCTGCTGGTATTGCAGGCTATGATATGAGGGTTACTGTGTCAAGTCATTCAGTCATTTTTTTGGGCTCCTCAAATCAGAAATCTGCATACTGATAAAGAATCTGAGGTTGCATCAATTAGACTAAAGCAGGGTACAGACGTCCAGATATGGGCCGGATCGATGGCCATTTTGAGCACCATCTACAGTGCTTGATTGATTGATTCTGTGGACAGGTGTCTTTTATACAGGTGACTAGTTAAGACAGGTGTCCTTAATGAGGGTGACTAATTGAGTAGAAGTGTCTAACCACTCTGTGGGAGCCTGAACTCTTAATGGTTGGTAGGGGTTCAAATACTTATTTCACTCAATGAAATGCAAATCAGTTGCTATCTTTTATTTAAAGTAATTTTTTCGATTTTTCTTTTGATGTGCTATCTGCCACTGTTACAATAAACCTACCATTGAAATGATACTGTTCTGAGACTTTTCATTTCTTTGTCATTGGACAAACTTACAAAATCAGTGAGGGGTCAAATAATTATTTCCTCCACTGTATCTGGCCTATATAATATGCGCCCATCAGTGTTTTCAAACGGGACAAATCAATCCCGCTCCAAAACAG
Source organism: Ptychadena robeensis (assembly GCA_036250615.1). NCBI lineage: Eukaryota > Metazoa > Chordata > Amphibia > Anura > Ptychadenidae > Ptychadena > Ptychadena robeensis. The sequence goes on from CM070037.1 coordinate 75,571,948, forward strand.
CCATATCGGACATGACCGTTAATACGGCCGATGTCCGTTGCTTTGCCTAGAGACTGCGGTTCTCCATGCAAAGCAACGGCTGAGCCGGGGACAGAGCAGAGCTGTTTTCCCAGCTCCGCCGATATCTGACAGCAGCGTGATGACGTCATCACGCTGCTGCAGGGAACATCGGACGGCTCAAACATCAAGGCCGTCTGTACCCTGCCTAAATGAGACATTTACAACACTAGGTTGCAAAATTATTATTTTAGCACCATAGGTTGCAGGTCTTGTCCTTTTTTGTGTTTCTGTCTATCCTGTCTTTTATTGATCCTCCTGCTCCTATTGGACGCACAGCCTAGGTCATAACTTCACCTACCATCAGCTACATTGGTAGTAGTAAATCTCTTGTTTAATTTCCAAGGCAGCATAAGCATTGATAACAAAAGGAAATATCTAAATAACTTTGCCATGGCTTAAAGCAGGGTACAGACATGTAGATATGGCCCAGATCGCTGGCCGTTTCCAGCGCCGTCTATCTGGCCCATATAATATGCGCCTATCGTTGTTTTCAAGCGGGACCAATCAATCCTGCTCAAAAATTCCGTATTTTTCGGACCATAAGACACACTTTTTCACCCCCAAAATTGGGGGGGAAAAGTGCCTGCGTCTTATGGTCTGAATGTGCGACCACCGGCGGCCGCCGGTGGTCGCACCGGGAGGACAGCTGAGGAGGAGAGGTGTGGCAGCTGTCATTTACGATGTTCGGCTCTTCCATCTAAATGCCGCATCCCCTGCATCCCCACCAAGGAGAACACAGAGGAGAGCTGTGCGCTGTGTTCAGTTCGGCTATGGATGGCTCGGCCGGAGTGCCGGAGATGCAGAAATCAGTGTAGTGAACAGATCAGTGTTGTGCTGAGAGTGTACTGCTGCTAGTGACACCTGTGGCTGAATTGAATATTGCATCCATTAAATTCATTGCATTATCCCAATTGATGTGAAAACGTATTAAATATTTTTTTTCTGGATTTTCTGCCCTAAAAACTGGGTGCGTCTTATGGTCCAGGGCGTCTTATAGTCCGAAAAATACGGTAGCCATATTGGACATGCCCATTAAATACGGCCGATGTCCCTTACTTTGCATGGAAATCGTGGGTCTCCATGCAAAGCATCGGCTGAGCTAGAGAGAGAGCAGAGCTGTCTCTCCAGCTCCGCCAATATCTGACAGCAGCGTGATGACATCATCACGCTGCTGCAGTGAACATCGGACGGCTTAAATGTCGAGCTGTCTGTTCCCTGCTTAAGATGATGATCATTCTGCTGGGGGTAGCAGGAAGCATTTTCTCCATCTCCTCTCCCCCTAGTGATCAGACTGCAAGATTATAACTTTGTGACTATTCACAAGGTGACAAGCTGCAGCAGAGGCTGATCTGTGTCATACATTTGTGAACACAGCCAGGAGGATTTTACATAATTGCATCCTTCTCAATACAGGACATGGACTTTGACTCTTTCTGGTTCCTGAACAAAGATGATGCTGGCCTTCCAAAGAGAAAAGCAGATGAAGATGCAAAAGAGAGTACTCTGACTTGATTACACTCAGATACATAGCAAATCAATATTCGCTCTATGTTTTAAAGCTTTTTTAGGGCTTTTCCCCAAAAGTGCATTGTCCAATGAATGAATGGTGGGAAAGTCTGGTGTCAATGCAATGTAGGGTGCATTTCCCATAAGGCACAGAACTGCATGTAACTTTTGGGTTAGCAAGTTACAATAACACCACAAACGTGAACCCACTTTTCAGCATTGGATTGCATTTTGAAAAATGAGTAAGAGCCAATAATGCCTGTGCATTTCCATTGAACAAACCTTTTCCATATCTAAAGCTGGGCACACACGGGTTGATACCTCGTAAATGGACCCACAATTGACTGCAGCGTGGTGATGTCATCGTTCTGTCACCACGCTATGCTCAAGTGTTCGTCATTTGAACAGCGAATCAATGTGCACCACTCCACCACTAGAGGCAACTGACAGCCATATTACAGGACCTCCCCTGATTATGTATCAGACACACAAGGAGAGAATTGTTTTCAGGTGTCACACTCACACAGAAACAAGGACAATGCCCCACCCCCCACACAGATCGGATTTCAATCGATCAGCGTGACCATTTGCGGCGATCGATTGAATGGGAATCGAACAAAGAAACCTTTCAGGGGATTAAAAAAATCCCGCCCGAAGAAGGGTCAATCGAACAGGGATCCAAGTCGATTGGCATTACTTTGGATTCACATTGATTTACTGTTCAATCGGCGAACACTTGAGCACAGTGTGGGGATATTACAATCATTTAACAGTTATCGATCTGTAAGTGCTCAGCTTACGTATAAACACACACTAATAATGTGTATCAGTAATAAAAGAAAAAATGCATTTAGCTTACCTTACCTTAGTTGTGGTGGCTACATTCGTTTTATCAGAACAGTTTCTGCAAATACAGAAAATACATACAAACATGTCACACAATGTTATGGAGAAGACAGAGAGGGAATGTTCTGCAGCCCTTTCCTAGAGTAACCTTAAAGGTTATGGATTTATTAGGGTAATGGCTTTGAGTTGAGGTGGTATATTGTACTTGAGATTATTTCATTCTTTTTAAGGTGACTCCATTCTAATCTTTATTTTGTTTTTGTACAGGTTATTTCAAATTGTATTCATTTTTAGAACATTGTGCATTAGAGAAAGTCCAGAAATGACAGTATGAAATGATCCATACTGAGTCAGTAATCAGTCTGCAAAATGAAACTTGTATACATTGTCAGATTTACAAAAGATGACACCACTTCCTATCATCTTCACCAGCCATCATCTAAGTTTCATTTTGTGCATTTAACGTTACATTTCTGATTTAGTTAAACTTTGTTGTATCAATGCCAAGGTCTATGACCCTTTTTGGTGTCTGCTCTTGGGCACAACTTTTCTTTGTGAAACTTAGGTAGAACCCTGTCCAGAAATGACTATCTAGTGGGAGATGGGAAGAATAACACACAATTCTCCCTCTAATATGTAGATAAATGGAGATTCGCTGACTGACTTAGCAAATGGCATGAGGATCCCAAGCATTTCGTTGCAATAGTTTAAAATTTATTGAGGACAGTACTTGCTCAATGAATATTATTTATTTGTATTTATATAGCACCAACATATTATGCAACACTGTAGATACAGCACAAGATAACATACAGGTACAGATGCAGAAAGAGTTGGATAACAATCTAATAGGTTTGGGAACAGAATATATAATAGGTGAGGGGGATGGGACTGGCAGAGTGGTGATAGGAATGAAAAGATTGGTAGGCTAGACCAAAAATGAGGGTTTTCAGGGCTTTTTTTAAATTGATTTAAGTATGCCCAATGTCTAATTGTTTGTGTATGTTTAATGACGCTAAGGAGAGAGTTCCAGAGAGTAAGAGCAGCCCAAGCAAAGTCCTGAAGCGGCTTGTAATGAGGTTATGAGTGGGGATGTCATAGTAGGTCACTGGAGGGGGTGGTGTACGCTCAGCCGATAATCGGGTTGCTCCACCTGGTGATATAGACCAGGAATCTGCTGCATGTTAGATCACAAGCTGATCCAACATGCTGGTACATTCCCGGACGATCCCATTACTTTGAATGGGAAAGGCAGTCCCCATTCATAGTAAAGGCCGGCGCACAAAGGGTGCCCACCGATCAGCTGAGAGGCCAGCTGCAGCGGGATGACATCATCCATGACATGATGGATTAAAAAGGCAACAGTCTGGATAGAGGAAGACCAGAGAGGATGATGTTGCAGAGAAATGAGCAGGTACCAGGACTTTGGTGGTCTCTGTAGAGGATGAAGGCTGCTTTTTCTGAGCTTTCCATTTAAAAAAGAGTTACTTGGCTGGCAAACCCATCCCTTGATGTGTACGCAGATAATATTCGGCATACTAAAATATGAATTTAAATAGAGAGAATAATATTTTTTTAACAATTGAAGGTAAACACAGGTGCAGACTTATGCAGACAGACACACAAATTCACTTCTGTCAGGAGCTCTCCGTCCTCTCTCTGCCTTATGCACACAACTGGCAGAGGAATATTTGCTCCATGACAAGAGACACTTTTCCCCCATATTTTGGGGGAACAAATATGGTACTTTTTTACCAAATTTACCTGCAATATGTATGTAGTACTTGGTACTTAACATATAATAATTATTATTATTAATATATATTTAAAAAAAGTTAAATCCACTGTAGCAATAACATATGCCTACCAAGAAGATGAAAAAAGTTTTTAAGTAATTCAAGTGAAGTCAAAACTTTGACTCCAAAATTTTACTTTATTTATGCCAAAATACATATATATATTCTTATATATTTCGACAATTTCTTTCTTCTGCATCTCTAGCAATATTGTAAATGATGCCATGTTTTTTATATTTGTTCTTGGTCAGAACTAAGGCCAAAGGATGGACATGACTGGAATGGAAATTGGTTGTAAATACAGAGAGTATCTGTAAAAATAAGTTGTATTGAAGCACATGTTTCGGCATTTTGGAAAAACTTCCTAGTCTAGTTACTTAGCCTATGATGGGCCCCAGGAATTTGGGCAGTTGCTGTTATATCATTGACCACAAGGTGTCAGTATCGCTCCACCCTATTCACTCTCCCTTCTCATATTTCAGAGTGGAGCCAGTCTCAGTAGTTTTATGACATGATTCTCATTTATTAGGAATCCCGCCGTGTTTATTGCTACAGGAAATCACTAAACACGCCTGTCACTTAAGGCTCTGTGGCCTACATTTCATACCTGGATCGGCCATCGTATTTTCTCTGCGAAGCTGAGTGACACAAGTGAAATTGTTGCATCGTGTCCTAAGCCCATAGCACAAAGACTCAGGGTCATGGCCTGCAGAGCACTTGAGGTCACAAGATCATGGCTACAGCCTGGATAGGCACCTGTGGCTTCCTCTTCTATAGCCAGAGGCCCAAATCATACCAACATCCCAGCTCATTGTTTGTTTATGGAAGATGAGCAGCTCTGATTAGCCGTGTTATGTGGCCTGTCAGCGGTTCAGTATGGAGCAGCGCCTAGGGCCAAGGAAGCAGCTGACGGTGTCCTGCATGGCAGGTGGCCATCAAAAACCAACATGGCTGTCGGAGATCCATAATGAGCTGTTTATAGACAAGCGCGGCGCTGTGACCACCTGTTGTGTGGAAGCAAACAAACTGCAGGCGGCCTAATACGCCATTACCAATAATCGCACACGTGTAATAATATTCAGAGCTGGTATGATCTGTAGGATGGGAGAATGCAGGGCACATGGATAAGACCATACTCCTCACTGGGGAGATTCCCCCTCTCTATGTGTGTTGACATTTTACAATGGGAACACTTCAGTGACAAGTTAAGAAGCAATTACTTTTCACTTGCTGCTGAGGAAGGGTAATTTTCCCAACATCGTCAGTAAAATAAGAAAGGTTCTAGACATGTTTCAAACAAATTTTTCAATGTATTTTAGAGTTCAGTAAATTTTTAATGATCACTCCAACAATAAAAATCTAATATCTGTATGCGGTTTAAGTCACTGATGATGATTTAGAAACAGATAGCAATAGCAGAAAAAGTTCTACAAGAGTACTCATGGAGAACCACATGGGGATCATTTGATCATGTCTCATTTCTGCTTCCTATGTAGGCCTAAACAGGAGTTCCTACAGGAGAATGTTTCCTAGGAGAGCTTGTCATATCTAATTCAAGTAACTTCAGTATTTATCATCTGTACAAGTAATCAGAAAGTGGATTAAGCTATTTCCCTGAATAGCCATAACTTATTATGTCTTGTTCTCAGGCTACCCACCAATTAGTGGCAACATCCACTAGTGAAGATGATTGACAGCATGAAACCCTTAACACTTCAGCAATTCCTGTTTGGTTATTGTGTAAAGATAGCTCATGGGACGGTGGCCGGTTTTTACTTGCATGTTCTTTGAATCACATTACCGAACTGAGTCATGCCCCTTTAAGAGTTGGCTAGCTGTGAGCAGCAGGTGTGGAGCTGGCAGTGGGAATTCTCCGTCTTGTAAGATCTCTATAATCTGTAATCGTCAGCGGCTTGTTAGCAGCATTTAAATCTTTATTGGGACCTAAAGTGTCGTCACCATTATTAGTTAATAACTATAATCAGTGTAAGCTGCACTGTGCGGCGTCTCTGCGTTCCTGGCGATGTGGAAGTGCGGCTGTGCCAGGAGCTATTACACCTCTGGGTGTTGTAGGACGACACAGTGCTGGTAGGACAGGTATGGGGCGCCACTGGAGGTGGAGTACATGCTCTACCCTGTCTGTCTACCCTTGCCAGATGTCACCCCTTCCCACACACAACAAGCTGGTGACAAGGAACACAATCTTATTTTTTTTTTACAGGAAAGATCCTGATATCTCTTATTTACTCTAATTATATTGTAGATGGTGATGCTGACACTTCACATAGTTCTTCTCAAATTACCTCATATGTATTTTGTCTTTGTTTAGTTTGACATTTACTATTTTCTTTTTAATGGCATTTCAGGAGTTTCAAGCTGAATTCACACCTATGCGTTGCACTGTTTGTGTTCATTGTAATGTGTATTGTTATGAAGTTGTGCATTGGTTCGGCTTATTTATTTCAGCCAATAAAATGAGAGGACTGCGCAAAGGTTGCTAATGAAGATGCACTATAACGCCATAATGTTACATGCATTTTCAAGAACTGCCATCAATGTTATCTATAGTGTGTAAATAAACATAAAAACATACCACAGCACACAGGGATGAACTGGCCCTTTGGATACATTGCGCTGCAATTTCCATGCTTTTACATGTCTTGCCCCAAAACACATTGGTGTGGAAGGGCCTCAGAGAGGTACATAAGGATCCAATGATCATACTGACATACTGACCCAGAGAGCTGGGGAACCAGTGCTGATAAACTGATTTGTAGCCATTCATTCAGCTTTCAAAGACTAAAGCTAGGCATACACGGTTCGATTTTAGCACAATTAATCTTCGATTTTAGATCTTGATCTTTTCATCGGACACCAATCGTAATCAAATCCAAAGTAGTACCATATGGACGTTTACGATCATAATACGATAGTTATATGCCCAAAATCGTTGAATTTAGTTCCGATCAAAAAACACAGGAAAGAATCATATATAAATCTGTTCATCAAATACCAACCCATCATCATGTTCATCAAATACCCAACCAACGAACCCAATTCTACAATTTTAGTTTGATCATTGTACAATTGACAAAAATTTCCAACATGTCCGATCACTTTTCCATCGATGTTTTGATCGGTATCGAAAAATTTTCGTCAATTGAACCATGTGTGCAGTATACAATTAAAGTTTGATCAATGTAAACTTTGATCGTTGTAGGTCAATCGAACACTTAAATCGAACCATATGAAAGGGTAGCATATAATAAAATTTTAACTTGGTATATGTTTGTTTGTTTTTCTAAGGGGTCTTGGGGTCCTCTGCACTCATTCCATAGGCTAGGGGATGGGGGTCCTCCCCAGATCCTCAATAAATCCCCCTATCTGCAAACCCCTACAACACCAGCCAGGTTTGGATGAGGCCCCCTACTTTAACAAGGGATCTCCCCCTCTGGGAGCTATGGCAGCAGGCCTGGTATGGTTCAGGTGGATGAAACGCCTGCTCATCACCCCTTCCCTTACCTGGCTGACCAACGCTCATTTATTGGCCCTCCTTACCAGGCCTGTCAGGTCCCATTAATATATAATAAATAGTTGTCCTGAACTCTGTCTTCTCTCTTGGAAGACAGGTTTTCTTGAGATGGAAAGGGTCAAAGACTGTCACGCACCCCCCTAGTGGCCGGACTGCACAGAGGCCTCCCAATCGGTTTCAACACACAGAGTCCAACTAGGTCGGTACAATCAGTGCGCCGGAATTGGGCCGCAGTCAGACCATAAAGGGGAGCGTGCAAATTACAGGACCAGAAATTACACAATATTTTGGTATCACTGCCACCATCCCATTTAATTCGGGAATAGGGAAACCCGTTCTGATTAGCACTATAAACGTCTAGGTAGCGACTCTTCAGAAAGCTAGGGAAGCATTCTGCAGTATTCAAAGCAGGTATGAGGCTGAGAGAAATGACTTAAGAGTCATTTATTTTATGCAATACAAGTTATTAAAATATACCATAATTATTAAAATCCACAATTAAAGAGAGGGGAGTCCAGTATATAAAAATAAAAAGGGAAAAAACAGAAGAATTTATACTTAAGGTTGCTGAAGAAGAGTGTCCGTTTGTAGGGGAAAGTCCGAAAAGAATAAGTCCAAAAATGGACTCAATCCTACACCTCCTCCTCCGACTGCCACCTTCTCTGCCCAAGACCTGGCCACATAC
>CM070037.1:75584036-75611992 GCA_036250615.1 Ptychadena robeensis
AGGCACAGGACTCCTAATTGGAAGTATTAGTGCAAAGAGTATCAATCAAGGTATAAGAAATCAAGGTATCATCTTTACTTTGTTGCCACCCCATGTGATCCATCACCCTGCATTTCCATTCATAGTCATCCTTTCCCAAAATCATACTGTAATCATCCTCTTTCATCCTTTACTGAACGCTGTCAACATTCTCCAACCTGTTTTAAAGGTGAACCTTAATGCTGGCAGGTTTATGCTGTAACTTTTCTTTACATCTTCAGCAAAAGTTTCATCTCTCATTAATTGTTCTTATCCTCTTGTGGAATAAGATATACATGATTAATTTCCCATTTTATTCAGGTTTTGTCATTATCTGATGGCTTCATTATCAGATCACATTAATCCATTATAAGGGATGGAGTATGCTAAGAAATGACTGTATATGGATGCCAATTTTTATATTTTTTGCATATTTTTGCAGAATCTGTTCTGAATCTGTTGTGTGTCATTTCTAACTGGAGGTTTCTTATAGTAAGAAATGAATTGTCAACTCACATGTCAGGTCCTCCTCTGTTATCTTTTTTGTCTAGTGTCCCCACCTTGTAGTATGTTATATAATTACTTACATTGTAAATAAAGCATAATAAAAAAATGATTGAACATTTGTTTTGCATAAAGGATTAACTTTAGGAGGTTCCACCTTGAAGATCTCCGCCAAAAATGGGTTGGATCCATCATTGCCCAAATTAATATCTATTATTAGCAATACCCCTATTGGTCAGAAATAATTTCCCATATGCGCAAATCTTGAGCCAAACATACATGGATGACATGGAAGATTATAGCAAAGTCACATTGTGTGGCTATGCAGACATTTTCTCTTCAAAATACCTTCACAAAGCATCACAAAATGATGTCATTAATTATGTTATTAATAATTCTATAGGCAGAATTTAAAGGAAGTAGACTTCGCAGGAAGTGTCCCTCATAAGACAATGTCCCTCATGCTGTAATGTTTTTTACTTCTGTCCTGCTCCCATTCTTCCTTTACCCTTAAGGTGGTTTGATTTTTCCATTTAGTTTACTTTAAAAAATGAATTGTTAAGGTAGATTGTTTAAAAAAAGTATTCCCTTTTACCTGAATCGATTGATCAAAAGTAATCAGTCATAAAATCAAACAAGCAGTGATCAGTCATGTTGGTAAATTCAGTCGATCATTCAAGTATCTGACGGATTTACTTAGTATTTTGATGGATTTGTATCGGGTGGTACTATGAAGGGTGCGCACAGAGATTAGGAAAGGAATGAATTGGTTTTTAATCTATCATACTGTGTGGTGGTATGATCAATTGCCTAAGGCCCCCCATACATGTATCCATCCGCAGATGATTCTGCATATGATCAACTGCTGTGTGCATTCGCGCCGATTGCTCTGCGGTTGATTGTCCGCAAAATGGAGGCGCCCACCTGAAGCGGTCAACCAGAATAGCACCGCAAGTCAGTCGCATGAAAATCCACCTTGACAGTTATTTTCTGGTCAATCGCTCTAGATATAGGGTCCCCATCCAAAGTACCAGAGATTTCATTTACTGGGTGGTTTTGTCCTTACTCCACCAATTAGTTCCTCATTTGAATAATCAGCCTGCTCCCTGAAGGTACCCATACACGTTGCGATTTTTCGTGCGTATTTAGCCCTTCCGACCGATCCGGTCGGTCGGGTAGGTCGATCGTTCGGGATTCCTAACATGCAAATGCAGATGCTGTTTTTAGAAAAATCGGCCGAAAAGTCGGTCGGGTCCCGAATGAGGATGCCCGTAATTTTCGGTCGGTCGGCCACTTTAAAAGATTCCCAATCCAACCGGTCGGTCGGGCGGGCGGCGACTAATCGGAGGTCGAAAAATCGGGCATCCGACCGACTTTTAAAAATAGCAATGAAGCAAAAAACGTGTGTCAAAATCGAATATCGCATCGGTCCCCGAAAAATCGCAACGTGTATGGGTACCTTTACAGGTGAAAATCACAATAGACATAAATATGTACAACAGTTTAGAAAGAGCAAATGAGAAAATGCAGAGAATGTTTCTTGAAAACTGCTTTGGGAAAACACTGTCTTGAGAAAAATTTCCTGCACAAAACATTTGTCAATCAAGGAACCTGATTACGGCTATAATATGACACATGTAGCACATTAAAGTGTATATGAAAGTATTTCCCTTATGTGTTGAGATGACTCACCTTCTCTATTTTTCCTTAAATCATCCAGAAAGGAAGTTATGGGAAATCACACGTGCATTTCAGAAGAGCAGGAATAAAGGGAATTCTGCTATTAGGGTCACCTGGTCTTTTGGTTATCTAATAGTAGATGTACAAAAATATTAACCCTGCCATACTGTTGATCCTCAAAGAATGGTGGGAGAAGAGAGGCAGACAAGCTGAACATGTGGAGGTTACATTTGATTTTCAAATAACTAAGCACATTGTACATTTTAAATAATTTCTTCTTTATATAGAAAGGTTGACATTTCAAAAATATTTAAACAATATTTAAACAATAGAAGATTAGATCTGCCTTTTCAAATAATTTTTAGATTATATTCCTTATTGTGGAAAGATTGATAACTTTTTTTGATAATGTTTAAAAATCAGTTCACCCACACCATTGTTTCTGAGCACCTAAAGGTATTTTTTTAAATCTCTGTACGGGCTCGTTTACACGTGTGAAAGGGCCTTTACACTCAAGATACTTCATATGGGATATGGCTACTTGCTGACATCAGATTGGAAGCCCATGTCAAATGGGAGAGTCTAGAGTACCTTATTGGGACCCTTCTATTACCATTCACATATTCAGGAAGCATTAGCAATTAAGGGGATCAAAGATATAATTGATTAGGGACCCATAAGCTTAAAGAGTGACAGTTCTTTTCCTACTACTTCCCTCAACATGTCTCCTATAGGAGCTCATGGGGTTTGCCCTCTGCCTGCTTATCTATGGGGAAGCCACTCTCTCGCCACCTGTCCTGAGGACACCCTTACTGGGCAAAATGCGTTGATGTATCTAGGATATTGCCTGTGATATGAAGGATTAAATTAAATATGATATTGGGAACAACATAACATTGCTATTGGAGCTAAATTGTGGTATATTTTATTTTTTATTATATTTTATTAATATGTATAATCCTTTTTGTACAATAAAATGGTGACAAACAGGTAAATTAACACATACAAGTGAATTGAGAAAAATTTTAATATTGTCCAAAAGTTTCTGCATTTCACTAATTCAACTTAAAAGTAAAACTAATACAGTCAGGTCCATAAATATTGGGACCTCAACACAATCTACACAATCAACTAAAATTTTTGGCTCTATACACCACCACAATGGTTTTGGAATGGATTTTAACTGCAGACTGTCAGCTTTAATTTGAGGGTATTTACATCCAAATCAAATGAACGCTGTTGGAATTACAACAGTTTGCAAATGTACCTCCCACTTGCTTAGGGACCAAAAGTCATGGAACAATTGGCTTTTCAGCTGTTCCATAGCCAGGTGTGTGATATTCTCACAATATACCAATTACAATGTGCAGATAAAAGGTCCAGAGTTCATTTCAAGTGTGCTATTTGCATTTGGAATCTGTTGCTGTCAACTCTCAAGATGAGATCCAATGAGCTGTCACGATCAGTGAAGCAAGCCATCATTAGGCTGAAAAAAACAAACATATCAAAGACAGCAAAAACATTAGGCATGACCAAAACAACATTCTTAAAAAGAAGGAACACACCGGTGAGCTCAGCAACACCAAAAGACCTGGAAGACCACAGAAAACAACTGTGGTGGATGACCAAATATTTTTTCCCTGGTAAAGAAAACACCCCTCACAACAGTTGGCCAGATCAAGAACACTCTCCAGGAGGTAGGTGTATGTGTGTCAAAGTCAACAATCAAGAGATGGCTTCACCACACAGAGGGTTCACCACAAGATACAAGCCTTAAAAACAGGAAGGCCAGATTAGTGTTTGCCAAATACATCTAAAAAAAGCTTTCACAGTTCTGGAACAACATTCTATGGACAGATCAGACCAAGACCAACTTGTACCAGAGTCATGAGAAGAGTATGGGGAAGGAAAGGAACTTCTCATGATCCTAAACTGACAAAAGGATGAATTCTGAAGTGATTTGGGCAATATTATCTGCTCATATTCAGCGCTGTGCTTCACAGTGCAGATGGACAATGACAGAAAGCATACTGCAAAAGCAACCAAAGAGTGTTTAAAGGGAAAGAAGTTGAATGTTATGCAATGACCAAGTTACTCACCTGACCTTAATATGATTGAGCAAGATTTTAATTAGAAAAATGTTGGACCTTTGAAAAATCTAATCATGCATATGTACTTTGGACTTGGTTTGGGCTCCTTTTGCATCAACTACTGCCTCAATGCTGGGTAGCATGGATACTATCAGCTTGTGGCACTGCTGAGGTGTAATGGAAGATCAGGATACTTAAATAGCGTCCTTCAGCTCTTCTGCATTGTTCCCTCTCATATCTCTCATCTTTCTCTTGGCAATGTCTTGTAGATTCTCTTTGGGGTTCAGGTCAGGCTAGCATGCTGGCCAATCAAAGCACAAATAAAGGTTTGAAATATCTAGTTTTGCATGTAATCAGTCTATTTCATGTATTAGTTTCACCTTTTGACAGTATTCTAATTTTTCGCAATTCACCTGTAGACATTTATTTAGTTCATATTAGTAGATCTGCATGTGGTTCCAATCTTAGTCCCAAGTAAGTTCGGGTTCTTGTTTTTGGATATACCAAATAGTAGGAAGTGTAATGTGTATTTTAAGTCTGACATAAAAAAATAGGTATATGATGTAAAATAATTATTTAATGTATAATATTATGTGTCAAAAATGAAGCGTACATGAGCCTCTATAGGTGGAGGGGAAAGCAAAGATCGCTCCACCTTCAGTGTGTAATACTTGATACAGAATCTCAACTATTTCAAGTCATGGAGACTCTCATGTCTATTTGGACTTGGAGTTAGTGGTAAATATAGTAAGAGTATTGGCTGCAATATCAAAATATTGAGCTGCATGGGTTGGGTGAGGATTGCTCGGGTATGAGACTGCCACTTCTCCTGCTGACATCTATGAAATATCTAAACCTGCTTTAAATAGCCATGACTAGGTATAGCACCCCTGTGTCTACAAATCCAAAGTACAGGCACTGTGCCCACACACTGTTGCTCCCAAGTCATATAAGAAGAGATCTCAGCCAGAAAGGCACCATGGTGGCCATGACAGCAATGAAGAACAAGATGTGCTGCATATTTTTAAATCTGAACCTCTAATACGAAACATCCCAGAGATACCATCTGTCAGCCCACAGAAAGAATTTCTGTTTGTTTGTTGTAAAAGAGAGAAAATTACACCCAAAATCAAACACATTCCTAAGAACAGCAGAAAATAACAGCTGCCGATTAATTAAATAGTCTGCCATGTGTGAGAAAAATAATATTTGCTCTTATTCACGATGATAATTGCTTATTTCTGTCACTGCTTCCTCGGGAGACAATAAATATGTTCATATCGCAAAAAACATTCAAGATGCCAAATATTCCAGGAGCTATTGCATTTCTATAAAAGCAGGTAGCACTAGCCCTCCATCTGAAACCAATGCTTGGGTGATAGTATTGTGGATACTTCAGAGTCTGGATAAAGGTGGGCTAAACTAGGCTGGATGTTGGCTTATTTAACAAACTGTAATTTCATCGTGTTCACGCTTTGGCACTTTTAAAAAAGCCCTAAAAACCCACCTCTTCAATCTCTCCTACCCATCCTCTTACTCCTAACATCACCACCAAGCATACTCTTTGACTGCAGTAAAATACATCCTCCCTTGGCTGAGACCCCATTAAATGTCCATCAATACATCTGCTTGGCCTGTAAATTCTGAGAGACGTTTCCAACAATGGCTCAAGTCCTTTAAATATAAACGAAATGAACCATAGGCATATTATGGAATCTAAAAAAAAGTCTCATCTACATTCAGATCCCACATGATACTCCTGATTACCTTTATTAACAGTAAAATATGTTTCTGTGTGCCTCTCTGAAAGTAGGTTCATCCTATTTCAGGACAGACCTGAGCCAACTGCCTATTGGTCTAGTAAAAAGTGTCCTATCTTTCCACTGAGACAATGCATTTTTTTTGTTTGGATTAGATCCCCAAAAAAGTTAACTGGTGAATCCCCAGAAGTAAAATGTACCATGTCTTTGTAAAAAAAAAGTTAACATCATTGTATATATCATGAAATTAAAAATAAAAAAGTAATTGATGTGGGATCCTTGAAGGGACAACCTGATAGGCGGGGTCAATACTTTGTCCCTTTCTCCCATTTGTTCTCCAGAACTGACACATTGGATTTTACAAGTGACTCATTAGACAGACAATATAGAGGGTTGGGCCACTGCTGTTATCAGGAGACTGTTACTGAGTAATGTCATTCAATTGTCACAGGAGTGCAGCACTGAAATACACGCATGCGAAAAAGCTGAAAACCGCACACTAAATGTGTTCACATTTTCATTTATAAATATTACAAAAAAATTATTTTGTTGGGAAATCAGCTTTGAGTGAAAACTATAATGTAATTTGAGAATGTCTGGAGATGTAGAACCTCCAGTGGATCTATAAATCCCAAATCAGTCCAAATGGAAGCTCATCCCAGAACATTGGCCATTTTGCTGTATCATAGAAAAAGTTTATCAGATTCATGTTGGGGACGACAGAACAGAAGACATTAGAGGCTGTAATGAGCCTTGGTTTGGGAGATTTTGGAAGAATGGCCTCAGACGTCTTTGTAGCACTGGGCTTTTGTCCTGTCCGGACTCCCACCTCCCCTGGAGCTGCTGTGATCACATTAAATGCTTTTTCCAGCAGGACATTACGAGTCCTATTATCAAAGCGTTTCTTCATTAAATGTCGGCTCCCTCCCAGCCCGCTGAAATGTATTTAGCCTATGACTCGCCATGTGTAAGATCATTTATGATCTCTTAATCTGAAGAGGGAAATCCTCTTAGTTATTTAGCTAAAGGCTTGCCTGAATAGACCGCTGGAGGCTCCCATGAAGACGCCTGTTTATTTTTTCTATAGTTCCCACGCCGAGGGGTCTGATCTCCAGCACTAGATTAGCTCTCTGCCACTAACAAGCTTGTCCTTTCAGGTGGGATCATCGCAGTGCCTTTTCCTCCACCATTCCCCCCGGCCTTTCATGACCAACAAAGAGGAAATCCCATCAGAGATGTCTGCTGTGAGGAGGATTGTGTGCTGTGTGCCCCGTGTCTCTGCA
Source organism: Ptychadena robeensis (assembly GCA_036250615.1). NCBI lineage: Eukaryota > Metazoa > Chordata > Amphibia > Anura > Ptychadenidae > Ptychadena > Ptychadena robeensis. Next base: position 75,591,372 of record CM070037.1, read on the forward strand.
GGAACACAAATTACTCCATGTCTGGACAACCTGCAGCAACAAGTGACCTGTCTCAAGGAGAACAGCAAAGTTTTGGCCTGACAAGCCAATAACAATGACAACATGAGCTAGGCCACTTATACCACAAAAACCATGCCACTAACCATGTGATACAAGTGGCAACAAAAGTTAAGCCACTGAAGTCAGGCCACTAATGCCACAAGCCAAAGAAACCAGGCCATTGACAAACTGATGCAAGTAACTGCAGACTCTAGGAAACTGAAAATTTTACAGGAGAAGCCACAGGAACCAGGCTGCTGGTAAAATGATACAAAAGGCCCCAACAGCCTGGCCCGTGGCAATGACACAGTAGCCAGACCACTGAGAAAAACTGATGCAACACTGTTCAGGACCTATAGCCAATAAAATTATAACAAATTGTCACAAGTAAAAAGTCGCTTATACAATTGGGCTGTACGTTTTTTTAAAATGGAATTAATGGAAGAAGGGGTGTATAAGCCAATTCATGGAAAACTAAAACAAGAGGCAACTTTATTAGGCAACTCCAACCAGAAGATGAAAATATGACAAACTGATATCATAGGCCACAGGCACGTGACCACTGTCATCAGACACTACAAAAATCCCACTGCTAGTGTCATAGGTCACAACAAATCATTATAACCAGACTACATTATATCCAGTCAACTGACAAACTTATACAAGATCCCACAAGAATGGTAAAACGGGTCACAGTAAACAACTCACTGTTGCTAATACCAGAAGTCTGGCTGCTGAGAAACATATAGAAGGGCTAATAGAAGCCACCCCCATGGTACTAAGTGGTACAACAAGCCACTGCCTAAATAAAAGAGAAGGTGTCTATAGGTCACTTTAGCACAGCTGATAAAGCCATGCTATTGCCATATATGTAGTACATAGAGGTTAGGTTTAGGGTTTCTCCACAATACTCCTGCAACACTGATCTCTTTCTTGGTGAGACACATATTTTGGATCCAGTGGTCCTCCTGCCTAATCACAATTTGGTAATCCAATCTGTCTGTTACACGCTGTCTGACATAATGATGGAATTGTGAATAAATTACAGACAGACTATCATGTCACAACAATGTATCAGCACTGAGCTGTGTTTGGAATTTATCATTAGGATGGGGCCCCCTGAGAAGCAGGCTGAGCCACAGTTTCTGACATGTTTTGGGGTCTCTTTGGACTGACTGACAGTTCCATTTCCTGCACGTGATGCCCGGACATGGAATAACTGGAGACATTAAACTCTTAAATTGGCTGTGATGTGGGCAAGGAGCTCAGTTACGGCTGTTGCAAGCCCTCAACTTGCTTCCTTCTGGCTGTTGTGTCTGCGATAACAGACCAGGGACAAGTATACCAATTACTTCCAATAAAACTAATTAAATATGTAATTAACTAGGGTATCAAGACCCTTCCAATTAGTGTCATTATATATCAAGGGATTGTCCGGACAAGGTTGAAGGAGGATTGGGTTCCAGGAAAAACCTTGTCCTTAATAAGACTAGTACCTGGAGAATTTCTTGGTAATATTACTTCTCTCCTGTACAGGAGAAAGCAGATATACAATATTCATGCTTTGCAAAGCTTCGTATGAATTGATTTGCTTAATACAGAGCTTTTATTAGATGGTGTCTTCTGTGCACCTGAGCCAGTGAATATTCAACATATGAACAGTGATGATGTACGCCCATCCATCAAATTCTGAAAATTGGGAGATTGTTGCAAAATTTCATGGAAATGTAATATTCTGTTAAAAACTAAAAAAACACTTTGATGGATATATGTTTTTATGATTTGAGACACGTTTTACATAGATTGTGCACTCTTACTGCTATGCATCTAAAAGGTAAATGATAAAACAAAGGAAAGATGAACGTAAGGTACTTTTTCGGTTTTTTATTCAGGGTATTATGGTGTTTAAAGAGCTCCTGGGTGTTACAAACTCACCTTTCACTGTTCGAAACACCATACCCTCAAAAAAAAACAGTGGAAAAGTGTATTATAAGAAAGTAAAGATTCAAATAGAATAGCCAATTAAACAAAAAGTAAAAACAACAAAAATATACAGAAACCAATGCTAGCGCTAAATACACTATGCTACCTTTCGCTGATCAAATATAATGAAAAGTATACATTTGGAATACCTTGAATGTCTCCAAATTAAATTACCTAACTAGAGTGTACAGGTACAAAAATTGTGTATTTCTGAAGAGGGTGCTCCCAACATCCCTCATTTTCAGATGGAGCTAATTTCCTGGCTTTCCTCAGCACACAATCAGTCAATTTCCTCCCTCTCCACAGGGCGCTCCTAAGAAGTCAGCAAAATCTGAAGAAATCCCACTAACCTTGTTCATCTTCCATCCTTGCTCTAGGACCTCTTGCAGTGCTGCTCTCAAATTAGGGGTCAATCCCCTTGAGTAAACAGCACCCAGGATACCAGGTCTAACAGACATAGAAACAACTGTACCACTTAAGGTCTTTACTACAGTTTTCACAGATACACACTGTATGCAGACCACTCACCAGTCTGCAGATGTTGGAAAAGTTGTTACTTTTGTAAGCAAAGCCATCTCAAGAAATATGCAGGAACATCCATTAGTTTCTTCATAAAGCACATTTGATCCAGAGACCTGGAATCTACAACTTAGCCCTGTGGGTGGGGTGAAACCTGTCAGAATTTGGAGCCAGAAGGAGATGGTTCATCCAGGTCTCTGGAATAAATACGCCTTTTTGAAGACACATATGGATGATGCAATGTTTTTCTTGACAGGCTGCCTGGGTTATCCATATTTCTTTTACACAAACCACTGTTATGGGTACTAGAGCATTCCTTTAAGACTCGTGACAGGATTTTGGCAGGCAGATATTTTCATGCCTTTTCTGCAGGTGAAGTCTAAATAATTTCCAAATGCCCATGCCCACAGAATGGGGTAGATCCCAGGAACAAAGGATAAATGTTCTATTTAAATGAAATAATACATCAAGAAAGCAAATAATACATCAAGAAAGCAAATAATACATCAAGAAAGCAAATAATACATCAAGAAAGCAATAACACAAAAGAATGAGGGGGTTTTCTTAAAGCGGACCCACCACCAGGAATCTATGTTTTCATGAATATTAATAGGGAGGAATGTAGTGAAAAAACCCAAAAACGTAGCTGTAAAGAGCAATTTAAGAAGATAACTCGGCAGCTCTTCTCACTTCCTGGTTCATTTTAGGCAGAAATAGGCAGCACGTCTGCTTTGAAAATTCCCATAGAACGCCCCCAGTGGCCACCTGCGATATTGCACCCCCAGTTTCATGTGTTGCCTTCAGCGAACCAGGAAGTGAGGAGAGCGGTGTGGTAATCTTGTTAAAATGGTCATTACAGGAACTTTTTTGAGTTTTTTTACTGCATTCCTCCCTATTATTGGCACTTCTAGTGCCATTCATAAAAACATAGATTTCTGGAGGTAGGTCCGCTTTAAAGTCTCCTTCAACAGAGAAACTTGACCACAACAAAGAAAGCAAACTAGATAGCTGACTTTAAAGAATCAGGGATTTGCAGCTTCCTTTCTCCAATAGTGACCCCATTTTTTTGTATCTTCCAAGGTCTAAAGTTCAGAATTTTGAAGGTTTCCTATAATTTATTAGATTTAATAGAGAGAGTAAAGAAGTTGGGACCACAGTATCTAAGTGCTAAGCTATACAAAAGATATAGGCAGGGGTGCACATAAGTGGTACTCTGGTACTCAAAAGGGGCCAAAATGTAGCTATGCGTACCTGCATTATTGTCACTAAGCTCATATGCATACTAACAGCTTAGTTAGCACTCCGTGTCTGGGCGGCCGCAACTATGTTAAATGTATAAAATTTATGTAACTTGGATAACGGCAGGGAAACATGAATAACTATGAATGGTTGCAGTTAGGGGTGTAAAATTGGGAATATAAATTACTAATCCCAAAAAAAGATTGGACTTCTAAGGGATCTAAGGGATAAAAGTCAGAGTAGGCATATGTAAGGGTAAAATCTGACAAGAGAAAAGCACTGAGTGACAGCTGGAATGTGATTATGAAAGGGGCTATTTACTAAGTCAGAAAATTTCAGGGTTGCACTACTGAGGTATAAGATCTGAGGGGTCAATTGGTGTTGTACTGTGAGAGTTATATAAACAGGGAGGTCCATCTGCAGCAGAATCTACCATGGAGGAAGTTGACACAGAGGACAGTGAGGAAGACCGCCCTACATATGGGGTGAGTACCAAACACCATTTCCTGGTACTCATCTGGGGAGCTCACTAAAAATTTTATGTGCACTCCTGGGTATAAGAATATATAAAGGTCAGATACCATAAATAAGTACCCATGAGTCTAAGAAACATTTTAATGTATCTGTCCGTGCTAACAAATTAGGCAAATAGTATGGCACAACCCAGTACCTTGGAACATAAGGATCAAGACAGCCCAAGCTCCCAAACCCAATAAAATTGTCTAATGTGATGTCAACTTAGGCATAATTAGTGGCATTTTACTCTTCAACAAAATTTGAGAGGAACTTTGTAAAGTCGAGTGCTGTTTGCCACCTGTAGTGGCTGCATTACAGAACATGGCAAAGACCTTCAGCTGTTTTTTAACATTCACTCCTTCCTCCTAGAAAAGAAGGTTTTGCTAGAGTAAAATGTTAAAACCCAGCCATTTTGGCTCCACCTACAGAGCACGTCCTAGCCCAGGCACACTTCTACTTATCAACTCTTTAAATCTTTTGTGACTTTAGTCATGTGCCTTCTTAAACCTCCAAAATGGTCTACTGAGGCCCAGATTTCTGTACCAAAAGTGTTACATAGGATCTAATGAAAATATATTGGAGCAGTAAAGTTGGGCTTCCTTGCAAGTTTTTTTTTATGTCATCCACATTCTCAAAGCAGCACACCAGATACAGTCTTGTGGTGTTATGGAATAAAATCTGAGAAGTCAAACGTAGCGGGCTCACCATGTATGAAGCATTTCATACAATTTCACACCTGCAGTGCTGCGGCTGTGGTGTGATGCTGTTTTTGGCCTGTAACCGCATCTGTGACTGGCGAAACCAATCTGCTGCTCCAGGAAAGCTGCACAAAGAATTTACATGAACTGACTCATTCCACCTGCTGACACCTAGGGCTGACTCACATCTTGTAAGATATCGGGGCTTTAATTTACTTGTTCTGACTGCCTTTTACTCTGCTCTTTTAGATTGCCACTAAGTATTACTCCATAACCTTTCTCACCCCTTGCGGATCCATCTCTCTGACTTGTTACAATGTATGCCATCCTCTCTGCTCCCTTGTCTTCTTTAAATTCTTACCTCCTCTCCACTCCATCTCCTTTTCTTCCCATGTACACCTCCACCTGCTGTCTTGTCTCCCTCCCCATCAACATTCCACAAGGCTCAGTGATTGGTCCAGTTCACTGACAGTAAATAACACAGTTATCTTCCTTACTCCACAAGCATACTGTCTTGCTGGCATTTTTGACTCTGCACTCTCCTTTACTCCCCACAAACAGTACATTTCAAGATCCTTCCCCTTGCAACTGTGAAATATCTCCAAGATCCACCCCTTTCTATCTCCAGAGACCACCAAAATCCTAGTACACGCTCTCATCATTTCTTGCCTTGACTACTACAACATCATCCTCTCTGGTTGTCTTCTAATTGGACTGTCATCTCCTCAGTCTATATAATTGCTGCTGCTAGACTCCTCTAACCTGTCTTCATCTGCTGCTCCTCTCTTTATATCTCTACACTGGCTCCCATCTGTCAAGCGAATCAAATTTAAAGTGTTGTGTCTTGCTTTTAAAGCACTCCACACCTCTTACCTACCTGAAACCCCACCTTTTTAGTCTACCCTTCTCATCTTATAATGTCAAACATCCCCACCTTCAGTTCCATCCACCCTAACTATTGTATACTTTGTTCCCCAATCCCTTACATTGTATGCCTGAGTGGGTAGGGTCCTCTTCTCCTGTATCATGATCTGTACCTGTGATCTTAGCTTGCATTCCATTTATATTTTTATTTATTGTACAGCGCTGTATAATATGTTGGCACTATATTAATAAAAGTCAATATTAATAAATAGCCCAATAACCTTTTCAAACATTATACTGTCTCAAGTTGCACAGTATTATTTGGATGATGAGCCACTACTGGAGATTTTCACACAGGTATATGGTGCTTCAGGGTTCATTCACACTAGCTGAGGTGTGGTATAGTAAAGCAGCACAGGGAAGCTAGGGTCAGTGCAGGGCAGCTAGGGTTCCTATGGAAATAAAAAAATAAAAAAAAGGGAATTGTACTGGGCACAGCGATTACTGTACCCAGTACAATTTTTACAGTAATAAACACAAACACAATTTACATTTAAATAAAATTTTTATTATATACATCAAACAAAATGTAAATTATACTTGTAATAACTTTTTTTTTTACTAAAAAAATTATTTTTTTACTAAAAAATTTTTTTTACATTAAAGTCTATGGTGCGCTTTTGGTACAGAAATCTGTACCTATGCAGTGCGCTAGGGAGGTTAACAGACCAGCTCATTTATTGGCCTGATGGGGCTTATGAGTTTGATGATGCCACTTTATTAAAGGTAACAAAAAATCTACAAAACAATCATAATTCCATCTTTGGAAGTACAGCAGCTTTCTCCTCCTAGGAAACTGATTTGCACCACCTATCTGTGGGTGGCCCAGTTGCTTTACATCAAGTGCCAACCTTGGCCAAGACACTATCTCCATGAAGTTTGTATGTTATCAATATTAGTGTTGAGCTCGAATATTTGAATGGCGAATATTTTTCATGAATATCGTCAATTCGAGAATTCGCCAATATCTCGAATATGTCGGCGGATATTCGCAATTCCGAATATTCGCAATACGGCCATGTAGTGCGAAAATAATATTCGCATTGCGAAAATAAACATAGCATGTGACCATTCATTTTAAAGATTTTTGCGATGCGAATATGATTTTCGCAATACATGGTCATACCGCGAATATTCGAATTTCCGAATATTGAATAGAATATTAGTAGAATTATTCGCGAAATATCACGAATTCGAATATTGCCTATGCCGCTCATCACTAATCAATATGAGTATGTGGGGTTTTCTGTAGGTACTTGGGGTTGCTTCTCTTATTATTCCTTTCCAATTCTGAACAGGTCACATGCTCCATAATTGATTGGAAAAAACATAACTTTAGCCCTAACAATACCAAACTTATCTTAAATAAAAAGAACAAGATGGTAAGCTTAAAACATGGAGTGGCCAGCACAGCACCCAGACTTAAACCCCATTGAGTGGGGTTGTGGTAGGTGGACAGAAGAGTGAAAGCAATGTAAGCTGGGAACTTCTGCAACAGAGACGGTGTAGCGTTGCCTAGGGCAACCAGATTCTTTTCTATAACTCTATGTCCGGCTCTGTCACACGGCTTGCACACAAAGAATAAACGGAATGTCCACACAGCTGGTTAGGGGGAATAACTGTTTACTAGAGGAGATATGTACAGTAGGAGCTCAAACCACACACTAACCAGCTGCTCAGGAATATTGGCGGATGGCTCTCTTACCCAGTATGTACAGGCAGTCCTTGCAAAGAAATTACACTTGTAAAGAAGTGGATGCTTCTTCACCCAGACCAGATTCCCGGGAACACTTCTCTTGAAGGCTGCAAAGGAGGACCAAGCTCCATTATGGGAGTGTAGGGCTCTAGTTCTGGTGTGGGTACAAGCCCAGACAAAAAAAACAGGAAAACAGCAAACAGATATAAATATAACCTCTGTCCTGGGAGAGACTTTAACCCAGTCTCCAGGCAGAACTCAAAATAGCAGCACCATGGCAGCTGCTGTACAGCAAATGATACATTTCTTAAAGGTATATACACAGCCTTAACCCTTTACACAGGTGTCATGGCCAGCTATGTACAATATACAAATATACATTCTTTAAGTGTATTCCCCTACACTACAATGAGAAGATCTTTCTGATGTATATTTGACTTGGTTTATACATGGAGTATAAACATAAACATTTCATTTTCATTGTTCTATGCTTTCATAGGACATTGAATTGCTTGAATTTAAAACAAACTGGGGAGTTCTAATGACCTGTGGAGTATTTGAAGTAGTTCAATAATCACAGGACAGTCCACATGGATTTTTCTGTACATCAGAACACTTGCAGTTTAAATATAATTTTACTGATCCTCTAGCACAGTGGTGGGCAGCAGAGTTGATATGATGGGCCACAAGTGTGGCCCTCTGCATCACAAAATATAAATAACATTTGCATTCTTTACTGACTTGTATAAGCATTTTTAAATAAAAAAAATACACCAGGCATAGCTAGAAGACCTGGGGGTTCAATCCAACCAAGGGTCTAGTAGACATCCTGACTATACTAATGTTTAAAACACACAATAATGTAAAAATGTATTGCTAATTAAACTAAATATACACAAAACGCAGCTCAAACAAGTATACAGTATATTATGGCAATTAGTTTGTTGATGGACCAGGACTCACTTACTACATAGACTTGATTTGTTTGTCATTATATCTGATGCGATGGAAATCTCCCACAATTGTAGACATTGTTTTCAATAAATATCAATGTTGTTCAAGTTTAATAGTTAGGCACCTTGAGTATTTGACTGTTTGTTCCTCTGGTGTAATTAGTAGACTTGATGAATTTGTGGGTTTGCAAAGCCCCTAAACATTGTATTATCTCCAAAGTTTTGATGCAGTTTTTGCATCCATTAAATTCAAATTTAAATGAAAAATTCAACATGACTTTTTGATTTGACTAATTACTAAAGCAATACTTAACTTTTTACAATATTTCTCCAACCCTTCTCTAAATCTCCAGCAATTTGGGGTTGATACCATGTTCAGGGGCTTTGTATTTAACTCAGAAAGTCAGATGGTGGAATTTTCCAAATTAAGTGTTCTAGTGAAAAATTACTAAAACGTACACACTATGGTGTTGCCCCCTAAATTGTATTACATGTCACCAGCCCGTCTGGAATACGCCAGGAGATAAACTGTCTAGTGTTTTTGGATATTTTCCTACCCGTACGCAGAGCGCCCTACATTTCCGGACGTACACGGTTAATCCTTTGGGTTTCGGGTGTTTATGGTTAGGAGTTTGGGTGGGGTTAAGGTTAGGTGGAGTGGTGCTTGACTGTAGGAGTGAGCTTTAGGGGTTGGGAGGTTAAGGTTAAGGGGGTTAACCCTCCAACCCCCTAAACCTAACCTTGAATCCTAATGCACTGAATTAGTGAAATAATACACTGACAGATGTGACAGAATGTAATGTTTTTTTTTTAATATAATGTGGAGAAGCCAAGTGTTTAATGAACTCTATTCTTTTTTATGCAATAAACAGCATATACTTAATGCTTCAGTCCTAACCTAACATAGCTACGTGGTCTCATAACCATCTCTGTCTTTGTCATTTTTCCACTGGCAACAGACCTTAGAAGAGGAAGTGAGGGGAAATCTCCTAATAGGGACTTCTGTTCCAATAAAAGCTGTCCCACTGTAGAGACTGACGTGATGGTGTCATCACGCACGCACGGCCGCTAGTGCAGAGAATCAGCCGGGCATCCTTTGTGTCCCCATCCAAACTAATGCGATCACCATGCGATCCAACATACGGCAGATTCCTGGTCAATATGACCAGGGGGCGCACCAGATTTTCTGCCAATCAGTTGCGGGAATGCCCAGCTTTAGTGATATAAAAAATATGTAGTCAAGCAAGGAAGAAGGAAACAAGGAAAAGTTTAGTAGATGAGGAATACAATTTGAATAGGCAAGTAGTTGGTTGTAGAAGGAGAATAATGTAAAGAAGCAGATATGGTGAAGACATAAAAAGACGAAAATGAGGGAAAGTAGGTAAGTACAAAATGAGCAGGAAATTGGAAGAAGAGAGTACAAGTGAAAATATGTAAAAGTATAAGCGAAGCATAAAAAGACTGCCATAGAATATTGAATCAGCTCATCACTTACTAGATTACATGCTACAATGTAGCTGAGTGGACATGTGCTTAGTTAGTTTTAGGGGTTGTTGATGCAAAATAAATGTATCAAGTAAAAACTTTTATACAAACACTTTTGCAAAAACTTTTGCTACAGGTGAATTTGTTTGCAATAAACTCCCAAAAAAGCACAGTGCATGGCACACTTCTCACATAACAATACACAGCAAATAACACACACAACACATGTGCACCAGCACATGACATGGCTCATATAATACGGTACACAGCACCACACACACCAATACACAAATATTACTGCAGAGATGTTGGACAGACAAAGGAATTTTTATGACACTCAATCCTCTCTATTTCTCTCAGGAGAGCCATTACTTTGTGGTTGGATATACATAGACTCTCAGAACACAAATTTTGCTTGTCTCGATCACTCGCCAGTGGGTGGATTTAACTTCTTATTTTCCAGGCCTTAAGTAAGAGATGTACTAATAAACGCAGAGCAATGAGAGGCCCCGAACAGCAAATCTTACTTATCTCATTGACTGAACAAACTCAGCCATGGGTCCAGATACAAAAGTAAGACAAACCACAAACAGCCCACTTTAAGCCTGGCATACACACGGCGATTAGCGGGCGTGCGCGCCGTCGGTCGGCGGAAAAATCGGCCGCCAATCGGCGTGTGCCCACATGGCAGATTCCTGTTGCCCCACAGCTCGGCTGCCCAGAAAACGGACATGTCCGATGTTCTCTGGCTGATGCCATTAACTTCAATGAAGACCGGCGTCTTCATTGAAGCTAATTGCCGGCACACAAAGGGTGCCCGGCCGATTAAAGCAGCCCCAGAATGCAACGTGATGACATCATCACATTGCATTTTAGAGCTCATCGGAGCTCGTCTGTCTGCACCCGTCTGTGGGTGTATGGCAGGCATTACTCTAGCAAATATCCTCTATGGTTTCAGTAAGGGGAGGCTAAAGCTAGCCATAAATGGTTCAATTGACATCAAATCTATCATCAATTCGATCGAAGTTTTCGATCATTTAATCGTATGTCGACTGTAATTGAATCGAAGTACACACCACATTGAGTGTGCAATCAAAGCCCGACTTCGATTGAATTTAATCGCTTTCAAACGAGTGATCAAAAAGCGATTGTCACAGAGTGATCAAAAAGGGACCATTGATGGTCACAGAGTGATCAAAAAGGGACCAATGATGTTTACAGATTGATCAAAAAGGGACCTTTGATGGTCACAGAGTGATCAAAAAGGGACCATTGATGGTCACAGAGTGGTCAAAAACCCATAGGTCATATCTTTGCATTTTAATCCTGTACATTATAATCGTAGCAAAAGGACACTGGGGGACACACATTACATTAGGAGATAAATTCACAGAGATCACCATTTGCATGCTTGTGTGTCAGTAAACAGACACACACGCCATTACAATCGCTCAAAAAATGAGACACAATGTGGGGACAATCAATCAAAATTTTTCGAGAAAAATGACAATTAAAATCGAATTTCAACTATCATACCATGTGGACATGCTTTAATTTTCAATTAATCGACTAAAGCTAGCCATACATGTTCCGATTCCATGGCCGATCGATCACCCATCCGATTCCGCGATGCCAGAGGGAATCGGATGTCCGATCGATCGCCCAATTAAGCCTGTCCCTACCACCTTGGGCCACCAATTCCTGGACGATTCCGTGCCCGATCGATCACTTCACACATGGCAACTCCCCCTGATGTGTGCTGAATCGGATCAGAAAGACCAACATGTCGGTTCTCTGGCAGATCCGATTCTGGGCCCCCGATCGATCGGACATGATCGATCAGGCAAGGTGGGCTTCATGTGATTCCGGGACGATTGTTTAGCGTGCACGCGCCCGGAATCGATCGTCCCGGAATCCCTTGGGAATCGGACCCGTGTATGGGGACCTTAAAACAATTGATCGAATTTCATTGATTGTACTGTCAGTTGAACCATGTGTGGCTAGCTTAAGAGTTAATCCTATATTCAGAATTTTCCTCTAAGATGAATTAACAACTTGGGCTTTGCCACAAGAGGGCAATATGGGCCATTTTTTTATAATTATTAATATAATTTAGGAAAAAGTACAAAATGATGAAACTAAACTATTTTCATCCAAAAAGTCACAAAGTCACTGGGTAGGACATAACTTGTCTGTAAAGTGCTAGAATCTTACTACAGGAGGGGACACCCACTGTACTGCATAAAAAAAGGATCATAATATAATTATTTGTATGACCTATGATTCCTAAAAGTCACAAGTCCCTGCACTGGGCCATGTGAACAGTAAAGACCTCTGTTACAGGTTCATGTGAAGATTGTGGCTATAAAAGAAGCTGTCTATGCACTTTATGGACAGTTGGCTATGCCTCAGACACTGTGTCTTCGCCCATTGAGCAGTGGTTGTGATTATCAGCTGCCTTTATTCTGAGGAATCTGGGTCAAGCAGTCCAAGCCCAGCAAATATAATAAAAACTGCTTGGTCAGAGCATCCCAGATTTTTATTTCCTCCTCCTTCCGTAATTCAAAACAAACCAGCACCCACTATAAATGCAGCAGATAAGCACACACACTGTATTAATGAAGATAAGAATTCATTTACACACCAATCCTACCACATCACAGACAATCCACCATATTGCCAACCATATCATTGGCAAACTTACACATATACCCTCATATAATAGAGAGGCCCTACTTTAACTTCTTTACGCGAAATAATTCTATTGACAATTATAGAATATATTATATTTAATTTTATTTTATTTTTACCGCATTACAACAAAAATCACACCAATTTAGCCAACAATTCAAAAGTAACCTCACCCCCATCATTATTTCAACATTATTTCAACAAATAACCCTTGCACTGACATACTCACAGTGATCCCATTAGATCAATGACAACCCCATACTAATATCTCACTGAATGCATTACATTTCCAACAACCGCACACTGATAACATTAACATTGTCATTGTCATAAACAACAAATTTCCATTCTGATACCTGCATATCCCAAAAACATCACACTGAACCAACCTCATTATTGATATTCTGCATCAACCCCATTGCATCATAGACATCCTCCCTCTATTTCAACTGTGCCACAACCACACACAAATTGTTACGGATGAACCGTGGGGTCATCCAGCCTCCATGTGTTAATGCATCATATTTGTATTGAATCTGTAGGAATATGATATATCTCCCTGTATTGACACTGAAAGCCTTTTATATGTAAATAGAGTGTGGTCTTTAATCTAGGAGGGCCGTAAGCTTCAAAAATGATGGCTGAAATTAGATTTCGTAGAAGTGTCATAGAGGTGTCATGTCATTCCCCAGTGGGGCTTCAAAGGCCCAACTCAACCCCCTGCTGTGGTGTTGCTCTGTTGAATAAGATGAGATAAGGTTCTAATTGTATCTCTACATTTATCGCACAAAGAAAGTACAATAACCCGGCGCCGCCCACACTAGTAATGTCTGTTTATAATTTTGGTGGACAGCATACCTGATACTTTTAACTATATCAGCGTATTCCGTCTGACCCAGCTGATACCCTGATATGAATTGTACTTCTGGCCGACTGGACTCCAAGTTATAACCTTTCTTCATGAATGGATATGCCTTTTCATTAATGTTTGTATTATTGACCGATCATTTCTGGGAAGTTTGTATATGCCATTATCATCTGTGTACACGGCCATGGCCAAAATATGGATCGTGTCTATTTTGGACGTCTTTCCCTCCAAATATATACTACGCCCATGGTGGCCGATCCTCAAAACCCGCCCAGGATGTCAATCCTTAAAAACACAACGAAGCAATGCGCTAAGAGTCTCCATTTACCATCACTAAAGAGCAACCAGCAGAGAACCACCGGGCTGGTGGCCATTTCATTTCGGACTTATAATTCTTGACTTTCCCTACGACGGACACACTTCCTCAGCACCTAAGTATCATTTCTTCTTCTGTTTTTTTTTTTTCCCTTTTATTTTACCCTGGGCTTACACTCTCTTTAATTGTGGATTTTTTAATAATTAGTGTATTTTCAATAATTCGTAATTGCCATAAAATAATGACTCTTAAGTTTTTCTCTCAGCCTCATACCTGCTTTGAATACCGCAGAACGCTTCCCTAGCTTTCTGAGAGTCGCTACCTAGACGTTTATATGCTAATCAGAACGGGTTTCTCTTTTCCCGAATTAATTGGATGTGGCAGTGATACCAAGATTTGGATTATTTCTGGCCTGTAATTGTCACGCCCCCTTTATGGTCTGACTGCGGATCAATTCCTGTGATTCGAGCGCACTGATTGTACCGACCTGGTTGGACGCTCTGTGTTTTGAAATCGATTGGAGCCTCTGCGCTTTCCGTCCACTAGGGGGTGCGTGACGGTATCACAAAGCATACTGGCGGGGTAACAATCACATCGGGGTGGGTAAAAACACAAAGCAACCTTGATGTGGATGCTCATGAATTGGCATTTAAATAAAAAAATAACAGACCCTAACATGGCGTTTGGAAGGGGGACATCAAAAAAATGGAGTTCTACCAAATCACTACCATCATCAAAAGAAGAAATAAAAGACTGCACAGTCATGTGGAGGGGGATGTAAATTTGGATGGTAGGAAGAATAATACGTTAGGGGGGACACACTGCAGTGTCAGTGGGCAAAACAAAGACAATGTCAACGTTTTTCTTCTTCTAACCAAAACCTGTAATATGAGTAAATTTCTAAACCTCCAATCGCTATGTATCTATCAGTGAGGACCCTCACTACATATTTTGTCATCTGATGGACAATTTATGGAGGAATCTCACTAAGGCCACACATGGTTCAATTTTTGTTCAAGCATGCTCTATTAGATCGAGATTCAATAGTCGTAATATCGAGAATCGATCTGAATAAAAGCGGTAACATACAACGAACGCACCGCGCAAAAATTCCCCTTGCTATTCTTCCCTTCTTTCTTCTCTCTCACCCTTCCTTTCTCTTTGTGCGTATTGTGGTGAGATTTCAATTCCAGAAACATATTACTAAAGGAAGTCGCTTATGGTGAGCGGGGGTTTTGTAGTTAAATGTGTGAAGAAGTCAGAGAATTGGAAGTTACGATTTGACAAGTGTTTGGGGTGGTCTATAGGTGTTGCGTATATCGAGTTACTAGATCGTCGGATCCAGGAGAAACACCACAAACATCGACGATTTTACCACGATTTTGGCATCAATCGACTATGATTTTCCAACATGTGTCTCGATCACGATCAAAATTCTATCATTTTTTTCTGCCTTCAATCGAACAATTACGTCGATCGTACCATGCAGTGGCATTTCTTCTCGATTTTCGTTCAATTAATCAAGAAAAAATTCATCTAATCGAGTCAACGATTGAACCAAAATCTAACCGTGGGGGGGTGTGGGGGGTGTAATTGGGGCTTTAGATTGGTCCTCAACATTGCCATGGCAATATTTTGCCACATCACAACAGCCTACACCAATCCCCACCAACCAGATCAACTGAATACCACAACCAAACTATTAATCCTCCTTCAATATTCGGCACCTCTAAACTACCCCATCAACAAACAGCCACAATTTGCACCACTAGATCCCTAAAGCCCCTCATACACGTAACGCGAGTAATTAAAAAAAAAAAATTCCCAACATACATTAACCGGACATAATTACACACCGTCCGCAGTATACATCTGTGAGAACTGCTACACAGAGAAAAAAAATAAGGTACTTACAATTCTCACTTCCCATTCCTAAGGCACCATCATAAGTACTGGCGCCTGAATCTACTTCCGCTCATTCGTTGACATTACTAAGGTGCCCCTCCCCTGCAGAACATATTTACCATCCAAAGGGTTTGGTATGGGAGGACAGTTCGGTCCTTCCGATATCTATGTGGCTGGCATGTTTGCATAGGAGACAGGAGGCACTCTGTAGAGACAGGAGAGATTGAGACTGAGTTGGTGGTGAACGGGGTCAGTGTGCAGGTGAGATGGGGGTACATGGATTTGGCTGTGTGTCGGCATTAGGTGACTTATGGATTTGGTTAGGTCTGCGTTATTAAACATAATCTGTATTACCTCCTCTGTGCCTCGTCCAGACCACATGTCTCCGCTTACACTTCCCACACACGCACCTCACAGTATAACACTTCTATGTCTGGGAAGGTTCTCATTCTCCAGATCTACATGGTATATGGAGGATTGAGGACAGACATGGATGGGTTACCGGGTGTTGATATTAACCAAATACTCTTATTGCATCCTCTGTCCATGCCCGTCCACTCCCTGTCTCCTCTCCCCTTCCCCCCCCCATCCCCTCCCTCATCCCCCTTCCCTGTCTGGTCAGGTTTCTCCTTCCCCCTACTCTCCATGGTTCTATGGTGGCTGCAATGACCCAGAACATGCCTGGGTTCCTGGGTGTTTCTATCCACTACTTATTGCTAATCGTCCTCTGCTTCTCATGTCCCCCCAACCTGTTTCCTCTCACCCTTCCCCCCCCCTCCCCTCCCCGCTTCCCCAGCGCGCTCTCTGGGGACGGGAGAACCGAACAGAGAAGGGGAGGGGGGTGGAGAGAACACAGACATCAAATGTAATTCAATTCTGATATTTACATCACACCGACATAATCTATTCATTCTTTTCCCCACCTGCAGATATATCTTATTCCGGCAGTCTTAGCTCTCAGCTCTTAACAATGGCCGTCTTGCGCCAAGTCTGCTCACCCTCACCGCAGGGTTGTGGCTACCTCGGAAAAAAACGGTCTTTCCTGCTGTAAGATTATTTTATTTTCTTTTTGGCAGTGATTGCCCCTAGCGAACATTGGCAGCCTGATGCTGATAGTGCAAAGTGACCTACAATGTGGTAGGTCCGCTTTAAGATCGATCCATACAATTTCCATTAGATCTACCAACAACTGCGTGATTGGAAGGATTAGAAAGGTCCTCGTATTACATGGTTTTGGTAGAACAAAATTTGATTGTACAGAAATTGTATGGAAAGATTGTAAGGTGTATGGGGGCCTTAAGAATTGGTACTCATCACTGAGGTGATATCTGTTAAGCCCCCCATACACCAAATACAATAACCATGCAATTTCTGTACAATCAACTTTTCTTCTACCAAAAACATGTAATATGAGGACCTTTCTACACCTTCCAATCACTATGTATTCTATCAGGGAGGCCACTATACTACATAGTTGTTGGTAGATCTGATGGAAATTGTATGGAGGGATCTAAAGGTGTATGGGGGGCTTAATATAACATGCAATAGTAGAGTGTTGTACCGTGTTAAGCCCCCCATACACCTTAAGATCGCTCCATACAATTTCCATTAGATCTACCAACAAGTATGTAGTATAGCGTCCTCCCTGATAGAATACATAGTGATTGGAAGGGTAAGAAAGGTCCTCATATTACATGGTTTTGGTAGAACAAAAGTTGATTGTACAGAAATTGGATGGTAAGATTGTAAGGTGTATGGGGGGCTTTAGCCATCGATAAATATAGAGAGTTTGGAGTTCAAGTGATACTGTTTATTGGCTAACTAAAGTCATTTAGAGAAGCAAGCTTTCGGGATATCGCATATCACATAGCCTGAAGAAGGGATCTGCGATATCCTGAAAGCTTGCTTCTCTAATGACTTCAGTTAGCCAATAAACAGTATCACTTGAACTCCAAACTCACTTATATAACATAACAGTGTAGTTTGGTGCAGTACCACCCTTGGGCCATAGGTGGCACCAATTTCTTAGAGGGAAAAGAACTCCACTGGTCTCAGGAAAAGTGATGCACTGAGGAGCTGAATCTGGAATTCTTACAACACTGGTAGCGTGAAAAATTCTGCTCAATTTCTGCACAGTTATGTATATTTTAAGCTAATATAGTATATAAATAGTTTCCGATGATGCAATGCTACTTAACAAGCAAAAATGGGCCACTATTGTGCAGCCCTGTGAAAGTGGTTGGGGACACACTTGAGCTACACTGTGATATTCTAGTCCAGTGATGGCCAACTGAGTTGACATGGAGGGCCACAAGTGCGGCCCTCAGCATCACCAAAGGGCCGCACATAACTTTTAAAAGGATTTTTTAATGAAAGAATGACAGCAGGCACAGCTAGAAGATATACATCTTCAAAGGTTATATGCCCCTATTCTCAGGTTATGTGCCGCAATATATATTTTACAAGCACCCCTCGCTCATTGGTGGATAGTGGGAGCATAGGCACTCACCAGTCTGCTGATTCTCTGTCAACACGGGAGGAGAAGAGGAGAGGTGAGGATCTTTCTCAGGTGCCATCTGGGTCACCGATTGGCTTTTACATATGTCTATCAGGTAAGCTTATCGCCTCTCCTACTCTTCCCACTCGGACAGGTGAGTTCCTATGCAATAACAGTCAGGTTTCGGGGGCCACAAGTGGAGGACCACAGGGGGCCGCAGAAGAATGCCCACAGGGCCGCATGCAGCCCCCGTGCTGCGGGTTGGGCACCTGGGTTCTAGTCCACAAAAAATCTAGAATGTCTCCCAAAGAAAAAAAAAAATGATGGCACAATCGCCACAATTTGTACCAGGCCAGGTCAGGTAAACAAGAAATGTTACCCTACACTTAAATATCACCACATTACCTGGGGTTTGAGAATATATTGTGCACATCAATATTACCTGGGTTGTGATAATACACCTCATACATAACTTACCAGTGTCATAATGCATCCTGTACAACTTACCAGATATAGATATTACCTGAGGTGTTAAAATATATCAAATATAGAAGTTTCCTGGGGTGTGATTATTAGAGATGGCCAAGACACTTGAGCTAATACAACACAACTGCTTTTGTATTTGATTGTCTCAGTTTCAGCTTGCATCCAATTTACATGCTTATGTCAAAATGTTTTGTTGACTGTGATTATGTACCATGTACAGAGATATTGCTCAGAGTGTGATAATGTGCCATGTAAAGATACTATCAAAATAGTTTTTCATATATATAGCATATACACTGCTCAAAAAAATAAAACAGAAGAGAACACAAAAATAAGACATCATAGATCTGAATGAATTAAATATTCTCATTAAATACTTTGTTCTTCACATAGTTGAATGTGCTGACAACAACATCACACAAAATCAATGGAAATCTAATTTATCAATCCATGGAGGTCTGGATTTGGAGTCACACTCAAAATTAAAGTGGAAAAAACACTACAGGCTGATCTAACTTTGCTGCAATGTCCTTAAAACAAGAACAATTTGAGACTAAGTAGTGTGTGTGGCCTCCATGTTGGTGGATGGAGCCATGATGTCCCAGATGTGCTCAATTGGATTCAGGTCTGGGGAGTGGATGGGCCATTCAATAGCATCAATGACTTCGTCTTGCAGGAACTGCGGACACACTCCAGCCACATGAGGTCTAGCATTGTCTTGCATTAGGAGGAACCCAGGGCCAACTCACCAGCATATGGTCTCGCAAGTGGTCTGAGGATCTCATTTTGGTAGCTAATGGCAGTCAGGCTACCTCTGGGGAGCACATGGAGGGCTGTGCGGCCCACCCAAAGAAATGCAACCCCACACCATAACTGACCCACTACCAAACCGGTCATGCTGAAGGATATTCGAGGCAGTAGAATGTTCTCCCCGACGTCTTCAGACTCTGTCATGTCTGTCACATGTGCTCAGTGTGAACCTGCTTTCATCTGTCAAGAGCACAGGGTGCCAGTTGAAAATTTGCCAATCTTGGTGTTCTCTGGCAAATTCCAAGCTTCCTGCACGGTGTTGGGCTATTAGCACAACACCCACCTGTGAATGTCGGGCCCTCATACCCCCCTCATGGAGTCTGACCGTTTGAGCAGACACATGCACATTTGTAGTCTGCTGGAGGTCATTTTGACAGGCTCTGGCAGTGCTCCTCCTGTTGCATGCACAAAGGTAGGTAGCGGTCCTGATGCTGGGTTGTTGCCCTCCTACGGCCTCTTCCACGTCTCCTGATGTACTGGCCTGTCTCCTGGTAGCGCCTTAATGCTCTGGTCATTATGCTGACAAACACAGAAAACCTTCTTGCCACAGCTCGCATTGATGTGCCATACTGGATGTGCCGCACTACCTGAGACACTTTTGTGGGTTGTAGACTTCGTCTCATGCTGCCACTAGAGTGATTCAAAAGTGACCAAAATATCAGCCAGAAAGCATAGGAACTGAGAAGTGGTCTGTGGTCACCACCTGCAGAACCTCTCCTTTATTGGGGATTGCTGTGCATGTGACATTGATTGTCAATCAGTCTTGCTACCAACATGGACAGTTTGAATTCACAGAAGTGTGATTGATTTGGAGTTACAATGTGTTGTTCAAGTGTTCTCTTTATTTAACATATTAAAAAATTCTGATCACTATATTATAGATCTCTTTTACACATGTTTTTCTTTAATTGTTGAAAGATATCCTGTTCTATTTTTTCTTATATTATTATTATTATTATTAACATTTATTTATATAGCGCCAGCATATTACGCAGC
>CM070037.1:75621427-75632028 GCA_036250615.1 Ptychadena robeensis
TTGGACAAACTTACAAAATCAGTGAGGGGTCAAATAATTATTTCCTCCACTGTATCTATCAAATCCAGTACCCTCTGTAAATGCAATTGGGGCTGCCTGAGAAATATCAAGAGATCATGGGCAAATAATGCTGTTTTCAGTAGCTGATTCCCAATGCGCACACCATCAAAGCAGCCGGACGTTTCCAGCGCCTGAGCCAACGGCTCTAGAGCCAGGTTTAAAAGCAGTGGTTATAGGGGGCAGCCCTGGCGCGTCCCTTTTTCCAGGGGAAACGGATGACCATTGAGGAATATGCTTGCCTGGGGCGTGTCATATAACGTGTCAATGAAGGACAGGAACACACCCTGGAAACCCATGCCCCGTAGGACATACTTCAACCATCGCCAATCCACATTATCGAAAGCTTTTTCAGCATCCAGGGTCAGTACTGCCCCAGGATGCTGGAGAGGTCCCAAGAGGCGATAATGTTCTAGCACTACCAGTAGTTTGCGGATATTAGTGACTGCCGCTCTCCCCTTCACAAACCCCACCTGCGCTGGGCCAATCAATGACGGCAAAATGTCAGCTAGCCTGTCTGCTAAAGTTTTAGAGAGGTACTTCATGTCCTGATCAATGAGGGAGATGGGGCGGTACGATCCCGGCTCCAGGGGGTCTTTACCCGGTTTTGGATTTAATATTTGCCATTTTGCCCGTCGCAGGATACACCCCTGTCTGCAGGATATGATTATAAAGAGCGGTCAATGTAGGGGCCACCTGTGGGCACAGGTGCTTAAAAAATTTGTTGGTAAAACCATCAGGGCCTGGCGCTTTGAGAGTGGCGGAATGCTTAATGACCCTTGTCACCTCCTCTTCAGTCACTGCACCGCTGAGCTGGCTCAACTGTTCAGGAGTCAAGGAAGGGAGCTGGGTCTGAGATAACAACGAAGCACCTTCCCACTCGGAATCTATATTACGGGCGTAGAGGTTTTTATAAAACTGCTCAAATATACCAGCAATGTCAGAGGAGCTTGTGGCGATCCTGCCCGTATGGTCCTTTAAGGCTTTAACCCTGCACGCCGCCCGGGCCCCCCTTGCTAAATTTGCCAACAGGCGCCCGACTTACCCCCAAACCTATAGAAATGTGCATCTCTCCCCACCCTGTCCCGCTTGTCAATATACTCTAACCATGCATCACACTCAGCTTTTGCAGTAACCCAGCTGTCACGGTTCCGGTCAGACATGTCCCCACTATAAATCAAATAAGCCATCCTAGATTTTTGGCAGGTTTCTAAATACTGAGATAAGAGGCGCTTTTTGGAGGTGGAGGAGAAAGCCAGGATTTTACCCCGGAGCACCGCCTTAGCGGTCTCCCAGTACAAAGGGGCATTTGTTTTGTGTTGGCTACTATAAAAATCGTATTCGAGCCACCAGCCCTGAAGCAGGGTTTGGAATGAGGGATCCGCCCCCAAATGGGAGGGAAAGCGCCACACAAAAGACTTCACCTGGGCAGGACCCAGACAGAGCACTGCCACCACCGGGGCATGATCTGAGATCAACATAGGGACTATGGTAGCCGAATTTATAGAGTGCAGTAGGGGGCGACCAGAACCGAATCAAGCCTAGACATAGAACCATGTACCAAAGAACAATGAGTAAAATCACGCTCCAATGGATGCAGAAATCCCCAGACATCCTCTAAAGCCCAAGCCGTGGCAAATGTCCCAAAAGCTATGTCCTGCGGAGACCCTGAGGCACAAACCGTCTGAGGCTGCCTCCTGTCTTCAGCTGGAGACTGGACCGCATTGAAGTTTTTGCATAAGCCGGTATTCCTTCGGGCAGAGGTGAGTCTCTTGCAGTAAGGCCACCATAGTGCGCAATTTTTTGAGATGCCGCAAAACCTTGGTGCGTTTGTTAGGGGACCGGAGGCATTTAACAATCCAGGTTTTTATGGTGACACAGTCATCCCGTACATTGTTACTCAATCATAAGGCATGTAGAGGTGAAGAAATGGCAATATCCATACAGGAGGAGGGCTCGTGTCCCAATGGGCTCTGCCTCTATCCTGTAGTGACAGGCGGGGGATTGAGGGGGCCGTGGAGCAGTCAGTAGTGGCAGGGTGTGGTGAGACTGGACCAACTTTGAAAAGGCAGGAGACAAGAAAAATAACGAAAAAAACAAAACAGCAAAACACCAGCAGGGGCAACGATCCATGCTACCCCCACCCAACTTGAAAGTCCAAAGCAGGGACTCCCTTTTTTCCCAATGCGAATATCCCATCTGCGAGGGAGCTAAAACCCCAATGTGCAAAACATGTTACAGGTGCTCCATCCACTTGTAAACGGTATCCACACAGGAACATAGGAGCGGGCCATACCGCTAACATGAAGCTGCCTCACTCCGGTGGGGCAGGTGAGGATGATGCCTCCCCCTTGCCAGCCGGCGGGGAAGATTACCCTGGCTTGGGTGAAGAGTGACGTTGGAGACGGATCAGTGAATGTGGAGATTTTCCCATCAGGGAAGGTGATACGCAGGGTTGCCGGGTACTGTAATGCAAATCTCCATCTACGGTGCACCAATTCGCTACACACTTCTGAGAAATCCCAGCGCCGCTTGTTCACCTCAGCTGAGTAATCAGCGAAAAGCAAGAGCTTATGACCATCTGTCACCATGTTACGTTGGGCTCGGTATGCTTTCAATATATCAGATCGATCTTTAAAGTCCAGATATCGGATTATAATCGGGCGTGGGGTGGATCGATTAGCCTGAAAGGGTCCCAGCCGGTGCGCCCTTTCCACCCTGCATGGTTTTGGCAGCCCCAGGGATTCGGGAATCAGCTTCTGGCAGAAAGTGAGTAAATCTGCAGCCTTGTAGGATTCTGGCAGTCCCACCACCCTTGAATTATTGCGATGAAACCTGTTTTCCAGATCGTCGTTCTTGGCCACTACCATCTCATGGGACCTCTGAAGCGCTGTATGAGCCACCTGTAAGGTGTGCAGGGCAGATTCATTGTCACTCACCATGGATTCCAGATCCGTTAGCCTGGTAGAGTTGGACTTGATCTCATGCTGCATCTCCAGCAGGGGTAGAGCAAAAGTGTGCTGCAGAGTTGTGAGCAGATCATCCTTCAGATTTTTGGCCACTGCAATAGCCAGTTTCTTGTAATCAATATGCTGCGCCAGCGTGCTGGGAGCCTCATCCTCCGAGCGCTCCCCTTCACTGTATGCTGCCATCATGTCCGCCGCCGCCATCTTGGCTCTGGCGTGTCTGCTGGATTTTCTCTTTCCTTGCGCGGATTGTGCCAAAAAGTGATCCATTTGACTCCCCCGATCTGCTGCTTGGGCGCGGTGGGTGTCAGGGCCGGTGTTTAGCGACGGCAGGCCGGGTATGCCGGTGGAGGGATGGAGCTGCCTCACACTGTGGCCGTTCACATTAGGCGCCGGAACCGGAAGTATTGGCGGATTTTCTAAAGCCAGGCACACACGTTTAGAAGTGCTGCCGATATCCTGGCAGATCGACCGCGTGTGATGACGTCATCACGTGTGGCCGCTCCTGCCAATAACCGACCGGGCACCCTTTGTGTACCGGCCATTACTTTGGATGGGGACACTGCTAATCCAAAGTAATTGGATCGATCTAAGAAAATACGAACATGTCCGTATTTTCTTAGATCGATTTCCCGGGCAATATAAGGCCAAATTTAGTTTATAAGCAATAGATTTGCGGCCGATTTCGCCGCAAATCGACGTTAGCGGCGGCAAAATCGCCCGCAAACCTAAACATGTATGGCCACAGGGTTGATTTACACAGCAACTGCCCGGTAAATGTCCAATAAGCGCATTTGCCCGGCGAATGTTATATGAGGCGTTCACAGGGCAGTTATCGGGATGTTCTCTAATAGACCTGTCATGGGAGCTTTATCTAAACCCCCCTCAGAGCAGGCCGGGAGTAGTGAACTGGGAACCAATTTGTGCAACTTGTACTTTATTGATGGTACAGCACAACAGCTTATAACAAAAATGGTTGCAGGTAAAGGCACAGTCTGTAATAGTTCATACCGCAGCGCAGCCGCAGCAAGCCAAGATGTTGGAAAAGTCCAGAGCCCAAACCTGGGGTATAACAGCCAACAGTCTTTTGAAGTAAACCTGGAGACTCTCCTGCAATCCACGCAGCCCTAGCTGACTTCCGCTCCTGGCCACTGACTAACCTCACAGCTCTAGTGGGAATGGCAATCGGCACACTCCCGGACACCTGTACGCTCCTCACACTTTCCTACATAGACCAGGGGCGCACGCTCGCCCGCCTCACCAGCACCTATCTCTGCACTCCCACTGTCCTCAGACACCAGCACTTCCTACTTCCTGGAGTTCCCTTTTATGTCCTCGAGCTTAGAGCTCCCCCTGGCGAACTGGACTTGTGACCCCCTTACACAAGTGCTTGCAGACAGAGCAGACGATTACTTTCCAAAATTACCATATAAATACAGCCTTACATATATTCTTTGCCCCATCACAGCCACAAGAGGGTTAAGTTACTAAAAAATGTACTGGATCACATATTGATCCTGGGCAAACAAGCTAATGCCATGTTCATAGAATTTACAAAATCTCTGGAAATCCATGATTTATGTAAATGTGTAGATGTGTAGTGTTTTTTTTTGTTTTTCGACACAAGGGGTAATGCTGGCACCAAGGCCTTGCCAATGATTACAAATAAATCACACATAAAGTGTTACTGCCACTATTGTCCTGGAATCAAAGGGCAGCACAAGCCTGCTGTTTTTCTATGGCTCATGTGAGGCAGCGAACTGGAAAATCACACTTAAAGGAAACTTGTTAGCAGAGAAATCAGGAGCATGCCAGTGGCAATCTACTCCTGAATATATTAGCAGAGATTGTAATGTTGTCTGACCCAGAATATGCATGCAGTATTGTGACTTCACTTGCTGCATGATTGTTGCAAGAAGCCCTCTTAAAATGTTAGCAATGTCTAAAAAGAAACTGGTAAATTAAAAGAAGGATATACGACATTGATTTCTTTACAGGCCTTCCCTAACTTTTATCATGATTCTTCTATGACTATTTTTAATATGTCTGACAGGCAGGCTCCTCCTGTGGCGTTTTTGCATAATGGCGGACCACTTATGTGCAGCCTTGCACATTGACACTTTTTTCTTTATTACTGGAAAGGAATCGGTTTTAATGAATAGTTTTTGCATTGATTACACTGTGTGCTAGTATCAACAATGGATGAATAAAATACATATTTAGACTGAAGCTGACCATTAATGGAAACTTTTCTCTAACTAAACAGTGTTGAAGATAACAGTAAACATTTTATTTTTGTTATACACAGGAAATTTCCTTCTTGCCAGTAAAGAGTTACCAGACATGTGCGGCTTCACCTGTAATCTGATAAATCTGGCGGTAAGCATGGGGCCGGCAATTGTCCATTCGCAGATATGATTGTCCCTGACATCAACAGGCCTCTGCAGAGAGACATGACAGTGTTATTTAATCCAGGTCTTATTACATTGAGCGAGGGGGTTACCAATTCCAAATCTCCTGTCCGAAGGCCCTCCTGTGCCTGTATTGAGGGTGAGCAGAGAAAGAAGCAGTCTACTCTATTATCACACTAAGTTCTTTCAACATTGTTACTACACAGGGTAAATCCATGGGAAATTGGAACTTTATCTTGTGTTTATCACAGATGGTACTTTGTTTTAATTATAAAGGTCAGAAAATTGAGTTTAAAAGAGATTCTGTCCATTTATCCAGGATGAGTTTCTAGAGAAGGAGCTTTGATACTTCTAATACTGCCAATAATAATGTCTGCACTACTCATATTCTGCAGCCCTACACTACACCCAGCGCCCAGCTCTGCAAAAACACTACAGGAGCCTCAGTAACCCTAGTGCTGCCACACAGCCAACCAGATGACCAAATGCCCAGACAGGTGGACAGTATGAGGCAGTATAGTACACAACATGTTATACATAACATATATGTATATATATATATATTATACACAGTATAGCAAACCACAGCCCACAGATGCTTTAATAAGTAAACATAAAGTGTTGATAACCAGCAAAGCAAATTAAACTTTACATTTTATATGTATTATTAGACCACAGAATAAGATTATACCCAGCTCCACATATAGTCAACCAACCTTCCGCCGTCGCCACCTATTTTTTGCACTCTATAAGTGTTAACAGATCTAATAACAGCAAGGGGTCCTTCATCTTTGTGGTGGGCAGTCATAACTACTACACTCAATGGCATTGACAGACCACACTGGCAATTATTCAACATGGAAGAGGGACCCCATTTAGTAAATGAGCTCCACTTTAAGGTATTGGTTCATGCCACAGTTGCAAACCTGTCACTGATGACAGGTCAAAGGAGACAGAATTACTTACAGGTCAGAAAAATACTCACCTCCTTCAATGGTGGCATTTTCTTGCTAAAGAGGCCCAATGAGCAATGCCAATGATGTTGTTAGTCCACTGCAGGCAGGAGCAAACATTTCCTTAGTCTCCTGTCTTTTAAAGAAACAAATGGAAAGAACTGGAAAGAAATAATTATATTGAACACTTGCCAAATCTATCTTCATTTCTGTCAAAGCTCTAAGTGTTCCCCACTCATGGGGTTCTATTGGACATTTGACATTCTTACCTCTGTTTCAAAATGGTAAGAGCATCAAGGTATTACATTTGGGACTAGAGATGGTTACATTTTTTTTTTCGACTAAATGATTTTTGTGGGTTGATTGCAAAGCCCCTGAACAAGCTATCACCCAAATTGATCAACAAATTGATCAACAAAAGTATTGCTCTTGCACATGTTGTTTTTGCATAAATAAATTATAAATAAGTTCAAAGTCAAAATTTACATTTCAACTTGACATTGAACTTAATTTATGCAAAAACTAAATATGCTAGAACATAGTATACCCTGGACCCTTCTCTATATCTCCAAAAGGTTGAGACATGATACCATGCTCAGGGGCTTTCCAATTAACTCACAAAGTTGAAATAAATGAACTTTCAGAAACAAATATTACCATCTCTAATTGGGACAACTGGAATCACGAATTTGATCTATAATAAGATAAATGTATTCAGTGATATACATTGTGTAATTAATTAGGGACAAGATGACATAATGAAAATGATTGCAATTGAAAGAATTTCAGATATAAGTATATCCAAATATGGAACCCTTGGGCCATGCACTTCTTAAACCCACATTTGACTAAAACATTTTGGGCCTTTTTCACACTATATGCGATTTGTTTTAAAGGCATGCATTTTTTAAAGGTATGCGTTAACGCATATACAAAAACCCATGCGATTTTTTTATCTTTGCATTCTTAAACAAAAAAATTAAGAATGCGTCAAAAATGCATGCAGCAGGGCAGCGCATGTGCTAAAAATTTAATGGATGCAGTGTGAATGGTTACATTGGTGACCATGTGCTCTCAAAACTGCGACACAGGGCGTATTGTGTGAAAGGGCCCCAAAGGTAAGTTGAATTTGATTAAATGTTGTTCCATTTTTGTCTTTGAAAAGTAAAAAAAGTCAATGGAAACCAAAATCATGGATCCACTAAAAGCAGGATTGAAGAGAACCAAAATTAAAAGTAGGAAGCCAAACCGCAGATGGATCAGAAATGTATGGATTTCAACCCAAAAATTAATAATATTCCTGAGTAGCATCTACAGTCCTCACAGATGGTGCACCAATTGGAGGGCCTCAATGAGTTCCTAGACCTGGGGTGGGCAAGCCTTTTGACTAATGGGCCACAATAGAGCCAGATCAAGAGCATTTAAGGGCTGCCAAGCATAGGTGTCCTAATGTCCTCATAGCCTGGATGAGAAATAAAAAAAAATATGAATAGAAATAAAATGAATAGAGGTTTTTGACAACTTAAAAATTATTTTGCAGGCAAACCAGCCTCCTAACAGCCATTAGGAGAATAGACAATTCATTAGACCTAAATAATCATCCTCTAGGCATCATCTCAACCTTTTGCAGAGTCTTGACACCAAGGTGCCAAAGGTGGCCCCCGGGTCTTAGTTTGCCCATGTCTGTCCTAGACTGTGGTGCTACATTGTGCAATCAATGGATGCACCAATACACCATATGCCAGTAGGCTTATCCTCTCCTCAGATTAGAGATGGTCATAACATTTTCATGAAAATTTAACTAGCTGACTTTGTGAGTTAAAAGATAAAAATTGCCACAACATATAATTAAATGTTAATGTCTGTCACATGGACAAGAAGGAAGCCAACCATGGAGGAAAAGGCTACAAACTGTAAGTGATTATGTAATGTGTGTGTGTGTTTGTTTGTCTATATGATTCATGTCCCTGCATGAGTATAGTGAGTGAGTGTAGTGTGTGCTTGTCTCTATGTAAAGACCAACTAATGTTACAAGCTACATTTTTGTTATAACTTACAACCAAAGATTTTACTTACTACACTTGATCTTAGCCAAAAGGCCGAGAAGCGATCAAAGATTTGACTTACAACCACAATTCTGTCCGGGCCCTAATGTCACTAATAATTATCTCAACAATCTGCAAAAGGCTGCAAGGCCAGATACCTGATGTTCTTATGGAAGGGGACTTTCCCTTCAAACAAAAATCACCTTCCATTTCACGCTTTCTTTCTGCAACCAAAGATGTCAACTAAAATGGGGATTTCAAATTTATGTTTCTGGTATTTTAGACTCACTTTGACTTTTGGGTGAGAACACCAGAAAATGAATTATTGACACATATTATACAACACTTTTTATTATGAAAAGGTAAGGTAATGGGGGCTTTTTAGAGGTTCAGAACACATTGCTTTCCTGGTTCTTATTAGAACAATAGTCTTGACTTACAACCAACCCTTGGGAAACAATTAAGTTTGTAAGTCAAGTGTCCACTGTACATTGTATCCACTTGCCATCTTTATGAAGTCTGTTTTCTCATAATGTTTACAGAAACATGTACTACAAGGGCTACCAGTGATTGTCTTGTTCCTCCTCACAAAAGATGCAGATACTGGTCCTGCTTCTGAGTTGGTTCTCATCTACATCCATGCCCTGTGTTTCTGGTGTAATAATCCCCACACTCTTATTGTCCCCACACTCTTCAGACAGTGTTTGGAGATACCGCAGACATTTTTGCAATGGAACATAAAGATGTCAGTTCACTCACTGTCAGTATTCATACAATTATGAAGTCACAGAAAGACACAGATAACAATATGTTAGAAGTTAGCACATTTCCTATTCCTGGAATGAGTTGCAGACTGACATCCAGTAAACTTGGAAACTTTCTATTCCAGTTGTGCCAGTATTTAATAACCCATCACAGAAGTGGGAGTATTTATCAGAGGAGTCTCTATTCATCTTACAAAGCGATAGCCCCACTTGCTCTCACTGACTGATGGTGCATGTGTGGCAACTCCCTACCAAGCAATACGTTTTTAATGAAGGCACACAAATTTCTCCATTGTGGCTTTTACTTGACATCAAGTACTCCTATACAGCGTGAGCTTTGAGCACGTGATTATTATTATTCATGTGGCACTGTATACCTCCAAAGTGGTAGATCCGTTATATAATAGACTTACAGGAAGTAGGCTAGATAACACTGGACATCATTAAATCCAGAGGAGGAGCTGTGATAAACAATAATAAGCTCCTTCAGCGTTTCTCTTTTGGCACCCAAAACCACTTGCTTCACCACAATAGAAAAGGAATCATTACAAATTGGTTCAAAGGTCCACTATGATTCAGTATATGAAAAACACAACAGTGCCACATTCTTGTGAAGATTATTCAACTTTAGTGGTGGTGTGAATAAAAAAATATTTTTACAATTTAAAATGGTGTCCATATAACGTTCAGAATAATCTGTGGCTTCATGTGGACACATCTAAAGATATGCAAATCTTGAAAAAGTACTTCTGTAAAAAAACAAACAAATCTTACTGTTCTCATAACTGTCTCTAATTCTCTTGTTTTCTTGTTTGCCCAAACCTGTATGGCAATGCCCCAATGTCCTGAAGTACTACTACTGCTGAGGATACTGAAACTAAGACGATTAAGTCACATATTGCAAAAGCAAAGTGGATTTGTGTTAACTGAAACAAAAACATATGATTTTTTTTATAACTGGTGGATTGAAGTAAAGTTTAGTGAACATTTACTTTGCAAGATGTACAGTCCCCTCTTCTTTTTTTAATAGCCTTATAATATTATATATACTTTAGATGCAACCAGTTTCTGCATGGTATATGATCACTGGACCATGCAGGGGTAAAAGCAGGCCTGAGAGATTATGTGAACTGCTATTGCAATACTGGTTCTAGAAATACTGTTTGACTGGTTGGTGTTCTGATCCTCTGCCTTTAATACTTTCTGAATCACTCACCCAGAATGGGTATCTAGGTCAGGTCAGGTGCTCGTTTCAGATGTATGAATGAAAATATGGAAACCAAAAAAATCCTTTATGTCCAGGCAATCAGCATTTTTTAGAATAAGTTCAATAATGGCAGCTTTTTATACAGGGAGTGCAGAAGTATTAGGCAAATGAGTATTTTGACCACATCATCCTCTTTAT
>CM070037.1:75643912-75661655 GCA_036250615.1 Ptychadena robeensis
GAACATAATGGCACAAATTGTGGGTACTTCTTTAAATAGTCTTGCACACGCTGGAGGCCCATTGAAATGAACGCAAATGATGTGGGTGATTTAAACAGAATGGAACACACTGGAAGTACCGTGGACAGATTGGCACATACTTGTTACATAGATCAGTTTGGTACACTAGGGATTAATTGCTAGCAGAAGCATGGGGCCCTCTTCCCTCTTAAATACTAGGTATAATTAAAAGCAAAATAAAACAGTGGGTTGGGATGAGATGAAACAAACTTGCGTTACTGAGCTCTCTTCCTTTCCCATAAATAGGGTGCTATTACTTTTTAAGTTTGTGTAGCTGTTATGGTAAAACACGTGAAAGAATAGCGCTGTAACGAATCTACTGCAGCTACCTAGAAAGGACACTAGAGGGCGCCACCATCATACACATCCGCTGTCAGGATTTATCAATGCAAAGTCCATCCACACACAGAGACTTATTTACTAAATGAGCCGGGCATTCTCATTCAAAGCTCGCGCCAATGTGCGAACTCTACTTATCCAAAAAGATCTCTGCACATTGAGTAACAGAAATATATACGTTTCTTTTATATGAATTCAGTAATTGTACTGAACTTACTGAACATAAATCAGTCCCAATGCACTGATAAGCTGAACAGTACACATTGGGATCGCTGTACACTCAATGTACTATGTACATTACTCAGTATGTAGTATATATACTCACTGTTCACCATACTCGTTATATACACTGTGCCCAGCATATACACTTATAGATCTCTCACACACACGCGTTTCGTTCTGCACTATCTGTATTCGGGACTATCTGTATTATTTAAATATTTTATATACATTACTAAAATATAAAAATAATAATATATAATTAGAATACGGCATTCACTGTACACGTTTCTGCTGTACCATACGTGAAGCAGTCACTGGCCTGACTTTGTACCGTGCTATTTGCCCCATGCATATACACTGCAATATTAATTTACATTGAAGTATATACATTGTATACGTCTCACAAAATGTAAACATTGCACACATTTGCTGTTCTATGTCAGTAGCAGTATGTCCTATACGGAGGAGTTGTGGTGTCTGGTTCGGGGGTCTCTATACAATGTGAACGGTGCCCCAATAATACATTACTCTCATTATGCATAGAGCTCCGTATATACTTACCTATGTGTTCTCTTCTTATAATGCATGGGACATACACTGGGCTCTCTGTATACAGTACCATAAACCTGTTAATTATATAATATGTATATTATATTATGCTATATACCGCGGACACACTAGGCTCATTATATACTGGACTATCTACACTGTGCTTATTATGTATGCCACACACAGGGCTCATTATATGCCGCAATAAAAATGTGCGTGTGTGTGTGTATATATATATATAGACATAGACATACCACCTGAACTGTGCTTATTATACATTCTTCCTATATACTTCAAATTATCGCTGAATTCTACAATGTACACATAAACTTTACTGTATACAACGTACATAGTATATACAATGGACTTTATACACTGTGCTCCCTGTACGTATGATATACATTGTACTGTATACACTGTGCTCCCTATTCATGCTACCTATACATGTTATATACAAAGTACTGTATACACAATGCTCCCTGTCTATGTTATATACAATGTAATGTATACACTGTGCTCCCTGTACTTATTATATACAATGTACTGTATACACTGTACTCCATGTACATGTTATGTACAATGTACTGTATACACTGTGCTCCAGGTAGATGTTATATGCAATGTAGTGTATACACCTTGCTCCCTGTACATATATACAATGTACTGTATACACTGTGCTCCCTGTACAGGTTTATGCAATGTATGGTATAAATTGTGCTCCCTGTACATATGATATGCAATGTACTGTATACACTGTGCTACCTGTACATATCATATCATATACAATGTACAGTGTATACACTGTGATCCCTGTACATATCATAGACCATTTACTGTATACACTGTGCTCCTTGTACATATCATATACAAAATACTGTATACCCTGTACTCCCTGTGCATGTTATATGCAATGTACTTTATACACTGCGCTGCCTGCACATATCATATACAATATACTGTAAACACTGTGCTCCCTGTACATGTTATATGCAATGTACTTTATACACAGTGCTCCCTGTGTATATGATATACAATATACTGTATACACTGTGCTCCCTGTACATGGTATATACAATGTACTGTATACACTGTGCTCTCTGTACATATCATATACAATGCACTGTATACACGATGCTCCATGTACATGTTATATACAATGTACTGTATACATTTTGCTTCCGGTATATATCATATACAATATACACTGTGCTCCCTGCACATAATATATACTGTAAGCACCACCCAATCATGTTATTTATCTACTGTACTGTATACATTGTACTCCCCATACATGAAATTTGTACTATATGCACTGTGCTTACAATTCAAACTCTATAGGCTGTCATTTATTCGCAATGTATAACTAAACTACTTGCACTTTATTCCGTGGACACTGTACTATACTGTACATATGCTCGGCGCTTGTTTTGTTGTACATTCTTTTCATACAGACTGTAATATATACAGCACTGTACATAACCTTCTCTGAATAAACTATATATTATACACCGCACCATAAACTCTTCTCATATCCCACACTATATTTGTTCCTAATATACCGTGTTGTGTGCGCAATACTATACATGCTCTCCCCCTCATATATAAGAAATATATACGATGTATTATATAAGCACTCTTATTAACCGTATGTCTTTATTATATACCTATACACCCCGCACATATATAATAGATATGTATTGCGTGCTAAACACACTCCTATGGATCGTAAAATACCATACTAGTACATATGGATGTGTACCATACCCACGTCCTTGCTTCATACCATAGTACAAGATGTAAAATGTCCAATGTTTCCGCTTCTTAACATACTATAGTATATACAAAGTACCATACACTACATCCAACAACATGCACTGTACTACACTGTGCTATTGTTATGTGTAATATACATTTTCATTATATACCATACTATATACGCTCTACTTTACCAACTCTTTTCATTAATACGATGTTGCATTGTACACGCTTTTCTTTTCATATACCATGCTGTATTTACTATCAATGTACACTATATGGTATATACTTTGTGTTATATACAGTACTCTTTATATACCATACTACACACACTGTACTATACAGACTCTTTTCTTTATATACCATGCTTTATATAGTAAGTAAAGAATGGTATAGACAGTTTGTAATAAACTGTACTCTTAATATACCATCTTTGCTTACCATACTTTGCACTATACACACTCTACGTCATATACCATACTGTATATAGTATATACAGCATGTCATATATAGTACCCGTAATATACCATGCAGATATAAACCATACTACATGCACTCTGCACTATTCACATTCTTCGCTATATATATCATGCTGTATATTATATATTAATTGTGTTATATACTGCTTTTGAATGAAACCATCTTGTACCAAAGTATATATACTATACTATATATACTCTTCAGCTAATCTTCCTGATTTACTAAATGAGGGTGGCTAGAATGATTTACTAAAAGAGGGTGACAAAGGTGATAAAGTAAGGATCCAATTTTAATACCCAATAATATACAGAGGAAATACATGAGAAATTGATATTCACAAGGTAAACCTCAATTTTTTTGTGTGACCATAAATCGGCCACTACAACGTTCCCTGTCCGCCATGTCTACTACACACGGTACTATCTATCTATCTATCTATCTATCTATCTATCTATCTATCTATCTATCTATCTATCTATCTATCTATCTATCTATCTATCTATCTATCTATCTATCTATCTATCTATCTCATAGCTTTCTATCCAACATCATATTGAGTCTCTCAATATGATCTCTGATATATTAAAAAACAAGGCCGATTCACCAAAGTGTCCATTATAGCATAGTGTCACCATTATCTACGATTGTATTGTCCCATCTATGACAAATAGTGAATGTGCACGTCTACAGTAGACCACACGTCCCTCCGTACATTTAAAAAGTATGTGCAGCACACAGGTAACCTATAGTTCGGGATCTCCATAAAACAGCTGTATATATATATATAGGTCGGGGGTTGTGCAGTGTGTAGGGGAGTCGGTGATGTGCTGTCAGTGGGGGGCCTGTCTGCTTAGTCAGCTGTCAGTCACAGTAAGGACCGTCCTCACACACAGCGCTCTATGTTTGCTGGTGTGTATCACAAGATGAATATACACCATTCATAGATTGTGAGGTTTTTTTACATCTAAATACAAATAACCTGTTTAAGGTTGTGTTATAGGTGAGGTTTGCACTAATTATAAGGGATTCTTTGCCCATTATACAATTATAAAATTAACCCCAACCTGGTCGGTTGTGTGAAGGGAAACACTACATTTGCAGAAAACATATATACACACCTATATACGTGTGTGTAATTAGTATGGTACTAGGGACTACTCGTGTAGGAGAAATATTTAGCATTTATATAATGTTCTAATATACACTGTATTTTATGTGTATCTGTGGGATGTATACTCGTGACTAGGTGGTGGCAAATAATATATATAATATTTCAGAATAGTATCACAGCATTATCGAAGCTGATCATATTACCGTTTGATATATGATCTTCTACTGTGCTATACAATATTTACATTATTATATTGTACATATAGCACCTGCACGTCATGCTATATAGAAAAAATTATATATGTCCATTTTCCTTGATGTAGACAATTATGATATCACCCTAGATCGTATATATTGTGTGTGTGTGTGTGTGTGTGTGTGTGTGTGTGTGTGTGTGTTTATAGAAACAAATTCCCAAACAATCTACTTTCACTCCC
The DNA here is from genome assembly GCA_036250615.1 of Ptychadena robeensis. Classification (NCBI taxonomy): domain Eukaryota; kingdom Metazoa; phylum Chordata; class Amphibia; order Anura; family Ptychadenidae; genus Ptychadena; species Ptychadena robeensis. The sequence continues at coordinate 75,648,865 of CM070037.1, forward strand.
GACATCACCACATACAGATAGATGAGAGAACCATAAATAAATGAATAAACAAATCCAAACTGTGTACAACAGCAAATATTTATAATTTGTCTTTTTTGTGAGTAGAGCTCGATCGGCCGATAAGCGCACAGACCCTAAACAAATATATTTATATATACATCTAAAGTCTGGTATTGGGGTTGGCAGAGACTGGCACGTACCTTTGTCTGTGTTATTAGGGGCCCCCCACCTCTAGTGCCACTACCTGCTGCCACTTCACTTTACAAGACGGTAATTGGCACAAAGTACTCCTCTTGTGTGCAGATGAGAGAGGAGCATGGAGCACACCGTGTCTACAACTGGCAGGGGGCGGGGCCAGCTCTGACTGTGCCTGAAGAACCTCGGCAAAACCCGGACTGGACTTTCAAACGGGATCACTAGCTCTGTAAAATGTTTCTAGATAGAAAAAGACAGCTATGCCACAAGCTGGCACTAGAGGGATTAGGAGCCAAGGACTAGCAGGTTGGTACCTGAGGAACACCAAGCTATGAAGTAAGTACCAGGCTCAGTGCCAGTACCAGTCTCAGAGAGTAACTGAGCTAGAGGAACACCAAGCTATGAACTAGAAAGAAACTAAGCCTGGCACTTACACTGAGCCTGGTACTAGAGGAACATCAAGCTATGAACTTTAGAGAAACTAAGCCTGGCACTAACACTGAGCCTGGGACTAGAGAAACACCAAGCTATGAACTTTAGAGAAACTAAGCCTGGCACTAACACTGAGGCTGGTACTAGAGGAACACCAAGCTATGAACTATAGAAAAACTAAGCCTGGGACTAACACTGAGCCTGGTACTAGAGGAACACCAAACTATGAACTATAGAAAAACTAAGCCTGGCACTTACACTGAGCCTGGTACTAGAGGAACACCAAACTATTAACTAGAGAGAAACTAAGTCTGGGACTAACACTGAGCCTGGGACTAGAGAAACACCAAGCTATTAACTGGAGAGTAACAGCCTGGGACTAGAGGAACACCATGCTAAAAATAGAGAGAAACTAAGCCTGGTACTACAGGAACACCAAGCTATGAACTACAGAGTAACTGAGCCTGGTACTGGCATTGAGCCTGGCATTAGAGGAACACCAAGCTATGAACTAGAGAGTAACTGAGCCTGGGACTAACACTGAGCCTGGGACTAGAAGAACATCAAGCTATTGACTATAGAAAGGGGTGCACATAACTTTTTTAGTGAGCTCCTCAGATGAGTACCAGGAGATGGTGCTTGGTACTCACCCCATATGTAGTGCCGTCTTTTTCACTGTCTCCTTCACTGTCCTCTGCTTCCTACATGCTGGATTCTGCTGCAGATGGGCCTCCCTGTTCTTGATTGATCCTCCGATTAGCTGCCTCCATCCACAGGTCACCAGCTGGCCTTGGGTCAACTGGAAGTCTCACAGTTCAACACCATTTGAACCCCCAGCTCTCAAACCTTAGTAGTGCAACCCAAGATTTTCTGGATTAGTAACTAACCCCTAAGACCTGCAGTCCATATATCAACCTTTCATAGTCATATTTCAACTGTCAACATTTCAACAGTGCTTTTCTTTTGTAAGATTTTACCCATACATATGCCTACTGTGACCCCCAGATCTCCAACACCCCTAAAAGAGTCTTTTATTTTGGATTAGTAATTTATATTCCCAATTTCACACCCCTAACTGCAACCTTTCATAGTAATTAATGTTTCCCTGAGGTTATTCAACTGACATACTTTGTATACATTTAACAATAAAAACTGAAAGAATTTTGCTAATCTAAAAGGTACAACTTTTACAGTAGTATATACATGATAAAGTGAAGTTGTTTGTACAGCTATTTAATGTGGGAGGGATGCCAATTGTGATGCTGATCTCTCCCCTCCATGGCTGACAGCCAGACTCCTCGGATGCACCTGATAGCTGCGGCCGCCCAGACACAGTGTGCCTCCAAGTTGTCTGTACGCATATGAGCTTTGTAACAATAATTCTGACATTGAGCTTGGAACTAGAGGGGCATCGAGCTACGAACTAGAGAGAAACTGAGCCTAGGACTGATACTGAGCCTGGGTGTAGAGCAACATCTTTCTGAAAATAATTTGCCTAATAGCCTTTAATAACAAATATTTTCACTTTGCCAATATCCAGGACCTGAGGGGGCAACAAGGACTGTTCTGTAGCTATGACATTGTAGCTGTATTTATTGAGAAATATAAGTCATGACTCTAGTGACACTTCCATGATGCAAAACTCGCAGATAGTCTGCTGTTAGCATGTGTTTTAGGAGTGCCACATACAAGAGTGAAAGGTACAACAGGTTTACTATGTAAACCTTCTCTTGGTCTAGCCTTCCTGTCAAATTTAAGAACCCATTGTGGCCCACAAGTCAAAAAAATTGCCCAGCCCTGGACTACAGGCAAACTGTGCTTGAAAACTGAGCAAGAAAAAAGTGATAACAGACAGTGATTAACAGACAGCGTTTTATGAAGAGGGGAGGATGATCAAGCTCCATAGATAAATTCAGCCAAGATAATCAGGATAGATTAACAATTATTTGATTATTTGACATTTGTACCAGCCTTAAAACTAACCCTACAAGGATATTGAGCATTGGACTATAATATATTTAACCTGGCACCAAAGGAACTAAAAAATCTGATACAGAATCTCATTAGCAGAAAATTGAGCCTGAGGCTAAATACTGATACTGAAAGATCAGGCCTTACAATGCACTGTTGTGATTCTAAACCTGGCAGGTATTGGACTGACATTAAGCCTATCAATAGAAGGACACTAATTCTGCCAATAAAGTCAAACTTTGATTGGGACTAAAGGCTAATCCATGTGTATTGTGCATAGTAGTTTATTGGTAGGTAAGAATTGTAAGAGCGCTGAGCTTGGAGTCTGAAGATTCTGCTACTAAACATACAGGAGTCTGGGTATATATTTGACATCTAACAGATACATGGAGGGTATTTCATAAATAGAAACGGCAAACGGTATCACTTGAACTCCAAACTCTCTATAAATAGAAAGAAATATACTGTACAGATAAATTCAGATATATTGTACATAAATACAGGTGCAAACTATATATTATATGCAGATATAGCTCTATATATATATATTGGGGCACCCCTTCACATTCTTAAATTGTAAAACCATAAGTATATTAAACCAAGCATTTGAGCATGTAGATTGCTTCTACAAACATTTATGAAAGTGCTATTGAGCTCAGGGAATTCCAGCATGGTACAGTGATAGGTACCACCTGTTTAATAAGTCCATTCATAAAATTTCCTTGCAGCAACTGTTAGTGATATTATAACAAAGTGGACGCAAAAGGGAACAGCAGCAAATCATACACAGAAAGTTGGGTCGTTGTGAACTGAGCCATATATTGCATGGAAGTTGACAATTTTTTGCAGTTTCTAAAGACCTCCAAACTTCATATCATTTTCAGATTAGCTGAGTAACAGTGTGTAGCGAGCTTCGTGGAATGGATTTGAAACCTTAAATTACTAAGTACAATACAAATCATTGGATGCAGTCATGTAATGCACGATGGCTTTAGGACTCTAGCAGTTGAAACATGTTCTCTGGACTGACGAATTATGCATCTCTGTCTGGCAATCTAATTGGTGAGTCTGGCTTTGGTGAATGCCAGGAGAACATACTTGTCTCACTGCTATGTGCCAAATTTAAGGTTTGGTAGATGAGGGCTTATGGTGTGCTGCTTTCTTGAGGAGCTGGGCTTGGTTCCAGTGAATAAAACACTGAATGATCCAGGATACCAAGACATTTTGGACCATTGTAATGCATTCAGATTTGTGGAAATATTTGGCTCTTTCCTGTTTCAACAAGACCACACAGACCATAAAGACATAAATGATTGAGTTTAGTAGTGAGTAGCTTGACTGAGTTTAGTAGTGAGTAGCTTGACTGGTCTGCACAGAGACCTAGCCTCAAGCCCATTCAACACAGCCCATTCCAGGTATGGATTATAGGGGACACAAATTGTAGGGGAGACAGATACCCAGGCATTCATCTCAGCTCCTGACCTCACAAATGCTCTTTTGGAAGACAATTTTCATAAACACATTCCTAACTTGTGGAAAGCATCTCTAAAAAAAAGGATGGACCAACTCCATACTTACCTACCTAGCAGTAATCCTGAGTATGTCTCCATGTGGATTTTAATTACCAGAGAGGTAACCCCAGGCCACATTATGGATTGCTTACCTGATCCAATAGATCTGCTGGCATCCCTCAGTAATTGCTGTTCCTGCATGGTGGCTGACATAGGGCTGCCCCTGGTGGTCTCCATTGATATCCATCTGGCATCACTGTCCCTTCTCACATGTGGGGCAGGGATGTGACCAGGGAGGTCATTGTAATCTGTTTAAATTTTCCATATTAATTTAGATTAAAAAAATCATACCGCCATGGAGTTATCCTCCATGGTTTATGGTAAGCCTATTGTTTATAAATGGGATGTAATCAAAGTTCATATGTGTAAAAGCATGCTTGCCAATACTTTAGAAAATATTATGTATGTATAATAAAACATACTGAACACATTATATAGGTACAGGTGGGTCATAATAAAGAAGAATAAAGAAATTAAAATACACATATGCTGAACATAAAACAGATTTATGGAACATTTGTAGAGTTTGAAAAGGTTCCATAAAAATCGTTTGTGTTTTAGAATATTTGTCCATGTATACAGGTAGCATCCCTTGATGTGTGTACACACACAGGCTGGTGATGTGAAGGAGGAGACAGTTTCGGCCTCATTAGAGCCCCGGGTGTGGCAGCAGCTCCTGCTCGCTGCAGCTGTCCCGATCCGCTCCAGGTTTTCCCTCCTCCTGTGTATTAGGACGTCCAATGAGCGGGCGCAGGAAGCTGGTGTGTCATTAGTGGGGCACACACTCTCAGACACACACACACACACATAGACGGTCGGACACAAGTAGTCGGAGGTCTGGAATGGAGGAGTTGTAGTGACCCGTCGGTGCCCACCGATCTGCAGAGTCCCTGGGCCACCATGTTTCAGCCCGCTCCTAAAAGGTGCTTCACTATCGAATCTTTGGTGGCCAAAGACAGCCCGGTGCCAATCTCCCGAGCCGAGGAGCCCATCCGACCCGCAGCGCTCAGCTATGCCAATTCCAGTCCGATGAACCCCTTTCTGAATGGCTTCCACCCGCCAAGCAGCCGAGGAGTCTATCCAAACCCTGATCTGATCTTCAGCGACCCTCCTAACCCCGTCCATCCAGTGCCCACTGCACTGGCACCTCACCCGCTGCCCAACAGCCCTCATCCTATCTTCACTTCCCAGCAGAGGGACCCTTCGACCTTTTACCCCTGGCTCATCCACCGATACCGCTATCTGGGCCACCGCTTTCAGGGTGAGTCACCCCAAAACTTTCTAGCAAACTTTCCGGGCGTTCACAGAGATGTAAATCCGGATCTGACAGATATGAGAGAGGGATACAAATCCGGGAACACACAGGGATACAAATCCGGGCACAAAAGGATACAAATCCGGGCACACAGGAGCATACAAATCTGGCCACTTAGAGGGAGACACATTTGAGGCTTTAGGGGGTCAATGTTTTGCAGATGTACAGACGAGCAGAGCGATATAAATTCGGGTGTACGTGGGTGTAGGAGGCACAGGAAATAGACATATAGATTTGACTGACAGCTAGATGACAGACATGGGATTCGGGTGTAGTTTGGTTAGTAGGAAGAAGATTTTGGGTAAATAAATTAATACAAAATCGGGTGTAGTTAAGAACTGATAGATAGCATTTTGGTTGTAGATTAGGGTGAGAGGGATTAAAATTCGGGTGCAGAGAGAGAGATAAAAATGGGCGAGGAATTGTGTGCCTCATGTAAGATGCAGTTTAGGGGGAGATAAAAGAAAGTGTGAGCCACATTCTCCTGAAGGAAATCATGCAAAATTGTGAACCAAAACGAAAGTAGGAGGAACTCCAAGACTTTCCATTATCCTAAAATCTATACATTTATAGTCTAGATTTAGCACCCTAATATCTTCTTACAATAAGGCATCATAGAATTAACTGATATCTCTTCAGTTACCCTGGTATTCAGAAGAAGTACAGCGACAATTGATTGACTTTAGTAAATCAGCCTCTACTATACATTCCATGACCATAATCCTCGCCGCACCACGGGTCTGATGTACTAAGGAGTAAATGTTGGTCTACGAGCAAAGTGAATGTGGGTCAAGGTGGTGAAACCCACATGTTCATCTTCTTTACCAACATTTACAAACTTTGCTATATAAACAGTATAATGTGTGTTTGTGGCCCTGCAATTTATCTACAACTTATTTCTCACCCTACGATTTATATACAATGTATCTTTCACCCTACGATTTATTTAAAACATATTCCCCATCTCCTAACATATTTACAGTATACATCTTATCCTAAAATTTACACACGATATACCTCTAATTCCACGATTAATGAACAGTATGCTTGGCCCTACCATTTATTTACCCTACAATGTGTATACATTGTATACCCTTCTTCACAGTTTATATACAATGTAACTCTCACCCCAAAACTTATATGCATTTTATCTCTCTTTATTTACGATTTACATACAACGTGTCTCTTACAACACGATTTATATACATCGTATCTCTCACCCCACAATGTATATATGTTTCGTTCATCCCACTATGTATATGGAATGTATGCTCACGCCTTCGTTTTATATACAGTGTGTCTCTCACCTCAAAATGTTATACAGTGTATCACTCGTCCTACGATTTATATACAGCTTACCCTACGATTTATATATAGAGTATAGCTCACTCTACGATTTATCTATAGAGAAAGCTTACCCTACGATTTATATACAGTGTATACCTTACCCTGCAATTAATATACAGTGTATAGCTTACCCAACAATTTATTTAGAGTTTATCGCTCACCCTACGATTTATATACAGAGTATAGCTTACCCTACCATTTGTATACTATGTAGAGCTTACCCTACAATTTAAATACAGTGAATCGCTCACCTGCGATTTATATACTGAGTATAGGTCACTCAACCATTTGTATACAGTGTATCGCACACCCTGCAGTTTATATACATCGTAATCTTTTAATGTGCGATTTATATCCAGTTTATCTGGATATCAGTTTATTCCACCATTTGTTTGCAGTATGTCGCTCAACCTATATATATATTACAATGTATTAAAAATATGCTCTACAAGAGATTATTTCGTTTTCTACCCCCCCCCCCCCATAATATATATTAATATATTTAGCTAAATATATCTACTATTTAAATGCATTCCTGCCACCTACAAAGACACGTGCCCAAGCTGTAGTGTGGAATTATATTCCTGATATATTTGCCTAAAAACCTTAGGACAGAGGCGCATTGTAAGTGAATCGTGGGAAGACTAAAATCGTTGGGTATATATATTATTAGCAAATTGTGAGAAATGCACTATATATATATATATTCGTCTGTTACATGTAAGGTAATACAGGATATATAAGGATATATCGGGGGTTTTTTGTCCACTACAGCATGAGATACAAAACTTTATATACATATATACTCTCATGGGCCGAATCTTGCAGTAGATATATAGAGGGGTAAAAAAAAAAATTTCAAAAATAAAAATATATTTCGATAGGTCTGGTCTATCTGTTATAAAAAGGGTGCAATATTGTTTAAATATCAGCTGAACAATCTATTGCTATTTCTAAATATCGTTCTGTTTTGAATTATATCTTGAAATACATTTTGCACCAATGTGATCGCTTTGTAGTTCATCATCTGGCCATTAGGACATATTTTCTTCAATCGACCCAAAGTTTTTTGGTTTTTTTTAAAAGTTTATTTTCCTAAAATATATTTAGTATAACTAATATAGTGCAGACATTTCTGTCTGATTATGAGATGTGATCATGCGCAACGAAAATTGTATATTGTGTATAAAGAGTATCATATATTGTGCTCTATGGTGTACGAGAGACTAATCACTGTAAATGTATATCGTAGATCACAGCAGACGCTTTATTTCTATATATATATTATATATTTATGTCAATAAACATACATACAGTATACTATTTCATAGCTTTATATAACTTAATAGGTGGGGTGAATGTATAAATACATATATGGATGCTTTAGCCTATATAGTTGTTCAATATAAGGGTAAAGTGACTGTATAGATTTAAATATGGATGCGATATGGCCTGCATAGGGTTCATGTACAGTCGAGAGGTAAATGTACAGATGCAGATATACATTTAATGAGGACTGTAAAGGGTTCAGTATAAGTGTACAAAAGAATCCTATAACCTGTATAGGACTAGGACTGTATAGTAGCAGTGTACAGAGAAATAGTGATGTATAGATACAGACATATTTTATATACTTTATGTATATGTATTTGTGTAAGTGTGTTGGAGTCGGTAACATGTATATATACACGTATGGATCCTATAGCATGGGTATGAGAATGTATACAGAGGTCAGGTATATATATATATATATATATATGGATCATATATGACAAGTATAAGTAGCGGGATAAATGTATATATGGGAATACTATATGAGGGTGCATTATGGGATGAATGTTTAGATATGTATTATATATGGCGTGTACATGACTCACTTTTATACAGTCATTCACAGGTGGGGATAATGATAAATATGCTCTATGGCCTATACTGACCCTCGTGTGTCACCCCTGCAGGCAATGACACCAGTGCTGAGAGCTTCTTGCTGCACAATGCTCTGGCCCGAAAACCCAAACGGATCCGAACAGCCTTCTCCCCGTCCCAGCTCCTCCGGTTGGAGCATGCCTTTGAGAAGAACCATTATGTGGTGGGAGCCGAGAGGAAGCAGCTGGCCCACAGCCTCAGTCTGACTGAGACCCAGGTACGACACCCTCCTAAACTCCGTGTACTGAGTCCCTTATCCTCAATATGTTCACCCCGAAACGTGAACGTCAACGCTGCACACCAGCAGCCAAGGGTGTAGCCAGCATATTTCCCTGGTATCACTGCCAGGTGTGAGTGGTGGGGTAATTACATTGCATGGTTATGTGGTGTGTGTGTGTGATGGTTACATTATGTAGAACTATTTATGTATAGATATACATGCACATACGATTCATGTATACATCTATAAAGAGTATTTGGGAATCGAGTAGTTCTTCCAGTGGGATCGGTTACTGGAGAAATGATTATAGTAGCGCAGAATAAAGTGGGATCGAATGATTGTCTATTCATTGACAGCTTATTGACAGCTGAAGATGTGAATGTGCTACTCATCGGCCAATCAGAAGACTAAGCAGAAGATATCTAAATGAGATAAGAGTCTCTTTATGTGAAGGGAGAGTCTATATATAGAGATACATAAAGGAATGCGAAGTCAGGGCAGATTTTGCCATGTTATACTATACGTTGCTGGAGGGGAGATGTTTTGATGTAATAATCATGGATCTGAATTGGGCAAAGAACAGTTATATTAGTTATGAGAAGATGCGGGGTGGTGGCAGGTGTTGGGGTGGCCCCTCTCTGTAAGGGGTCAAAGCCCGAAGCCCCCCTTTCTAGCCCAAGCAGGACCCCCAGCCCGCGCAGATTAGAGGCTTTACTTATCTGTCAGCTGCAGACAGACAACACTGCGGGGCCCCGACCTCATCTATTCTGGGGCCCCCTCACCCCATCACTATACAATAATAATTCATTAATGGTGGAGTGAGCTTTGTCTGGAAAGGGAAAGAAAATGTATTTAGCAACGTTATATGAGTAACTTAATTAACCTAATCAACTAATCTTATGTTTATGTAAAAAGACCTATAGAGACAGTGAAATGTATGTGCGTATTAGCTGTACTGGCTGCCATTTGCATGACACACATGTGAAATACATGTTTATGTGTTTGTATTATATATTGGTATTTTATAGATGGGAATCATATAAATGTGTCTCTTTTATATGTGTATCATTTGTATGTATTGTGTATATATGTGGGTGTCTATAATAGTTATGTACGGTATATGGTTATATATTAAATATGAATGTGTGTGTGTTTTTAGTGTGTAATGTATGGTTGTGCATTGTATGCTTTTATTTTATGTATATGCAAATTATATATTTGTAGTATATAGATAATGCTTTAAATGTAGGTATGTTATAATTGTTTGTATTTTATAGATGTGTATGTTTTTGTGTGTGAAATATGTTATTGTGTAATGCAAGTATGTATCTATGGATTGAATATACATATGTATTTTATGCATTTGTGTATTATACAGTTGTGTAATTTGTGAATGTGTGAATGATATAATCGTGTAATGTATGTATGTATGTATGTATGTATGTATGTATGTATGTATAGTATATAGATATTCATTTATGCATTTGTGTATGATATAGTTGTGTACATGATCTGTGTGAGAGTCATACTGGTGTGTGTTATAACATGTTTGTGGGTAATATACGGATGTGCATGATTTATATAGGACAGTAGATTTTAGGAATCTGTATATTATGTATGTGGGTAATATACGGATATGTAGGTGTATGTATTATAGGAATGTGTAAGATATGTATGTGGCTACTCAAAGGATATGTAGGTGTATGGTATATAGGTGTATGCATTTCGGGGATTTGTACGATATGTTTGTGGGTAATATACAGATATGTATATGAGTGACATATAGATAATAGGGATCTGTATGATGTGTGTAATATATAGATTTGTATGTGTGAGGTAGAATGTAATGTGGATATGTGTATGTATTATGGGGATCTTCATAATATGTATGTGAGTACTATACGTATATGTAAGTGTATGGTATATAGGTGTATGCAATAATTAGATCTGTATGATATGTATATAAATAATATACGAATATGTATGGGTATGGTATATAGGTGTATGTATATCTGGGATCTGTATATAGATGTGGGTGTAATTTATATGTGAGTGATATATAGGTGTGTGTATTATAGGGATCTGTATGATGGGGATGTGGGTAATATACGGATATGTATGGTATATAGGTGTATACATTATTGAGATCTGCATGATATGTATGTGGGTAATATACTGATATGTGTTTGAGTGGTATATAGGTGTGTGTACTATAAGGATCTGTATGATAATTATGTGGGTAATATACACATATGTATGGGAGTGGTATATAGGTGTATGTATTATAGAAATCTGTATGATATGTATGTGGGTATTAAACAATATGTATATAGGTGTGTATGTTACAGGGAGCTGTAGCATTTGTATGTGGGTAATATACTGAAATGTATGTGAATGGTATATAAGTGTGTGTATTATAGGGATATGTATGTGGATAATATACGGATATGTATGTGAATGGTATATAGGTGTGTGTATATTAAAGGGATCTGTATGATATGTGGGCATTATAGGATATGTATGTGAATGGTGTATAGGTGTGTATTTTACAGGGAGCTGTAGCATTTGCATGTGGGTAATATACGGATATGTGTGTGTTGAAAGGTATCTAGTTGTATGTATTATTGGGATCTGTATGATATGTATGTGGGTAATATATGGATACGTGTGTGTGAATATACCTGTGTGTGGATTATAGAGAATCATTTATCTATGTGGGTGATATACGGATACGTATGTGTATGGAATATATGTGTATGTATTATAGAGAATTGTATCAAATGTATGTGAGTAATATGGGCGTGTGTAATGTACTGTAATGTTATATATATATATATAAACGATAAAAGCCAAAGTCATATGAATGGACACACAACAGTTAATACTGACAATATTTGGGTATCGATCTCTTCGACAAATCCCCAATGTTACCAGAATTAGGATATTTATTGATTCGCACAAGGAATCGGGAATATGTTCAGTGGCTGGTACGGTGTTTGAACGTGTGTGAGTTCTGCACTAGCGGATGTGTGTTGATGGATTTGGTCGGGGCAATATCGGTGTGTGTAGTCCGTCCTATAGTATGGAGAGATCGCTTTTATTGTCCCATGGGATCTGCCAAATGTAATTAGTAGCTAGAAATGCGTTGGTGTCTGATCTGTGCGATCTCTCACAGGTGAAGGTCTGGTTCCAGAACAGAAGGACGAAGTTCAAACGACAGAAATTGGAAGAAGAAGGCTCAGACTCTTCCCAGAAAAAAAAAGGAGCCCACCACATCAATCGTTGGAGGATCGCCACTAAACAGGCCAGTCCAGAGGAGATCGACGTCACATCGGACGATTAAACGCCACCAATCAGCACTTTGATGGACCTTTATTCGTTTTCTACACCACATCGGCAGGCCGCGGATTACCTGGCCAAGAGACGGGGCTGACAGACAGCTTTTTGCACTTGCAGCTTAGGATGGCGCCCCGGGCCGATATATGGATTGTGGCTGGAGACTTTGAGAAGACTTTTATTATTAATATTATTGGACGTTCGGTGACAGTGCGCCGGCGATGCGACTTTCTTGTCGCCCTGTAGATATTTTTGTGTTTTGTGTTCACACCTGTCCGGATCTCCGATCTACTTCCGAGAAGTATGAGCTGTCAATATTTTGTCAATAAAGATCTCTCCCCATGTCAGCAGGCTGGCTCTTGGCTCTGGATGTAGAGGGGCCCCTGGTCCTGTCATGCCCCATCCCACCTTATTATTTGCTGCTATTCGGCTCTCTAAAGGCCTTTTGTGAAAGTGCAAATCAGTGCAGGCAATTATC
>CM070037.1:75661665-75683280 GCA_036250615.1 Ptychadena robeensis
GGGGGGGGTGTTCCTTTAATCTGTGTAATCCCCCATGGTTGTGGTGGGGATCGCCCCGATAAGGCAGTGTGCGCCCACATCGCACGTGTCCCTGGAAATGGCGCAGAATCTTACACACAAAATTATTAAAGTGGAATAAAAAAAGTTTTCTCCTTCAAACAGATGCAAATTGCAGAATAAAAGGCAATGTCTGCGTCCGCCTAGAAATTGTTTCCAATCTAGATAAGGGGGATTATTGCCTCTATACCGCCAGATCTACGCACAATGCCATTATCGGCCATGAAAAGCTGCAGTACAAAGAGGCGGATTAGAGGGTCTGACGGGGATGGGGGGTGTTTCATGGTAATGAGGTGACCCGACTGTGTGCCCCCCTCTCTGCAGTTTTATTCACCATTCTGCCAGGGACAGATAATGGAGGTATGAAAGAGAGGACAGACTTTCATCTGCCGACTTAAGCAGCCCATACACGGGTCAGATTTTCAATCAATCAACTTAAAACGATCAATTTTTAAGTCGGTAGTATCCACAACTGATTTATACCCCTCTTCACCTATGCACAATGTAGTCCTCAACCCCCCCAGCACAGCTATGATCTGTTAAAGGTATGGAGCCCACATGACCTCTGAACCTCTTTACTACTCTAAAACCTTAGGTGCTGTAAAATTGTGAGATCCCACCTCTCTAAATGGTACCTGATTTTCCTGCTATTGTTAAGGAAATTAGCCAGTCCAACTCCTCTCTTAACGGTACACCTTCTTCCAATGTTTAGTGGTCCAGCTGTGATGCTCACCTGCCCATGGTATGTGCTTTTGGCAATGGAAAGGACCAGACATGGTGACTCTAAATGGTCTATGACCTGCTAGCCCCATAGGCAGTAAATAGTCCTATTTTCAGTTTAAAGCCTAAATCTTGCAGCATTATGTGCCAAACTAGCCAGTTTCCTTCTCCTCACTTGCATCAGTTGGTGCTCAAGACCCTGTCCTGGTACTCAGTTGTCCTCTGGTTCATATTGTTAGGGCCAAACCTTTATATTGGTTCTTACTTGAAACACACCACCTTTCAGTTCAATTAATGTAATACAATCCCATTGAAAGCAATAATTGTAATGACAGATAATTAATATTATTTACTTGTTTTAGTGTTCGGACTGGTCAGTGTACAGTTGTCTGTCTATGTTTTTATATCTGGAAAGGCACCCCCTTATTAACCAACATGCCATATTCTAACTGTGTTTTAGTCTTCAGCTGTATACATATGGAAATCCTTCTTATAGCACCAGCACAATCCTGTACATAATGACCGCAGAATGATCTTATATCTATAAATATGCTATCTAGAAAAACATTTTATTTATATATATATATATATATATATATATATATAGTGGTATATAATCAGATACAGTTATGTACTACACAATAGTTTGGTGCTTAGTGGTGCACAGCTGTTTATAATTCTGCTTTGTAGAGTTTAATAAGCTGTGCACAGTGTTGTACGTTTGCCTAGATACATGTGATTTATTTAGTGATGTATAGAAATGTGAGAATTGTATAGTGCTGTAAAATGTAGAGTTGAGTTTACTGCTCTGAGTTGAGTATGGAGTTGTATGGTGGTAAATTGTATAAATTTGTACAGTTGTGTACAGTGCTTTAGAGTTGAGAATAGTGTTGTATAGTTGTGTAAAGTTGTATAGAATTGTGTAGATTTGTATATTCGGTTTAACAGTATAAAGTTGTGAATAGTGTTATATAGTTGTGTATGGTGTTGTATAAACTTGTGTGCATTTGTATATGGTGTTGCATAGTATTGTATAAAACAATGTGCAGTATTGTATACATTTTTGTGGAGTTGTATATAGCTGTTCCTGTATGGAATTTTGTAGCATAGGATAAATAGGTTAGTATATAGCAGTGCATATAGTGTTGTTGAGTTGAATACAGTTGTGTCCGGTATCTTCCTGTATAGGGTCTGGTAGTATTCCTCCAGTCAAGGGAATCTGAAATTTTTTTCCACCCACTAATAACTGCTGATATAATAACAATGACTTCTTACTATAGGCTCCCTGTGGATTAAAATGTACAGACTGGCTGCCGGAATCATTCTGTAGTTTGCAGTGTATAATGCCTGGCTCTCTGTTAATAATCACAAAGGCTGATTTTTTGGTATACTACTAGGTATAACCTAGCTTTATTCCTTTGTTAATAATGACAAAGGATGAGACAGGTTAATATGGTTATATATATATATACATATTGTAATCATTATTATATAGTTTATCAACACAGAAATCCAAACACACTGCTTCTTAAAATTGTGTGTATAGAACATATTTTATGTATAGATTTCTCCTGATACAGGGCTCTGGCCAGATACATTCAAATACTTTTCTTGGCATGCTTGGTACTTAAAATATGAACATGTATGGTAATTTGGTGGTGAAGTATGATTATGATTACAACGCAAAATATAATATTCATACCACATTAAACACTGAATATTGTATACAATATAGGCACAAACATACATTAATGTTTTATATATATTTTTAATATATACACAATTTGACTATAAATCATTAGTACATAATAATATATTAGGTATATATCATGGTAATAGAATAATGCATATATTAAAAAAAACATATATATATATATATATATATATATACATGGACACCCATATTAAATATTATTATTATCATCATCAATACTAACATACAAATACCCTTAATAAAATGAAGATGATAATATTAAAATAAAATCCCCCAAACATTCCAATTAATTCCAATATTGCAAATATTCCAATTTGTTGCATGTAGGGTATAGTGTGCCACCTCTATATTGTTTCTTTTTAAATATACCCCTAAAAATAACAACATAAATTATAAATAATAATAAAGGGAACTTTTTTCAATTCTGTCACAAATAGCTAGGTGCAGAAACCCAGCACTTTAGTTTTTATAGGGGTATATTAGGTTTTATAAGGGTTTATAAGAAAGGTATATGGAATGGCATACAGGGTAGGAAATTCAATAACGGCCTCACTGTGATTTGACATTATAACATTTTGGGAAATGACTGATTCAGCTATTGAGGCTGCTTTTACTGACAGTTTTGTTTTAAGGAATGACTTTAACAGATTCAAAAACAGATCCCCAATAATATCAAATTAATCCTAAAAGTGGATAAAATGTTCACAGTGAGAATAAAGGGAAAACATTTAATTTGGGTTATTTTGTTCCCTATTGTAGGTTAAGATATATAAACGTTATTTGTATAGCTATAAAGTTCACAAAGGATGCACAAAATGCTAGAAGTGTGTTTAGCACCTCTTTATCAAATCAGTGCACTGGAATGTCATGCTTTTCATACATGATGAATG
Organism: Ptychadena robeensis; assembly: GCA_036250615.1. Taxonomy (NCBI): domain Eukaryota; kingdom Metazoa; phylum Chordata; class Amphibia; order Anura; family Ptychadenidae; genus Ptychadena; species Ptychadena robeensis. Next base: position 75,665,047 of record CM070037.1, read on the forward strand.
ACAGGGTCCCTGCACCACAATTAATCTATCTATCTATGTGTGTGTGTGCTGTGTGTCTGTTACCTGAAGTCACCTGTAATATAGGGAACCTATGGATTGCAGGATCACTTCCAATTCTGACACACAGTAGGTTTTCTGTAGAACAAAAAGCTGTAGTTCTGGTTAATTCCTCCTGCAGTGGCGCTGCCTAGGAAGTAGACTGTGCATGAAAGCTTCTCCACAGCAGGGAGGGCACAGCTGCCCAAGTAGGCGATTTTGTAGGCCACTAAGTTAAATCCACAGCACAAACTGCTTACTGCTCTAACTGAAAGACAGAACTGCTGCAGTAACTATTTATACTTGTTTTGGTAATTATTGGTAGAGTATTATCAGACAGTCCAGATTTTCATCGCTCATTCATTAAGAAGCACAAGAACAATTATTTATACTTCTTTCTCTGGCTAGAGAATGTTCATGTTTTTGGATCTTTTCCACCCAACACAAAGACAATGTCCCCTTCCTAGGCTGGAGTACAATATATCCAAAGCTTTATCACACATTGTATTGGCAGAACAGAGAGAGTGGGAGTTTAATTCTGTTTAATTTAAAGAGAAAAATACAGAAGCAAGAATGGTGTTGCCTGGTGGACTCACAGCCTCCACATTCTAAAATGACCTCCTGCAGAGTAGCAGCCTAACTACTATGTGTTACTGGAAATGATAACATGTATCTTATTCACACACAACACTGCAGAATGTGGCAGCTTTTATAGGGAAGGGGACTGTGGGTAAAATGGGGTCATGTAGTGCAACCATATACAAAACCTGTAATGTACTACTATCTGCAGTGGCTGTGGCCTTATTTCTGCCTCCGAGGTCAGTAAAAGTATATGATGACAACCCAGCCTTGGGTCCAATGCCAAAATATAATTCCTATGGAAATATAACGTCACACAAAATAAATGCCATTCATTCATGTCTAGAAATTATTTTAACCTCTCATCTATTGGAAACTCTGAAAAGTCAGTATAATTTACTGTACTCTGAAAATAGAAAACACAAAACTTGGATTGTCTGTTCAGGTTAAATATTTTAGAAAATGTCATACATGTTTATCTCCCAACACAGATCTCCTATTAATCAGGACAATTCCACACAATGCCTGCTTTGGTAAATGTTCACCAATTAGGTAAAATATGTTGTCAATTGAAAAGGACAAAATAAAGGCAAGTACTAGAGATTATTAAGGGTTCAGTTAAATTTAAATGTATCAAGGGAATTACCAAAGTGTCTTTCAACTATTCTAGAGCACTTTGCCTGCCAAACAAATTCACTTAATAGCCTCATTATTATGTTTTTGACATAGTCAATATACCTTTATTCCACCACACCACCAATGATGGTGGGGCCACATCCATCCACCAGGATACCTTAATATTTCACTGCATTGCGTGATTTCTCCCACTGTTTACGCAATATACTGATTACACATAATAATCGGCCACCAAATTGAGACATGTCATGTCAATCATTTTTTAGGTCCCCTTGTGTCGCCAAAAGAGCTCTGACCCATTTAGGAATCAACACAAGAATTCTGAAGGTGTCACAGCTAAGTGGTGCACATGGGCCAAACCATACACTTTAGTTCATGTCTGCTTCTCCCATAGCTCCATTAGGTTTAGTTTAGATGTACCTATTATAGGTAAAGCACAATGACCAGTACTTTACCAATTAAAGTTTAATGAATTAAAGTTTTTCTGTTTAGAATTCTGTTTAAAGAAAATCTACTATATTTATGGTAGTGTAGACTGTGAATATACAGAAATTCCTTTAAAATGTTATACATGCCTTTTCTCAGTTGATGAGAGAGGAGACCTAAAAGCTTCCTTTTCAACACCTTTGAAAAAAAATTATAAAGTAAGTACAGTCATGGTAGTACCCAGACCTCATTTTGCCATGATTTGTATTGCTGGAAATATATGTATACCTATGACTAACACTTGTTAAACATTTGGATGGAAAAGGTAAGTGATAAACCCCACATCTTTTTTTCTGTCTGTGCCGCCAGTAGGGAGACTTCATGAAAGTGAGATAAACTACCTACAATGTAAAGAAATCGTCTTGGACACTTATCCCTACCTTGTAAGAAACTTGTGAGATAACCCAAATGGAAGATTTATTTTCTATTCCTGGTTTGGGAACAAGTGTAAGGGCTTACAACATCAAGCAAATGACAAGGCATAGAAGGCATATAGCATGGAGCACATGCCAGAGCATGGCAAGGGGCAGCTTAATGGAGCACATGCCAGAGCATGGCAAGGGACAGCTTGTATCCTAGCCTAGAAGCCCCAGCGTTTCAGGTTTTAATATCAGCTTCTACTAAGAGTTTGTTTGTTGTCGATGTTTTTATGGTGCTTCTGTGTTTGTTTCCCAGTAGGTTAATTGACTTCCTTTTAAATAAATTGCAATAAAAAAAGCAATATTAGTGGCATATGGCTATGGTAGAGGCACTCAATTGTGAGCCCCTCTGAGGGACGGTTAGTGACATGACTATACATTTTGTAAAATACTGCAAAATATGTTAACACATTATAAATACTTGGTAATAGTAATAATAGTATAATGATAGGGTATGGAGCATATGTGATAGAAAGGGAAAGATGCTTAAGTGCATGGGAGTTGTAACACAAGAACATGAAGCATATTACAGAATACAAGGAGAATATGACACATAATATAGTATATGTCGAGTCGATAAGGCATAAGTTGGAAAGTGCAGTACAGGGAATCTGACTTAGAATAATAAACAGAAGATAAAATATATTGGTAACAGGATAGGGCAGGGGAAGGCAAAGTGCGGCTCGGGAGCCACATGTGGCCTTCAGTCCGTCTCAGTGACGTAGGGACTTGTCCTTCCTGCTACCTGTTCTGTATTATTTTTCATTCATGTCTGACCACCCCCCCTAACAGCAAAACCTCTGTGCTATCACCAACAACCCCTTAATATGCCTGTAAGGGGGGCTTTGTGATTACCTGTTTAAGGGGGAGCTCTGTGGCTACTAATAAGTGGGGGCTTTTCTGTTTACCATTAAGGGAGGGGCTCTATGGTACCTACAAGGGGGGGGGTCTGGCTACCTATAGGAGGGGGCTTTGTGGCTACAAATAAGCAGGGCTCTTTGTCTACTATAAAGGGAGTGGTTTTTGGGCTTTCTTTTAAGGGGGGGGTCTGGCTCCCTACAAGGGGGTGCTTTGTTCACCTATTATGGATGGGGGCTTGTGGTACAAATAAGCGGGGCTCTCTGATACCATTAAGGGAGGGGCTCTATGGCTACTTACAGGGGGCTTTTGCTACCTTTAAGGGGGGGGGGGTGGCTACCTACAAAGGGTGCTCTGTATAGGTAGCCACAAAGCTCCCTCCAATAGGATATTGGAGGGGGCTTTGTGGCTACAATAACTCAGGGGCTCTGTGTCTACCATCAAGGGAGGGGCTCTTTAGTTACCTAGAAGGAGGGCTTTGGTGACTAAAAAATAACAAAATGCCAACCTTTGGCTTGCCCAAAACTTGCCCAAACTTTCCAAGGAGATGCAAAACCATTGTTCACAGGGGTTGTCAGTCATTGTCGTGACAATATATTGAAAGTACATTGTAGGGGTTGTCAGTCATTGTCGTCACAGTATATTGTGCTACATTAAAAAAAAAATATTGTTATTAAGTATGATATAACGTTTTAAGCTTAACTAAGACTTAGTTAAGTTTATTAAGTTAATTTTAGAGAAGGTTTTTAGGGAAAGAAGATGTAATTTTAAAATTTTGACAGCACAAACCCTGTCCGGCTCTCAAAATGTATTTCAAGCGCTACACCGTTGCGATTTGGCTCTTTGGTCAAATAAGGTTGCCTACCACTGGGATAGGGCAAAAGATAAAGGGCACAAGAGAAGATATTGGACAGCACATTGGTCTTAGACCAACAAATTAATGAGTTGATATGTGGTTACATTGTAAGGTTTATGGACAGTTTATAATCTTTATAACCCACAATTTGTGGCTTCTTCATCCTCATCAGACAGTCTGGTGAACTCCACATTCCTGATTTATTTATGTAGCTGTTATAAAAACAGCATTGGGAAATATGAATGAAAATGGTCTCTATTGCTTGGTATGGGTAACACAAGCAACAGTCTGGCTACAGGGTCTCTACTAGGAGCCTTTACGTACCAGGAATGGCCAGAAATAATGTAGCAATACTAATATAGTGGGACATATGAAGCGTTTCATGGCATTTACAGTTCAGGGGCTTTCTAGAGCAAAGGTGCTCAATGCCCTTCCAAACTGCAGATACAGCTGAAATTCATCAGTAAAGCTGGCCATAGACGTTTAGAATTTTCATGCGATTTCTCAGAGATCGACCGCCGTCATAGATTGTTTACAAATCGAATAAATCAGATCCTGAAAATGGAGCCCTTTTGGATCGATGTACGACTTTTTTTTTTTAAACTCTTTTTATTGAATTTTGCAATAAACAAGAAAACAACAGACACAATTGCAGGGAATAACAAAACATTGTGCTGACTTAAGATCATACAGTGGAAAGTCTGTATCATGAGCAATTTACATAAAACAACTGAAGGATAAGCAATGTATGACTTATGAATAAAGACTCGCATGTCCCGATCATATAACAAATCAATCTCAGGGAAATCTAAGCGTCTATGGTCTGCTTTAGTAATTGGAAGATCAACATGAATAATGCCAATTAACGTTTTGAGCCGATGGGATGCACTCTCCATTAACAATTGCATGTTAATAAGGGGATGAGGAGGAATATTGTTGCTAGAGGCTCACTGACACTATCATTTATGACCATGACACATCTGTTGCTTGTTTCTGCCTGTTTTTCAATGTGTCTGGACGCTATATATGGGTCACATCCTTTATATACATATATAATATGTAAAACAAAATCAGGAATTACTAATAATGTAAACTTATTTTCTTTAACTGAACTCCAGCTAGATATTTTTATTTAGGATAGGGTAGGATGGTTAGCTTCTCTGTCTGGTTTTTACATAAGTGTTGAGTGAGAATATTGGAAAATCGAATATATTCGACGAATATCCGACATTTGAGAATTCGCAATATTTTGCGAATGTGCACTCGGATAGTTGCAATGGTGGATATTCGTCATATTATTATTCAACATTGGATTCACGCAATACGCACAGTGCTCATACTGGCTAAGATCACAGAATGAAGCTGTAAAGCTGGTTCGCAAACAGCTACGTGCGATGGAAGGCAATAGAATACAGTCGAATTGAAATTTACGAATTTCAAATGTTCCTATATATATTCGTGAAATTAGGCGAATTTGAATATACCATATGCTGCTCAACACTTTTTTTCATCTGATGAGTAAATAAGGACCACTGATCAGTAATGATGTCTCACACACAAATATCACATACTGCCACTACTGCCCTGGGAGTAAGGAAGACATATCAGAACCAACAGCCCTCCTTCAGTGTTAATGGTGGGTTGGAGCAGCCTCAGTGCTTTCATTAAATCCATAAGGCACTAAAACCCCTCTCCACCCTAGTGATAATATTTGGTGGAGGCATGGCCTGTATCTCAAATAACTCTATATAGCACTAAAGGCCCCCATACACGTGTCGGATTCGCACCGGATTCCGGCACGATCGATTCCGGGCGCGTGCACGCCAAATGATCGTGCCGAAATCGCATGCAGCCCACCTGGTCCGATCGTTCGCGTCCGATTGATCAGGGGCTCAGAATCGGATCCGATGGAGAACCAACATGTTGGTCTTTCTCATGCGATTCTGTCCGGATCAGGGGGAGTTGCCATTTGTGAGGTGGACAATCGGACACGGATCCGTCCCGGAATCCGTTGGACAAGGTGGTATGCTGCGATGGATACTCTTAATTGGCCGATTGATCACAACTGCGATTCCCGGCAGAATCGGCGGAATCGATCGGATGATGAATCGATTGGACATGGAATCCAACACGTGTATGGCTAGCTTAACAGTTCTCCCCTCTGGTGGCAATGTTCAGTGAAGGCATAGCATGTACTTCTTATAATTATATACAGAAGTGAGCTCTGTAGCGCCCCCTGTGGACTCTTTGGTGATAGAAATGCATCATTTTTTACAGTGACTTTGAGGAGAACTGCAAGAAGTGAATAAATAATGTGGCCAGTCTGGTGACAACACACATAAGATCCTCACACATATATTAAGATAGGAGCTTTATTTTAGAAGGCCCAAATCCAAGAGCCTTCCTTGCCAAGGAAAGAGAATGGCTGATTACTGTGAATCTTCCCAGGACCAGGAAAGTTTGATAGACATGTCCCTGTTCCTCCCATGACACCATGCTGATCTCCTTTATATGGCACAATTCCCACCTGTTCCTACTTGTCTCTAGATATGATGTAACTGTAAGAAAAGCCTGCTCCAACAAGCTCAGCTCTATGTACACTTTGTATTCAGAATATTTCATTGGGAAAAAAGAGAATGATTGTAACGTCTATGAACCCTTGAAATCAATGATCAGTAAAGTGACTGCAATCACAGACACATCACACCTGGGTACCGCATAACATAAAGTTTGGAGTTTTGGAGAACTTGGTGTACTTTTTTCTGTCAGGGTGCGTACATTTGAAGAACTTATTTATGTAGAAATTGTACTTATTCAGGTCACACTCCTAACATGTTTAGAGAATCTGCATTCTAAACACATATCAATAACTGGGATTACCTTAAGTTCAAACAAGTGGATGGCTAGCAAAAACCACACACGTTTAGATTAAAACTAAACCCACCATCCAATCAATTCTTACACAGTACATGCACCCCTTCATTCATACCTGATGCACAAATTCAGTTACTTCACACAAGTCCAATATTATCACCTACAGATCAGGTGGTCAAAAGTAAAGTAAAATAACTATTGTTTTTTTAAACATCAACCTCCAGATTTCATATTTGAGCACTCAGAGAAATGTATGAGAACAAAATGAAAAAAAGAAAAAATATCTAGATTGCCTCATATTTTAGCTATAACAACATATATGTGCACTGAACATTACATAGAATATACAAATTACACAACTGCACACATCATATTTGGTCTCTACACACAACGTTCAGATGAGATCCAGACACATACTGATTGGTGCTGGCAAAATCATACCACATACACATATATCAGTGCTGACACAACCTTACCACATACATACACCTGACTGTCTAATCTATTGCTGGGCCAATTGCTCCTTGTTGTCTGGTGGGGGGCCCTTAGAGCAGAATTTATAAAGCATTGTGCCCCCCCTGGAGGGGCCTGTGTGACGTCAGGGGGAACAGGAGCTGGGCTGTCTCACTTCTGCCTCTGAAACTGATCTGTGAAATGAGAGACCTGACTCGACATTATTCCCATGGCCTCGACATAAGGTACAGCGATAAGTATACACCGCTAATGAGCAATTACCATATAATCACCTCCCAATTAGCTCTTATAATGATGAATTAAACATTTGAGCTGCTGGATTAGATTTCTGGCTTTGTGTATTATTTACACGGCTGATTCTGGCAAGGAGGTGCGTTATACAAAGCACACAACAGCCAAGGGGTCAGAGCAATCCATGACACCTGTATGGTATATGGCAGAAGATCCCTGATCACACAATGCAAAATGATTCTTCTTGAACTGTATAGATGAATATACTGTACTAGGAGGTGCTTTCTGCAACCCTAATCACGCCCATAAAAATGAAATTCCTTCCTATTACTGCATAGATGGATTTCCTATACTGGGGTGGGTACATCTGCACCCCAATAAATACTTTTTTGTAACAGTATAGATAAAATATTTGTCTTTGGTTCATAGGGAAATATGCAGATACACTCAGTGGGCAGGTTTCTGATGACTGCTGAAACAACATGGCTCTGAAACTTAGAAAGGAAAGCACTATAGGCGCCTAACATTTTATTTAGAAATAGGGTACTGGGTCTACAGTGTGGGGGTTCAGAAACCATCACCCCGAACACTGGGACGCAGTGGAGTATGGGGCTTTAAAGGCACAAAAAATAAATTTTTGTTAAAAAGTCATAATTTATTTAAGCAAACATTAAAATCTCAGTGGTCTAAACCAAACCAACAAATAATTTAAGGTCAGAGCCACACCATACATTGGGATGACCTTACAATTACATAGAACACAGTAATATAAAAAAATGGACAAAAAGTACTTATTGTACACGTTGATGTTACTGTATTGAACGGACTACCTCCGACATGTTTCGCCCTTCTGGGCTTCCTCAGGGAGGGTACAAGTCTATAAGTAAACAACATAGATATAACAAACCAAATGGCATACAAGATATACATGACAAGCATCAAAATTATGGTACATACATATATACATGATGCATTATATTATATAGTCTACATATAGGTCCCCCAAATTTTACCCCACTTGGCCTCCAAAGAGGTACGGGGGTAAAAAAGGGGGGATAACATTTTATTTATTTACATTTCCAGTGCCTTTGTATTTTTTTTATTTTATTACAGTATACAGCTATCATTATCTTCACTTCATATTATAAATATGATAAGATGTAGTAAAAATGAATAATGAAAACTTGTAAAAAATATATTAAATATTCTATGGTTGGACCTGTATACCATATATACTTGGTTGTCTAAACGTATATATTATATTCATGTCATAATCCCTATAACAGGGGTGCACAGTAACTTTTTTAGTTGAGTTCCTGCAGGATTAGAAAAATGAGTACCAGGAGAAAAAATGTTTGGTACTCGCCCCATATGTAGCGTGGTGCCCTACTCCCACTGGCCTCCTGTGTCCAGCCTCCTGCAAATGGTAGATTCTTGGGAGACTCCTCCCTGTTCCTTCATTAATCCCCTCCGATTAGCCTATCTCCATCGCACAGGTGGTGTGGACCTGGTTTGTTGACTATAGTAATTTGCATTTCCCAGTTTGACACCCCCTAACTGCAAACCTTTTATGTTATTTAGGCTCAGTTCTACACTGGAGGTTCTCGTAGCTGCTTTCCAGCTCGGAAACCGCCGTGCGCGCTCCCGCAGTGCAGTGATTTAAACGACTCCCTGCCTGTGATGTGGCTACACAAACAGTGCAGGCTAATTCTAGGGTGTCTAAGGACCCCATAGTAGGTCCTATGGCACAGCCGCACAAAAACCGGACCAGTCGGAACGCCTAATGTGGGCGGTCCGCTGGTCGGTTCACGTTTAACGGTGATCCTTTACATGGAGGTAAAAAAACCCCATGTGTACAACCTTAGGCCTAAGCTTCCCCTGCGGGTTTTTCATGGTGGCACATAAATTTCTATATGTTGAAACAATGATAAAATGGCGAAAACTTGTTGGCCAATTAAAAAACATTTCCGTAGTGTTTAAACCACTACCACCCCCCCAATCGTTCCTCTCCTCCCACCCCTCCCACCCCCCATACAAGAAGACACCAACTCCTACCCCGCCTTACATAATCATCCCCCTCCCACACAGACTAGGCCCCTATTATTACAAACCCCCCCCCCCCACATACAGGCTGTACTACAGTACCAGTACCAATCCACAAACCACCACCCCCCTATCCAGTCCCACCCCCCACAAAAAGCCTTCCACCTCAATAATCACCTCCCTCTCCCCCCTGTAGTCCTCCCCCAGACAGACTAGAGACTAGCCCCTGACCATTTCCTCCCCTAAACACCACATCCCCCCCCCCCCCCTCCCCTCTAATCATTCTCCCAATTCCCCCCAGACAGGGACTTAGCGCCCACTAATTAACAAACCACCCCCACCCCCCCCAAAGGCTTTACACAGGTACCCCGGATCATCCCCCCGCCCCCCACAGGCCTTCCCTCAAAATCCCCATCTCCCCCTATGATCATTCCCCCCAGGGACAGACTAAGGCCCCTGACCATTCACCCCCTAAAACCACCCCACCCCCCCCCCCCCTCCTCTAGATCATTCCCACAACACACACACATCACAGCGAGCACGAAGCATCTCACCTCGAGAACACAGGGGGCGTGTTTGAGGGTGGAGAGCAACGGACCCCGGCTGAGCTTGCTTGCAGGCAAAAGCTAGGGAGGAAAAGGGGGGGGGCGGAAGCTATGTCAATATGTCCCATCTGTAGTCCGCAAATGCGATTTTTAGAGGGCCAACACAGAGCGGGTTTTTAGACCTGGATGCGTACCAGCGGACCAGTTATGTGCACCCCTGCCTATAACCTTCTTTATACAGCAAATGGATACATGTAGTATGTAAACCCATTTTAAATGGCATAAATATATGTGTACATAAGCTGTATCCTTTAACTTTATTTCACCCAATACAATAATAATAGCTCAAAGTTATTACACAAATCAATATATTCCTGCTGAAGAAACAACCACATGGTCACTCATATTGAGTAGTGTTGAGCGAGAACATTTGAAATTCGAATATATTCGCAATGGCGGATATTCGTCCTTTTATGCTTCAACATTTCTTACTGGCATACATCGCACATATTTGTGCGCATTGCGAATGGATTCAACCAATACGCACAGTGCTCATACTGGCTAAGATCACATGAGATCACAAGAGGAGAAGCTGTAAAGCTGGTTAGTGAATCTTTGCGAATAATTGCGAACAGCTATACAATACAGTCTAATCGAATTTCGAGTTCCTTAACCTCCTGAGCGCCCGATACGGGCGATCGAGGCAGTTTACACAGTACACTGCCTGTCATTTCCGGCTTCTGGCCGGAGCTCTTCACGCAGCTGGTGTCATTACTGGTGTCATCACCAGCTGCGTGAGAGGGAAAGCCTTCCGCGTCACCGTGACGCGATCGGGGCAGTGCCACAAACCCTAGGGTCTCCCCGCTGCCAGCTTCCCCTGCGGTTGAGAGGACCCTGTTCAGCGAACGCACAGGGTTCGTCTCAACCGCTAGGGAGGTTAATATATCCTTATATATGCTTAATATATTCGCGAAATTATTTGAATATACCATATGCCGCTGAACACTAATATTGAGATGGATTAAACATCTAATTAATGCAATGGTAAATTACTGGCATTATAAACTGATATGGAATAGCAGGACAATCAATGCAACATTAACTAATGCTATTAATATATTTTGCATAATTATAACAATTACATAATACAGACAACCAAAATAAGAATAGGTAATTATGTCAATATATTAATAATATGATATAAACAAATGATATTTGATCAGATAGGCCAATTATACATACAGACTTCATACGTTTTAATTATCTTTTTAGAGATATACAATGGCATTTCAATGTATTGTATGTAATAAGTAAGTATATTTTTTCTAAGGGCCCAATCATACCATATGCGTTTTTTAAAGGCATGCATTTTTTATAGGCATGGGTTTCTGTATAAATATAAAGCCGCATGCGCTTTTCACATTACATCTGCGTTTGCATTTTGAACAAATGCAAGAAAAATAAATAAAAAATGCATTCAGCAGTGCGTTTTTAAAAACGCATGCAGAAACGCTACGTTTTTAAAAACGCAACACCTACAGTGTGAATGGTAACATTGGTTGTCTATGTAAAAACATGTGCAGTAAAAAAACATGCAAATTTTTAAACGCAAAGCATATAGTGTGAAATGGCCCTAAGTTGTATGCAGTATGTTTATAATAGGTTATGAGTAAATTTAATAGTCCAATTTAGTAGCATTTAAATATTATGCTAAGTATTATAAAGGCATACAAATATCTTCATATGTAGAGTAAAGTACTTACATTTTTCATAACTTCTAATTATAGATTGATTTTATTATCCCTTTTCTTTTTCTATGTATTATGGCATAAGTCTGTGGATATATTACATCATTCCATAACCCTTATGAAGGGATTCCAGTAAGTGCCTGAAATGTGTTGGCATTGTCATTTTTATGTAGGTATGGAAAAAGAAATAGCCTATAACTATAACAAAGGCTACATACACCCAAATTCGTTTAATTATAATGATATTTCTTCCTATGGCTGTACAGGTTGGGTGTACTGGTGGGACATTCCACATTGCTACTACTATTATGAGATTCCTTTAATTTTACAGAGTGATAGGTTACATTTCTGCTTTTTGCAATCTTTAATGATTGAAGACATCATCATGCAAAAGTACTAATTTCTAGAGTCCTATTTTGTCATTCTCTATTAAGAAGGCACCCTAAATACTCCACAAAACTATATGTATAAGCTCACTGCATCCTATACATCACACTTATAGCACAAACTGACTGCAGAGGCATAACAGGTGCTCCTTTTTATATTCTTCCACCATTTCTTGACTAGTAGAGGTCTGGGGCCAGTTAAACTGTAAAGATGATTTATACACTGCCCATGGCTCAGATTCAAGCTCCTCTTTTGTAATGTTTAGGCAACTATCTGGCCAAGTACGGGCTATGATGACGACACTACTGACTGTTAGTATCGATCACAATGAAGATAATTCCAACATGTGCAAGCCGGGGCCGAACATTTCCTTTTGTATGGAAAAAAGGAACAAATTGTTCTCCATGCATGCAGCTCTAATACAAGTTGCCCAAGACAGGGAGAAGATCAGAGCAGCTCCTGGCACTGACGGGGCAGAACATGGACAGACGTGTCTCTTCAGGATAATGGGTGATATACCTCACTAAGGCCTTAATAGGTTTTTGAAAAAAAAGGGAGTTTGTTTTACTGTAGTAAATTAGAATAGAAATCTGTTAACATATTTAACAAGTTAAAATGGTATATACACTGTTCATGAAGGTTATATTGATGCATAGACAGTGTCTGGGTACACAGGTGTATAGGATCATTTAGAGAAAAATAAGTATTATAGGATATCCTGATGCATGTAAGTTGCCTAGGCCACACACATTTTCTAAATATACAGAGACACAGAAACGGTTTGGATACATTTATGGCTATATATGCTTATAATATGTGGGGTTACACAGAGCGGAATTAATACAGAAAAGGGGTATGCAGACACTTGGATACATATTGAGTTTATGTATAGAGAGAAAGTTATGGGGAAAAAGACGGTATAAAAGTAGAAGAGGATGTAGATGCACATGAAGGTACATAGATATGTAGGGTAACTAGAGGATAAAAAGAGAGTTTGGTGGGTGCATAAAATGTATAAATACATACATGGTAATAAGTACCAAGGAGACAAAGTGATACCAGATTCTCAGCGTTGTGACTGCATAATGATTTTACAGAAAATAAAAAATAATGCAGAAAACTTACAGATATGTGGAGGGTATAGTAAAAACAGATACACAGGTGTGTACAAATATGTATAAGGTATAGGGCTACACAGAGGATAGAAAGCTATGTCGACCATACAAAGCCCCCCATACACCACATACAATTACCATGCAATTTCTGTACAACTTTTCTTCTACCAAAACCATGTAATATGAGGACCTTTTCAAACATTCCAATCACTATGTATTCTATCAGGGAGGTCACTATACTACATAGTTGTTGGTAGATCTGATGGAAATTGTATGGAGGAATCTGAAGGTGTATGGGGGGCTTAAGAGTGCACAGAGAATGAAAGATGTAGCAGAGTATATAAAAACTAAAAACTAAATGTTGAGTGTATGCTGCATTCAGAGTTTGGAAGGATACCTGTTAAATTGTAAAAAAGATCTTAGAAAATGGAGCAATTTTGAGGGGTGATTTTTGTTCTGCATGTGTATAAGTAGCTATAGTGCAGGTACATCCTCAGTAATCATTAGATTCTCTTGGACAAAGTGGGTGACCATTCAATGTCTTAATCATTCAGTGCATGGTTTTAAATGCAAAAGCTGGACTTTACCTGCTTTATCTTCAATGCAAACATAAGGATCATTCTGTATCCAGAGAATGCAAAGCAGACGCAGGACACTTATTAACACGGCACTACTGAGTCAACTAACCTTTTATGTGAGTTTTCAAATGTGGGACAACAGTGCCCATTCACACAAGCTACTAGTGGGGTAATACAGTAAGATTTATTCATCATCAACAAACAAAAGGAAATATAAGGTTGTTTTGGGTGTCTATTTTTAGAACAGTTTAGCACACTTTTGTTGCTTTAAACTCATGAAAGAAAGACAAATGCATTGCAGTGTGGAGGAGTAAAAAAACAATGATCATGATATGGGAGAAATTATTGAAGACATTGAATGTGTTTATGAACATCTCTTTGGGGTGATGCTCACACCCATTCTATCCAGTCACTGTATGAATATTATCATGGACAAATTTACCAAAGTAGAGTGAGAGAAGAGTGATAGAGTTTCCTGTATGTGAGGCCTTTATAGACAGCCAGGATAATATATCCAGACAGCTCTGTGCTCAGTCTCATGCTGGCGGAGTCACTTATTGTCAGTTACTGATCCGAATCAAAGAGGATGGAGGGAATGGACACAACATGCACTGCTCAGGTACTATTACACCTTATTCTCAGGATTATCTGACTGCGCTATGTGTACATCATGTCATTCTATGAGACAAGCAGACTAGTAGCACTTTTTTTCCTCTGTAATCAAACAATGAATTCCCACACATACTGTATAAAATGATAATTCTTTCTATTCTCACTGCAGTGCATATAGTGTAAAATACATTGGGGTAAATTTACTAAAGGTTATTTGAGTACATGTATGAGCTTCCTGCACCTACCAGGGCTGGGCAGGTGGCTGTTGTGGGTGCTTTATCAGGACATGGAATATATAAAAGGCAGAACCACAACCCATAAATTTTCTGTGGGTGCAATTTGGCCTTTTCAGCTGGGTTGATAAGAATATTGTGCCAACATTACCGCCATCACCCAAAGTATAGATTCTGCATATACCTTACAGGCTTTTCTCAATATTCCTATACCACCCATCATTTCTACCACCCCTATCAAGGGTATATGTAGTAACTGAACAGTATGAGTAGTATAGGCTACTATTTGAGCAGTGACCATACTTATCAAGCTTCTTATCTCCCACACTCATGGTATATTGTGTATTGTGTATACTATAGAGAACTATCTGTGCGGTTGCACATTATTCTGGTCAGAGAGAAAGATTGTGTCAGTTTCCTCCCATTAGCCGTATCACTTCATAGAGTATTCTGCCACAAAAGCAGCTTCAGGATTAGATTCAGCTCAGATAAAGCCACTTTTTATGCCACAGAAACAGATGTCTGATCATCATACGTTGATTGTGATGGTAATAGATGAACTCTGGACACAAAAGTTCCTCCATAACACGATCAGCTGCCTTTGAAATGTACGGCCGCTCTAAAATACTCTTCATTTGTTATATAACACTACACAGATAGGGCAACTCTGTCCTTGACTATTGGCATACCATCTCTCCCCTGTGTGCATCACTGCACAATAACTGGCTAGTCAGTGTGTGTTTATCAATGTACAATTTCAGTCCAGCTTATGGCCCCCATACATGCACAGATATTAGCGGCCGACAGATTAAAAACGATAAATTTTTAGATCGGTCGACTGAAAAATGGTGCATGCCCACATGGTCCGATCAATTACATTTGTTCGTAATGAAAAAAATCTATCAAAACATGATCGGACATGTCGGAAAACTTTGATCGGTTGAGTACAAATTGAGTACAAATTACGATCAAAAAAATCAATCAAAAAAAAAACCCCAAAAATCAATCAAAAATTGGTTATTCCATGTGGAGTATATTCTATTTTCCATCAATCAATCTCCAATTGTACGATTAAATTTTTTTAATAGTTTTTAGTCTGTCGGACGCTAAAATCTGTGTATGTATGGGGGCATATATGTCACTCTATAAGCCTCTCTAGTCTATGTGTATCATTGTACAATATCTGTCTCGTCGTGTGTGTGTCAATGTACAATTTCAGTTGTGTCTGTCACTGTACAAGCCTCTCTAGTCTATGTGTATCAATGTACAATATCTTTCTAATCAGTGTATGTGTCAATGTACAATTTCAGTTGTGCCTTTCACTGTACAAACCTCTCTAGTCTGTGTGTCATTGTACAATAACTGCCTAGTCAGTGTGTGTCAATTTAAAATGTCAGTTCTGTCTGTCACTGTACAAGCCTCTCTAGTCTGTGTGTCACTGTACAATAACTGCCCAGCCAGTGTGTGTTTGTCAAAGTACAATTTCAGTCCAGCCTGATTGTCACTGTACAAGCCTCTCTAGTCTATGTGTATCACTGTACAATGTCTTCCTTGTTACTGTGTGTGTTGATGCACAATTTCAGTCCAGGCTGTGTGTTTCACCATGTAGTCTCCCCCATTTGGTTGTGTCGTTGTAGAATGTTTCCTTAGTCTCTGCATCGCTGTGTCTCCCTTGCTTGTAGGTGTCACCATACAATATCCTCCTAGGCTATGTGGTCCCCTACAATCACTCCTAAATATGTGTGTGTTATCTATACAAGGCAAACAATCTTTCCCTACTCTGTGAATGCCAGCCTATTATCTTTCCTAATCTGTGTGCTATATAGACATATACCTGGCTGTTGTTAAAATGTATCTAAACATTTTGCCAGTCAGCTGACTATTTGCTTGATTGATTTGTCAAGCTTATTCTCCCATTGATTCTACCAGCATTACACTTCCTAACCTAGGATGATCAGTAAGCTACATCACTATATCATCATTTCTGGCAGGACCAAGAGGTATTTTAAACCACAATCAAAAAGCAGTGTCAGCCTAAAAAGGAGAAGTCGCCTACCTTTGGACATGGTAGTGTTTGTTGGCCAAATCTACATATGTGAAAGTACAATGGAATTCAAATATCAAAAGTCCACATTACATTTCCTCACCATGGCAGCTGGATGGCACCTGGCTAGTGATATTTCTGATTGTAGGACACACTATATTTTCCCCTGCCCCCCTGAGTGGCACTATAATTATGTCTAATCTCTGGAAATACAAGCACACACATGTTAGTGATTTGCGGTGCATACATTTAGCATATATAAATGATAAAGAGCATCTGGAAAGTGTGTCTCACTCGCTCATTAGGTGAGAGAGAGTGGACGCCGGACATGTGATGTGATGGGCATACAACGTGGCATTGTTCGGCAATGCCAGGCTATGGTAAATTCCATGTCTTGTTCCTTATACCTCGCCTGCTATTTATAGACGGCCTTGTGGTTTCCTGGCACATTGCTGTACTCCACCAGCTAGTGCTGGAGTTCATAGAATGAAATATTAAAGAAAAGTTTAAATAGCTGGCAATTCTGACAGAAGAAAATAGTTGGGATGAATTATGATCAGCCGGCCAGTGAAGGGAGCATTATTCTCTGATGCTGCCCTGTCTGGAGTCACTGCGACATTAACACTTCACAAAAGGAAACAATAACAGCAACTCTTCATAATGTCCTACAACATTAACTAATATTACAACACATTGACTGTTATTATAAGAGAGCAAATAAAAAAAAGGGGAAATTGATATTTCAATGTCTAGTTGTTATCAGAGCTGTTTATCCCGATAAGCAGAGTATGTGGGCGCAAAGGGCCCTGGGGACCCTATACGCATGTTCCACAAGCCGAATGTTACTGACAGCACGATCCGGCCAGCAGGGATTGCATAAACTATATAAGAAGAACGAGAAAAGCCCCTGATACCAAGGTTATGTGTCTAACAATAGGCAGTCTGCCAACATCCCAATAATCAATTGACAAAAGGTAAGAACTAATGGGTGCACCAGATCGCTTTGATTACTATGCCAGTTTGGCAGAGTTCAGAGCAGAAAGGGATTTTAAGGCAGACATTCGGTATAAACAGAGTAGAACAAAATCATAAATAGTCATGGTAACTTATATAGGGTGTCAGTGAACATAAATTTTATTCAATATCGAATGCAATTAACTGTCGACGCGTTTCGCGACCTACAAGTCACTTCTTCAGGACTTTTTGCATGGGTCAATAGGTTGTCACTGCAAGGAAAAGAATATCAATCAATATGGGGGGGGGGGGCCCATTAGGTCTACAATGGTATTTGGACGTTACAGAGGTTAAACTGCTCCTTTTTTTACCTGGATCCTGGTTGGTATGGGTAACCCAGCTCGATCCCCTCCACAGGGGGCCCCCTGGGAGGAACAGAGACACAAACCACTGCAGGGAGATCTCTCCATTGTGGGAGGAGCAGAGACACAAACTACTGCAGGGAGATCTCACCATTGTGGGGGGA
>CM070037.1:75690020-75701508 GCA_036250615.1 Ptychadena robeensis
CTTCTAGTGCCATTCATGAAAACATAGATTCCTGGTGGTAGGTCCGCTTTAAGTATGGTACCAGGGAGGAATGGAGCAGAAGGGTACCATTATAGTATAAAGCAGGGAACATATGGCTCGATATTGGAGCCGTCCGATGTTCCCTGCAGCAGCGTGATGATGTTAGATATCGGAGGAGCTGGAGAGAAAGCAGAGCTGTCTCTCCAGCTCAGCTGATGCTTTGCATGGAGACCTGTGCTTAATGGTCATGTCCGATATCTATGTTTTGGAGCGGGATTGATTGGTCCCACTTGAAAACAGGGATGGCCGCATATGATATGGGCCAGATAGATGGCTGTGAGCGCACGCGGGGTTTGAAGTGGCCATGGATCTGGCCCATATCTACATGTGTGTACCCTGCTTTAGAGTACCATTGGAGAAGGGCCCCTTTAAAAAGTGCAGTTTTTGGTAGTTTCACATGGCAGGCCCGGGAGCTTCTGTGCTCCTTCCTTTTACGTGGAGATATCTATCAGAGCCAGCAGGAAGGGTTAGAAAGAGAAAAAGACACTCTTGAAAATGGAAAGAGAAAGAGGGAGAGATAGTGAACATAAAGCAAGAAAGATAAGCAAGCGAGTGGAGGGAAACACAACCCTAGTCTCTCTCCTTACACCACACAGTCCAGCTACTGTTAATGAGCCCAATTGCTGCTAATGAAGCTATTGGATATCTGACGTCTTATTATGAGAGGAAGAAAGGAGATTACACACCTAGAAGATACTAAAAGGCAGCAGAGGAGATCACACAAAAAGCATGTGGGGTTTGCCAAGTCTCTAACATTTGTCCGGCTCCAGACGGTATGTTACTAGTTCCCAGGTACTGCTCACTTTTATAGGACACCACTATATAATGAGTAGAATTCATCGTTAAGCCATTAACATTATGAAGGAAACCAGGCAACTGTGAAATAAAAAAAACAACAACAGATATAGCATAGCTCCCAACTGTCACTTATTTGGAAGGGATTTCCCAATTCTGGATCCAAAATTTCTCTGTTCCTTTTTTATATGACGGACAAAACATCCCAAACAACACAATTTAATGTGGTACACATGGTAATGCACATGGTAATGAGCTAAAGTGTTATCCTTAATGAATAATGAACTTATGTAAACTTAATTTATACAAAAATTACAGGCGCTAGAGCAATACCTATATATTCTTACAACCCTTCTCTACACCTCCAACAATATTAGAGCTTATACTATGTTCAGGGGCTTTGCAATTAACTAACAAAGAAAGTACATTGCTTGATTTTCATCTATTAACTCTAATATAAGTCAAATATAAGTCAAACACGTTGCTGAAAAGTTCAACTTATACATATCCTTGAGTGTATTCGGTACATTGAAATCATATGGTAGCTTTAACACTGTTCATAAACAAAGCATGCTTAAATGTGTGGTGTCCACCCTTGCACAATCTGGCTGCTTAAGCACCCCATACACAGGTGGATTCCCGTTTGATTTCCAGAATGACCGATCACCGCGTGTGTTCGTAATCAGATGCGGCCACCCTTTCTTTGAGTGGGATCAATTGAACCCGCTTGAAGAAAGCTCAGTCAAACAGGGAACCATCATGTTGGTAAATCCCTGTTCAATTGGCAATGATTGCCATTACTTCCCCATCCAAAATATCCAATGAATGAATTGTGTAAAAGTGATGCGCATCGATTCCCCATTCAACCGACAAATGCTCAAGCACAGCGTGGTGACGTCCCAATTAGCTTTAGTGCTTGAGTGTAAAGCTAGACATACACGGCTTGATTTTTAATAGATTGGAGTGGAGTGCTGTGTGCATTCATGGAGCTCGATTGTGCTTGAATCTATAAATGCCTCAGTTGAACAGAGAATCAACATGTTGGTAAACCCTGTTCAACTTCATTACTTTGGATGAGGACCTCGTCAATATTGCAGAGGCTCAAGCGCAGCTCGATGAGATCATTGCGCTGCGCTCGGCTGGGCATTGGTCGTACAGGAATCTAGCTGTGCATGCCCAGCATTACAGAAAGAAGAACTACAAAATCTAATTAAAGCCTGCCATACACCCACCGAGCAGCGGCCAATTTTGCCGCCGACCGATGGGCGTGCATGCTCAGGGCCGTCGGTCGGCGGCAAAATCGGCCGCCGATCGGGGGTGCCCACATGGGGCGACAGATCCCTGTCACCCCACAGCTCGGCCGGCCAGAGAACGGACATGTCCGATATTCTCTGGCCGATGCCAGCCGATGCCGTTACTTTCATTGAAGACCGGCGTCTTCATTGAAGGTAACGGCCGGGAAAAGGGTGCCCGCCACTGCTTACAGCACAGGAATGCAGCTTGATGACGTCATCACGCTGCACACCAGAGATGATCACACCAGCTCTGTCGGCCCCCACTTGGTGTGTGTGTGGGGGCCTAAGATCTCTATGCTGATAAGCAGCATTCTAGGAGAATAGTGATAACATGCTGAGCCTAAAGAGGGCTATACACGGGTCGATACCTGTTCAGTTGATGAACCTTCCATGACGTCACCTTGCTGCACTTCTGAGCAATCAATGTTGTTTAATACTTTAGATGGGGACCCTCAAATGCGCATGGAGATGGATTGTGCTCAAATCGATAAAAAAATCTACCTGTGTATGCCCACCCTATGTGCGTCTTCTTATTTCACTGTCCAGTTACATGCTAGGGATGGTCCCACAGAATGAAAGCAGTGTGGAGGTAATCTTGATTATGGGTGAATGTTGCCATTTTGTTTTTTTTATTGTTTGTTATTAATCAGATATAAATCTTAATCTGGATATTTTGTGAACATTTGATATTATCTTTTGGGCTGAAAATGGAAGGCATCTGTCTTTGGTCTGGCTCCTCTGTGCTGACATTTCTTCATCAGTAGCCCATCCCTTCCGAAGATAAATTAATGGGTGTTTTTAAAACTGAAACTGACAGACTATACATAGTACTTCCAACATTGGTTTGAGCGTATTGAGGGCCAAGGCCTCTAAAGTTTGTACCAACCCTAGCTCATTTATTCAAAGTGAAATGACTGTAATGCTCTTTCTGCAAATAGATGAAAATGGACATTGCATAACCTGGAGACAGAGTACAGACTGGAACTAAATTCATATAACAGTACAGAGTACAGTATATTTTGGTACAATTACATACTTTTCTTCCTCTACCAGGCACAGAGATTCTACCAAACATACCCTTTTATTACACAGAAATTACAACCAACTTTCAGCTGTCATACAACATACAGGTCCTACATGCCCACTGTGCAATTTAAGCTAATTTAAATTTTTCCCTAATATGCAACATTTTTAACTTTTGAAAAAAACTTCATTTGAAGGCACTCTGCAGGGCTATTGAATATTGTGGAGGATGATACCTCCACCACAACACAGCTCAATGTGAGGAAGTATGAGGTACCATAAAGACCCAAGGTGTGCTGCGATGCAAGGAAAGTTGTAGAGAATGATACAGTTAAGTGACAAAGAGATAAGCTCACCAGTGTGCTACTTCTCCTGTTACTGTCCAGTCACCAGGGGGAAAGAGGAACTGTAAATAAAAGTGTTTGTTTAAATAAATTGTCTAGAGTGGTGTGGTTACTGCCTAGTCATTGCCCCTTCAGAGACATACAAACACTTAATACATTTTTAAATTAACATTGCAGTGGCAGCTCCTGGAAGGGCTGTTAGCTGCCCATAATCCACTGCCAAACTGTCCATGTGAACTAGCCTGAAGAGAAATTGCAGCAAATAAATATGATGCCATACAGGGCAATGCTATTTGCCAGAATTGTGCCAATGTCAACACTAGACAGATGGAAATGCAAATCCTTTGGCTGGTCAAACAGCATACGGCTCCCATGATATCAGGCCTCTGCGCAGGCCAGTCAAGATCCTCCACAACAACTTCGCTCACCTATGGACCTTGCTTTGTTAAAGTCACGTTGAAAAGTAAGGGTGCTTTTCCCAATCTGTTGCCACAAAATCGAGACCATGAAATTGTTCAAAATATCTTTGTATCTTGAAGTATTCAGTTTCTTTCACTGGAATCAAGAGTTGAAACTCAACCCTTGAAAAACAATCCCACACCCTAATCCCCTATCCACCAAACTTTAAACTTGGCTCAATGCATTGTAGTAAACTCAGGAAAGTATGATGATCCGCCTTCCTCTTGACTTGTTCTTTGGCTTGGCAGGCAAGTTAAGGATATGTTTACACATGGCGAAAAAGGCATATTGGCCATGGCACCAAACCAGTAGATCGCCTGCTTTTTGCCCACAGTTTAAGGGTGGATAATCCATGATTTAAGGCCCATTACCACTGCAGTAACACTGCCTAATTATTTAAATAGGTAAAACTGGCTTTTCTGTGTATGGCATCCAATGATGCATCCAATGATATTCAATGGAGCATTGCTTTTCCTTGACAACGACACCCAACGTCACTCCAATGGTAAAGCGGGACCCAGAGTTGAAAGCAAAGTGATGCAGGATCAACTGCAGTGGAAACAAACCCTAATTCCAGAAAACACATGTCCACTGCTCCAGATTCCAGTGGCAGCATTCTTTACACCACTACATCCAACCCTTTACATTGCACTTAAGCTGAGCACACACGGGTCAATACCCGTTCAATCGTTTTTCAAATGGCCTCAGCATGGTGGCATCTTTGTTGAATGAACAGACATATTCGTTACCTGTTTGATCAACTTTTCTTTGAGTGGGAACGATCGATCCTGCTCAAAGAAAAGGTTTTTCTGTTTGATTCCACGGTGATCGTTAGTCGTTTGAACATAAAATCGATTCATGTGTGGGGGAGCTTAAGTAATGTTTCTTTCCAGGAAATTCTTCAAACATTGTAGAGTATTTGTTACAATTAAACTGTACAATGGACTTTTGATTTACCAAAATCATGTAAGATGAGGGCCTTTCTAAACTATCCCATCAGTCAGTATCCAATCTTTGAGACCCTTGCACTTCAAAGTTTTTGGTAGATCTAAATGTCACCAAGAGGTTTAAAGGAATGGGTGGTGAGTTTGAGGCTTAATTTACACTATCGTTTTCTGGGCTGCTTTCAGTCTGCTGCAGCCTGGGAAATCACTGGGCGCTCATGCTCCTGGGGTAAACAGGTTGTAGCACCTGTAAAAAACCTGAAAACTGACTGGCAGACGCCTAATGTTACGGCGTCAAAATTTTTGCTTGTTTATTGGCCGAAAAAACACCCATGTAAATGAGCCCTAAGATTTAAATTGTGTGCATACTATGCTATCAAGTAAGTTTTCCACAAGCCCCCTGCTCACCTCAGCTTCAGAACATTTCCTGACTTGTCCTATGGTTTCAAAGCAAAGCAATTTTACAGAACAACAGTTGTGTCTTTACTTATAACATACAAGTTCTGGGTCTGGAAGCTGGTCAAAAATCGGTCTATTTAAGTCGATCTCACATAAATCAATACCCGCATACCTTGTCCAATTGATCAAAAAAATGCGAACCAAGTTGCTGCAATACAAGCCCACTTGCAATTTTTATTAACAAAAAAAAAATACAAAACTGTGATATTTCTGTTGGTAGAATAAAGATCTAAAGAAACATCACTAATTTGTATTTGTTTATTTTTTTGGGTTAAAAAAAATCGAATTTTAAGTCCGTTCGCATTTTTCATTAATAAAAGTTGTAACAAGTAAAAAATAAAATTAATTGTGATATTTCGTTAGGTATAATAAAGATCTAACAAAATATCGAGCGGACCTAAACTGGCATTGTCAGAATAAGTCTGATCGCATTTTTCATTAATAAAAGTTGAAATAAGCAAAACAATATATATGAATTTGTGATATTTCGTTCTTTAGTGTACCTAACAAAATACTACAAATGCATAAATATATATATATTTTTTTTTACTTTTCACAACTTTTATTCATTAAAAATGCTCATTGCTCTGTGAGTATCGATTGGACCCCCAATTGATATAATTGCACAAATACCTCTGATTAGCTGTCTCCATCCACAGCTCAACAGCTGGCTTTGGGTCAAATGTAACTCTCACAGTACAACACTGTTTGAACCCCCAGATCTCATACCTCAGTAGTCAAACAGTGCGTTAGGTAGGATTTTAGCGGATGTGGAGCTAGGGTCTTGCATATGTCTACTCTGACCCCTCCGAACTCCAACACCCTTAGAAGCAACAATCTTTTTTGTTGGTTTAGTAATTTACATTCCCAGTTTGACACCCCTTACTGCAACCTTTCATAGCTATTAATGTTTCCCTGCAGTTATCCAAGTGACATAAACTGTATACATTTAACTGAAAAACTGAAAGAGTGTTGGTAAACTAAAATAATTAACTTTTACAGTGTATATATGATAAAATGAAGTTTTTGTACACATAGTTATTGTGTTCCAGCTTTAATCTCCATGCAATACCAATTTCAGCCACAATGTCACTAGTGAGCACTGGCCATCAAGGTAGCAGCACATAATCGGACACTTTTACACACACCTGGGGAGGAGGAGGGTGGCTGAGGGGGATGTTGCGGGTCTGTCCCCACTCTGGCTGTTACGCAGATGCTGTCATCCAGTCCGCAGTGCGGGGAGCATGGGTCCTGGCAGCAGACCTCCAGGCCCCCCTGAGAGGATGAGAGTGCCCCTTGTCCCTGTCTAATGGCGGCATTGCACACACCAATCAGCACTGTGATCGATCTTGCTGTGTATGGCCAGCTTAACGCAGTATATCAGCTATACAATATTAAAAAGAAGTCCCAGATATTAATTCAAGTGATTGTCAACCCAAATAATAATATTTAAAACCAAAGAAGTTGCACCCCGGTAGCATGGTGAAAAATACCCTGCATACCACGTTAAAGGGACTTTACCAGCAACCACAACACTTGTGTGTATAGTGATACAATATACATTTATTCACATTCAGTAGCTACATGAGAACATGATAAAAGTCCAAGATTAAAATATTCAATAAGGTAATATTAGAATTTTAGAAGCTTATTTCAATCAGTACAGACTTTCTATAAGTAAACTGGGTGTTAGGACATTCACCTTCAGTCCTACTATGTACTATTAATGCTTACCCGAAAGAAAGTATTCTCCCAATGATGGACATAAAGTGCAGCTGTGAGCGTCAGAAAATGGAATAGGGCTAATAGTATTACTATGATCCAGTCTTTGGGGAGCAATGCTGCTCTCTGAGGTGTCATTGGATGTCATCAGTAGAAGCGAGAAGAAGACTGTCAGCTGGACATGTCAGTGTAGAGCTGATGAAAGTTGTTGTTTTCAACCTGATTGGGCAGCTGCTGTCCCTCACCCTGGTCTGTCAGTGCCCTTCACCTGGATCACTGTCAGTCTCCAGGGTTATATGACTCTTTTTAAAGTCACATGTTGGGAATAACAAAAATGTCATGTTTTATTAAATTATCTTCACACCATTCCCCATAACTTCAGTTATTACACCAAAGCTTGGTGAGCTGCCAACGAATAATGGAGCAGAAGATGTGTTTCCACATTACACTCCTAACTGAGTGATAGCTTGCAATATATCTCCAATGAAACATAATAATATAACCCCATGAAAACACAAGTCATAGCAACACATAAACCAAAGAAAATCATTTTGATACATTTACATAATGGGTTATTCTAAATATTATCTGTAGACAGCCACTCTTTTGTGGTTATAACAAACTCCAATTTTGTGGAAGGAGAAAGCTTTTCACATGGTATTCCAATGCAGGAATCTCTGCCGACTTCTGAAGAAAGGTACTGGTGTGAGACAGTATGATTTGGCCAGTTATTATCTGCAAATCATCCCAAAGGTGTTCAGTAGGGTTGAGGCCAGGTCTGTATACAGGCAACTCAAAACAATGATGTCCTCCACATCAAATTGGTCAAATTGCGTAGTTTATGGAGATAAATGCCTAAAAAAGGCATCTTTCTACATTGTACTGTTACAGTTATGCTCATAAGTTTACACGCCCTGGCAGAATTTATGATTTCAGAACCATTTGTCAGAGAATATGAAGCAAAAACTTTGATGAAAAAACTTTTCTTTCACTCCTGGTTAGCGGTTGGATGAAGCCATTTTTGTCAGACAACTGTGTATATTCTTTTTAAATCACAACACAAACTGCTCAAATAACTCTGAGTTTACATAGCCTCATCAATGAAAGTCTTTTGTGGTAGTTGTGCATGAGGCTCTATATCTTCTCAGACAGTAAAGCCCCCCCATACACCTTTTAGATCATTCCATACAATTTCCTTTAGATCTACCTACAAATGTACTGCCGGGTCCTCCCTGAATACATAGTGATTGGAAGGTTTTGAAAGGTCCTCATACATGGTTTTTGTAGAAGAAAAGTTGATTGTACAAGGCCCCCATACACGTTTAAATTTTCCTATGACCAATGTCAGATTTGGTCGTAATTTATGAGTGCCGCTGGATCAATTGATCGAAGTACGATCAAACTATCTCCCGTATGGAAAAAACAATATTTAAACAATGTTGTTTTGATCGATCGAAAGCATAAACGAAGGAAATTGATTGTAATCACACCAAAATGTCTGTGAACTGGTTCTGCCAAATCGAACTAAAATCGGTCAGGCACGACAAAATAACATTCGATGTATACTCAATCGATCAAAATTTTCCTACATGTCCAATCACCTTTCAATCAGGCATCGATTTGTGGTCGTTTAGGTTGAGCAAACGGAAAAATCGAAACGTGTACAGGGACCTTAAGGCTAAATTTACGCAGTCCTTCCTGGGCTGCTTTCATTCTGCAGCAGCCCAGGAAACGACCAGGTGCTCCCGCAGCCACACTGAATGACCTGTCATGAGCTCCTCAAAAATAATGCAGGTGCAAAGGGGTCATTTGAAAAATGACCCCATTACAGGTCAATCGGGCTA
This sequence comes from Ptychadena robeensis, assembly GCA_036250615.1. Lineage (NCBI taxonomy): Eukaryota > Metazoa > Chordata > Amphibia > Anura > Ptychadenidae > Ptychadena > Ptychadena robeensis. The sequence continues at coordinate 75,698,966 of CM070037.1, forward strand.
AAGCCCGAAAACCGACTGGTGGATGCCTCATGCGGTGTCCACAGGTAGTTGAGATTTTAGTTTGTCTTTATGTAAATGTGGCCTTAACCTCCCTAGCGATACGCCCAAAGCCAGTTTGGGCAAAGGGACGCTGCAATTAGGGATGCGCCTGAAGAGGATTCGGGCACAGCGCAGGAGCTTACCTGGTCCGGTTGCCAGACGGGACCCGAGCTTAAATAAAAAAAATTTTGGGGGTTTTTTAAATATCTTTTTTTTACTTTTGGACTGGATCAGAGAAATGTCTTTCTCTAATCCAGTTCAAAAGTGGATCCAGCTAGCAGAAATGCTCCCGCAGAGCGTTTCTGCTAGCTGGATCTACCTTTGGTGGACCCGAGTGCCTTCGGAAATAGCCGATGTCTCTGGCTATTTCCGTGATCGGCACTCGTGTGCCGATGACGTCACAGCCCGGGTGGGAGATTTGAAATTTAAAGGTACAAGAATTTTTTTTTTCTTAGATTCTTTTTTCATTAGTTTACATTTGTTTTTTATTTTGATTGGATTGGATAAATGTTTTATCCAATCCAAATCAAAAGAAAATAAAAAAAAATTCTGTACCTCTAAAGCCGGCCATAGCGCTTCAATGTGTGGCCACTTTTTGCGAATGATCACATGCGCATTCAGGGTGATCGCTTGGTGATCAATCGCAAAACCAATGCGCCCACCTGGAGCAACCGTTTGTAGTCGCACAAAACTTTTATCAGCCAAAGAACAAACGTTTTTCTCTGGTCAATCGCCAGTACTTTGAATGGGGACAAGGGTCCCCATCCAAAGTATTGGTTGTCGAATCGCAAATGGTGTATTTCGAACGATTGACCATGGCATGATGATGTCATCATGCTGCGGTCGATTGTTCGATAAACGCCTGCCAAGCATATAGTCTATGGCCGGTTTAACCTCCCTAGCGTTACGCCCAAAGAAAGTAGTGGCGCAGTCTGATCATGAATCAAACTGCGCCCGTGCCGGAATCAGGCGCAACCGCTGGCTCTCTGTGTGCCTGCAGCATTAGTACAGAGCTGCAGGCACACAGAGCCTTTCCGCCCCCATCGGCGTCATCGGTGGCGCCGATGGGGGCGGAAAGGCAAAACACTGTATTACTTTTGGTACAGAAATCTGGACCTCAGTGAACCGCCAGGGAGGTTATGCTGTTCATACTTACTGGAAAAAGCCTCTGGGTCCTGTAAATTCTTGTTCTGTCCAGGTCTCCCCATAGTGGCTTAATAATTTTGAGGTCAGGAGACTGAGAAGGCCATTCCAGAACCTCCACTTTATTTTCCTGCAGCCAATGACATGCTGACTTGGCTTTGTGGTTTGGATCATTGTCATGTTGGAATGTCCAAGTATGTTCCATGTGCAGCTTTCAGGCTGATGGTGCAAATGTTCCTTCAGTATTTTTTGATAACTTTTAACATTCATATTGCCATACATTTTGACAGCTACAGTGTCATTGTAGCTCACACATCCTCAAGACATCACCATTTTTCACAGTAGGAATGGTGTAACTTACATCATAGGCCTTGTTGACATCTCTGAAAATGTAGTGTTTATGGTTTTGACCAAAAAGTTAAATTTTAGAATCATCTCTCCAAATGACTTTGTGCCAGAAGGTTTGAGACTTGTCTCTGTGCTGTTTGACACATTGTAAGTGGGATATTTGTGAAATTTGTGTAGCCCATTTTTTTCAAGTGTCTCCTTATTTTGTATATGGAAACTGCCACACTACTTTTTTTGTGAGAGTCCTGTATGTCACTTGAAGTTAAGCAGGCCATACACTCTGAGATAAAAATTAGGATCCATTAAAACCGACCAATAAATGCATTTTATCGTCCTGAAATCCGTGCATGTCCACATGGTACAACCGATATATGACGATCGTAATTTCCGTTTTTTTTCGATCGTAATTTATTGGACATGTTCAAAAATTTTAATTGGTCTGGCAACATCGGGAAACCTCATAGTGTTTTCATAGTGTTTAGCAACCAATTACTGCCGATGCGGAACATTAGCATATTAAAACTTCCGGCACCACTGGCATGTTGCTGACACTGACATGGTGGCTAAACAACATGTCAGCATGTCGTAGCAATCTTTCAGTATTTATATGTGTGTATATTAGTAAATGTACAAACGTGAACACACCAGAGAAAGAAGTTTTATTGTTTATTTTATGATTAATAGATCGTAATTATACTTTTTTACGATATTTATATCGATATTTATATTTCTGTATATGTATATATATATATAGAGAGAGATGTGTATATATATATATATATATAGAGAGAGAGAGAGAGATGTATTTACAGTATATAGAGAGATATATATATTGAGATTTGTATATATATATATATATATACTGTATATATATTGAGATGTGTATATATATATATATATTGAGATGTATATGTGTGTATATGTATATCGATGGCAGATAGCACATCAAAAGAAAAATCGAAAAAAAATACTTTAAATAAAAGATAGCAACTGATTTGCATTTCATTGAGTGA
>CM070037.1:75731280-75750698 GCA_036250615.1 Ptychadena robeensis
TCACTTGGAAGCTGTGTGAGACAGGCTGCTTCTTCCCAGCTTGTGGCGTGTTGTAAATCATCCACTGCAAGCTGGGGATAATGGGTCGCCATTGAACAGGAATCGATGTGCCCATGTGGTGCACATTGATTTCCATTCAATTGATCCCCAACCATTCACAGCGTGGTGCCTAGCTTAAGGAAAAAGCAGCAGCATCTTCTGCCTAACTCCCTTTCTCTGCTTTAATTGGCCATTACAGTGTTGGTTTCCTAGCCAGTAGTTCTGTGGTTAATGTATGTCGCCTTCCTTTCCTTCAATGGATGGATACAATACATTAGCATATTTAATACAGAGGAGTCGGAGTCAAGGATTCGGAGTCGGAAGAATCTGAAACTGAGGAGTCGGAGTCGGGGAATTTATCGACCGACTCCACAGCCCTGCATATAACACAAATGCATGGTGTTCCTCTAACCTGAATTTCATGGCGCCATTGTAGCTGGAGACAACCGGCTCCTGGATGGGACTGCAGCTTCTCATGTATGTATTAAGCTGGAAGCCTCCATTCCTAGATCAAGGCACTTTTCATTTATTTAGGGACAACAGTGGACAATGCCTCTGTAATGTGTGTTCAAACAGCCTATGTTAGTCTACATCAGCAGCTTGTGTGAACGAATGACACTGGAGTATATTTTGGAAATGGGAATATTCTTGTCTGAACAAAGACTGAGAGGCTGCTGCTTTTGCGTATTTTAAACATCTGTCCTAACAGTAGTGTGTGTTGCCTTACCACAGCTCATTTATTTAAATGGGCTCACTTAACCCTCCGGCGTTCCTGACGGCCTCATCTCATCCAGCGGTGTCCTGTTAGTCCTGATCAGAGCCCCGGCAGCGCAAACTCACCAATCTGCACTGTTCCGGCGGCTCCAATCTTCTAAATTGGCTTCTGCACTGAAGCTGATCCTCCCTCAGAGTGACGTGATGACGTCACATCGGGGTGGCGGCGGGAGATTCAAAAGTAAATCGCACATCACACACCAGGTCCATCACACCAAGGCAGAGAGGGTGCCAAAGGGAATTGTTCTGGATACAGTGATAACTGTATCCAATACAATTCAAAGTAAAAAAAAAAAATAACACAAAACACATTTCCAATTGAATTAAAATTTTATTATAAACAAAATACAAATACATACAAAAGAAGTATTTTAGAGATTTTATCATTCGAATGATACCTTTTATACATTGTTTTTTTTTTACATAATAGTTTGTTTCAAACATTATTATATTCAGGATGCCTACTAGACCCTTCTACAGACATATTTTGGGAAGTTACAGGCCTACAACATGAAAATAAATTTCATTTAAGTTGATGGTAAGCTTTTGGTACAGAGACCCGGACCTCACAAGAGCGCTAGGGAGGTTAAGAAGGAGCATTTACCTTCCCTTGCAGAAAACTGCACAGCAAAATTTTTTGTACTGCCTATTGGCAAGTGTCTTGAGGTAGTGTTGGGCAGGGCTGTGCAGTCGGTTGATAAATTGCCCGCCTCCGACTGCTCAGTTTCTGATTCTTCCGTCTCCTCGACTCCGGCTCCTCTGTATTTAATATGCTAATGTATTTTATACATTCATTGAAGGAAAGGAATGCAACATACACTAACCACAGAACTACTGGCTAGGAAACCAGCACTGTACTGTAATGGCCAATTAAAGCAAGGAAGGAAGTTAGGCAAAAGATGCTGCTGCTTTTTCCTTAAGCTAGGCACCACGCTGTGATTGATCGGGGATCAATTGAATGGAAATCAATGTGCACCAGATGGGCACATCAATTCCCATTCAATGGGGACCCGTTCTCCACAGCTTCCAGCATGTGAATCACAACACGCAACAAGCTGGGGAGAAGCAGCCTGTCTCATACAGCTGCCTCACTCACACAGCTTCCGAGTGAGGAGCGCTGGCTCCACCCCCTTCACACTGGCAGCCGCAGCTGTTCCAATGCTTTCCATGAAGACTCACGTCTCCATGCAAAGTATTGGAGATTGAACAGGGTTTTCCAACATGTCAGTCGAGTTCCTTCAAGTGTGTTCTATTGATCCCGCCCGAAGCAAGGCACACACAGGTAAGTTTGTAAACAGATTAGAGTACAATCAATCACCGTGAGCGTGCAAGTTGATTGATTGTACTCAAATCTTTTTACAGATCTACCAGTGTGTGCCTAGCTTTAGTGTTCTGATCTTCTGCTGAAGATAGGGCAGTGGAAGGCTCCAAGAAGAGGCAGGGCGAAGGGGCACTTCAAACATGATTCATGATTTCCCTGGAATCCCATATACATGTATAAAGTTTAAGCTAAAAATATAAGTATTTTTCAAATGTTTTCCAGCTTCAGTCTTGAACTATTGGTGAACTTATACAAGCGTCTCTAGTCTGGCAACAAACATTTATTTAGTTATCAGCGAGAGTTAAGCCCCCCATACACCTTTAGATTCCTCCATACAATTTCCATCAGATCTACCAACAACTATGTAGTATAGTGACCTCCCTGATAGAATACATAGTGATTGGAAGGTGCAGAAAGGTCCTCATATTACATGGTTTTGGTAGAAGAAAAGTTGGTTGTACAGAAATTGCATGGTAATTGTATGTGGTGTATGGGGGGCTTTAGGCTAGGATCACAGTTGGTGTTGCGGAACACAACACAATGGAAAGCGCTGCCGCACCTTAACTGTGCATCACGTCCCATTTAGTGACGCATACAGTCAATGTGCAGCATGCTTCATGTCATGTGACATGTTCGTTTTGCGGTAATGTTACACACTGCAAGCATTTATTCTAATAGCAGAGAAGTCGTTCATTATGACTCTTTTTTCGTAATCCCCATTTAAATTTAGTAGGAGTTGGAGTCGGTTCATTTTTTGCCGACTCTGACTCCAACTACAGGTACCCAAAATTGTGTCCAACTCTGACTTCTCGACTCCACAGCCCTGGTGTTGAGTTGCCATTTAAAATGAATGCCTACCAGACGTGATCAATAAAATGATTTCATGGTACAATGGAAGAAGATGGTGTGGTTTATTGTCAGATTTCTTTTAGATCAAGTGGATATGGCTAAAGCTAGCCACACATGGTGCAATTTTTCATTCAATCGAGGTTCGATTAGATTTTGTAGTTCGATCCCAAAAAATCGAACCTCGATTATAATTTAATCGATGTACACCACATGGGGAGTATGATTATGGTTGAATTTTGACTGAAAAGTTAATCGGAGTAATCCAAAATCGTCGATTGAATTCCTCTTACGATTTTAGTTTCAATTGGAAGTAGCCCAAAAAATCTAGCCCAAAAAATCGAGACACAAAATCTAGGCAAAAAAAAATCGACCAATCGAGAAAATTTTTCCAACCTGTCCAATCACTTTTCAATCAACGATTTTACAAAAATCGTTCCACGATCATCGATTGTACTGTAATGTGGGCAGTACATCGATTAACATTCAATCGATCGTTTTTTTCATCGAAAATCGTCAATTGAATGGTAAAATCGAACCATGTGTGGCTAGCTTTAATGCATGTGGTTCATTTTCCTGAGGATTTGTTTAAAAAACAGGTTCTATTCACTTTCACTGGAACTGCTTCTTATGGCAATGAACTTGTTTTCCTATAAATCGCAAACTGCCATTAATTTTAATGGCACTCAACTGCGTATCCTAGATGCACAACAACACCTGTTTCAATGCAATATAACATTTCTGAGAACCTTCTGAAGCACTGTGGTGAATATAGTTAGAGTTGATAATGAGTTTGGTGCTGATGTTTTACCATATATGTAGGAAACTCTGAGCAATATAAATCACTGACCTGTAGTTATCCGTGACATCTCTCTCATAGAGCTTTACAGGGTTAAAATGTAATAAATGCCCCTTACATATTTTACATATTGCACATTGGAGATGGCCTATAGAAGGTATTCACCTGCCTTATTCAATCACCAATCCAATATTTAGGCAATCATGATTTTCTGTGTTACACTATTTTTGTTCTGTTGCATAATCATGTTCCATTTCTCTATAATTAGCTATGATAAAATCAGATCTGGTAGCGTGGTTGGTCCCTTGTGCCTACTGATCCTCTTATTGTAAGCCTACGTCGTTGCATATATATTTAAAAGCAAGTGTTGATTGATATGTACCACTGTGCTATACTTTTTAATTATGCATTCTGCTACATGCCCTTTATACAAAATGTATAAGTATCTCCAGTCAATAATATGCATACCTCATTTTTTTGTATCTGTACTGTCATATGGCACACATAGTGAAAGGTTATTTCAAAATACCAGGAGATATTCTCTTTTTGAATATTTGACATACTCTCCTGGTGACATACTTCATATTACCTCCTACAAGTCTTCATGCCCTGTTCTTTTACAACTTTTCTAACTTTTCTCATTACTGTGCCTTTCTATCTTCAATCTGACCCAGTATACACATTAGCTAAATTGTTTTGTGGTTAAAGGCTCATCTCTTACATGTTTTCATGCTGCTGGTGGATATAGACAAAAGAGTCTTTTAAGGGCTTTTCGACTCCTTTAATCCCTTCTTACCATAACCTTCATGGTTGTTCTATGTTTAAAAACAGGTGTAACAGTTGATAGACAGGAAAAGATCCTTTAGAGGTAAAATGCTAGTCTAATCTTAAGACGTAGGGTGACCAGATCATGACCTGGACAATTAAAACTCTTTTCTCTGGTCCACGTGTTGTACACATGGTTTTTACTTCCAGGATTTGCATGCAATGATCCAACATCTTCAGGTCTGTCTTATACCTGTTTTTGTGTCAAGGTCATATTCTACAATTCTACAATGTGGTCAGATCCTGAAACTATTGAGTCTAAATACCTAAATATCTCAAGTTATCTCACAATTTTAGGCACTTTGAAGTAGCTGTGAGCCTGTGACAACCTCTCTCCTCGATTTGTTGATTTTAAACAGGATGACTGCATTTTGAATACATTCTCTTGCTGAGACCTGCAGCCTTTCCTCCTGTGAATGTGGCCTTATATACACTATCTACCAGAGGAAAGACTGAAATCTGCTATTTAACAGTGTCAGATAAGTGTTTCATCTCAGGTTGAATGATAATGATCATACCTCGAGGCTGGAGAGAGTGGAAGGGCCCACATTACCTGCCGATAATCACTTGGCCAGACAGAGGTTAAGAGCAGTTAAAGAGAATGCCAGTGACTGAGATCTGAGGGAGCAGTTCTCATGACAGGTTCTCATCAGACTATTATCACATAACTGTGGTGTGTTTGTCTAGCAGCTACATTCTGATCAGTGATCACAGCAGTGATATGTCAGTGTACTGATGTGTCCTTCTCGTCTCTTTACAGTTGTTCTGTACTGGTGACAAGGGTAATACATTTCATGTTCCTTTTTGTCTCTGCTTACAGGTAGACCTGACCATTTTCACAGCAGTTTGCCTTGCGTGCCACCTCTCTGTCCTGGGGGGTGTTCATCTCCTAGGAGCTAAAAATGCTGATGATTTGGAAATGTCAATTAGATTTTTTCAATGTTCTATTACTATTGAACCTCTTCAGAGGAAGTGATAAATGCAAAATGCGTTGTGTGTGTGTGTGGGGGGGGGGGGGGGGGGGGGGGGGGAGTATTGCATGCTATTATTGATAGACTCTCATGATACTGTTATTTTTAAACATTCATTTTTGTGATGTCTATTAAATGTTGATAGAAAGGACATAACATTGATTATCTTTAACAAATCTGAGTAAAACATATGTAACTTGTAATTCCTATCAGATGTGGATGCATTAAAAGTCCCCCTTAAGGTAGCCATACACAGGCTGATTCCTCCCTGATTTTCATCCGATTTCCCGCCATTCGGGTGAGCCAAGAATCTCCCGCATGTATGGATTCCTTAACTTTGTTTTTGAGAACAGACAACTCTACCCTATGTGGGGAATTTTGTGTCACTTTTAGTTCTAGTTAATTGTGTCCCTTGTTGTGACTGCCACAAAGAAAAGCTGTTATTTCTTTAGTCACCTTTTTCACAACTCCTTTATAGCTATCATTGGTAAATTATGTTTTTTTTTTTATCAAATAAATAGTTAGGTGCCTTTGTGTATTTTAACTAGGGGGAGAATTTGCATCAAGGTGCTGCAGAGGCAAACACATAAATATGTAGTAATTTGGTAGGTGAAAACAATGTTTCTGGAAAAATCAGTCAAGTCAAGAATAACATTTGAAAAAAAGTCATGTTGGGAACCCTCCGTTAATTGTACAAGTATATTTTTTTTAGGTTTTCAGATTTTAGAATATGCACAAAGACATTTATCTTGATTCAGTGGATCACAAAGAATCACATAATATTTTATTTTTCAATATTTTATTGCACAAGTCAATTTAATTGAACAGCAGTCTAACAAAAGTTAATGTGTGTTTGCTGGTTTTACACCAGGACAAGCAAATATCAGTGTCAATACGCAGGTAATTTTCTGTTATTTATGATTGATTTACTAATTACATTGATTGTTTATTTGGTTAGTTTATAAACTGGATTTCTTGTTCAGAACTTGTTGATCAAAAAAGAAATGTCAAATTGAAAGAGCAGTGTTCAGTCAGGTGTGAATATTTCTATCTATTTATGTTTAGTATCTGGCAGATTGCTTAGGTTTTTTTGTATTCATTTCTATTTGATTGGGTAGTGTAGTATGTGCACAGACATCTACAGGACCATCAAGTCAAAAAGTGATCATTTATCCAATTTACTAAGAATACAGTTTAGCCATTATACATTAATAAGAGTGTGTGGTAGAAGAGTTGAGTTATTGAGTTATCTCAATGAACAGCAAAAATATAGATTACATGCATCAAAAGCTGATGCATGTATGGTTTGCTTTTTCCTAAATCTTAGAATATTTTGACCAGTTCAACCTAAGAACAGTGGAATGTTCAAATAAAGGTGACCATACACTGATCAAATTCACTGATGAAAATTAAGCATAAAATCAAAAGAGCAGCGATCGGTCATGTTAGAATATTTCAGTAATTCAGTATTTGACTAGGTTTTCTAGTTATTATTAACTATTTTGTATCCGATGGTACTATGGAGCATGAACACAATGCTTAGAAAGAAATCAATCTGTTTTGCAAGTGATCACTCAATGTTAAGGCCCCCAAACACCTAATATGAGGACCTTTCTAAACCTTCTAATCACTATGTATTCTTTCAGGGAGACCACTATATTACATAGTTGTTGGTATATTTAATGGAAATGGAGTGATCTAAAGGTGAATGAGGGGCTTTATTCTAGCCATACACAGCCTGATAAATAGCCCGATCAACCAAGCCCAATCAAAGTTTCTCGTTAATTGGGCATCAACCGGGTTTTGCCCACATGGTCCGACAGAGCTTTCCCGATCAAAATTTAGCGGAAAATCGGCCCTCACATGATCAGGCATGTTGGAAAATTTTCATCGGTCCGGTTACATCGTTCTACTTTTCTTGTAGCGCCCAAATAAATGAACAACGATCATCCCCGATATTACTATTACTTCCCATTGAATGAAAATTTGGATGATAAAAACGACGATAAACTCCGACTATGATGTACGATCAAAACTGTTACATCGTTCAAAAATCATTTTTCCTAAGTGGGTTTTTTTTTGTTAGATCATCCGAGAAAACGCAGATTTTTTTATCGGCAAACTTCGATCGGGCTTGGTTGATCGGGCTATTTATCGGGCTGTGTATGGCTAGCATTAGTATTTAAATTGGAAAAGTTGATCTATTTGCAATCCTTTAAATTGTATGGTAAGCTTTTAAGGTGTATGGGGGCCTATAGATTCACTCTATAGAGGGACTTTTTATTGTATTTTTAAGGACCCTTTCACACTACAGGGGCTGTGTCGTTTACAGCATTTTTATAGTAAATTTTTGATGCGCAGCAGTCATAATATAGCTTAGAAAAATGCAAACATAGATGTATAATGTACAAAATGCACATGCTAATGCGTTAATGTATACCTTGAAAAAAGGTATACCTTACTAAAAGCATAAAAACACATATAGTGTGCAAGGGCCCCCAGAGCCAGTATTGTGTGAAGTTATAACAGTAGGTGAAAAAAAAGTCAGGTGCACATAGTGAACCACACAAAAATGGGTAATACATTTCTCATCTCTAAAGATACTGTGAGCTGATGCACTTAATTCACCCTCACCTCCCATCAGGAGGGCTCCTTTTAGTGCTGTCACTATAAAAATGTTATCATTTTAATCCCAACACAATAGGGTTGGGTAAGAATTGTTGATAAATAGGGTTGGGTAAGGATTTTTGACAAATAGGTAGGGTAAGGATTGATGATATTCTACAGTTCTGTGTTTTTTCTCTCTTTTGCTAATGGAAACTGAATGGACAGCCACTCAAAGTTCCATTTTTCTGGTCAATCGACTTAAAATATGATGGTACTAAATGTCAATTGTTGTTACCACCACATAATGTGATCAAAACTGATCAATTCCTTTCCAAAGTCCTGTGCATGTGCTCATCGGACAGAAATCCAATGAAATACCTAGAAAACCCATCAGATACTTGAACAATCTACTGAAATTTACCAACATGCCTGATTACTGCTTGAAAGATTTGATTTTAATCACATTTGGACCAACAACAAAAAAACGGAATAGAACTATGGATTTAGTGCCATTGTTTTTTAATTTGATTGAATGGAAGAATTGAACTGTGTTTGCCCCACCTTACACAGACAAGAGCAAGGGCTCGACAACACCAGACAGCCAGGTCATTACCACTACTTGGACACCCCAAAAGAGGAGTCCTAAAAATGAGGGAGAACCAGAGGGAAGAGCTTCTGTAAGCATATATGGGTGTACTGCATACAGTGGCTGGCAGCCAGGAAGATTCCCAATACACAGTGATGGGTGTAATGCATAGAGAGACTAGAAGCCAGACATAGCTTTCCTGCCCCATACACAATTATTATATTATTATAATTTATTTATATTACATATTACAGTATATTACGCAGCACTGTACAATAAAATAAGAGTTGAGACAACACAAGATTACACACAGGTACAGGTTATGACACAGGAGTAGAGGTCCCTGCCCGATCGGGCTTACAATCTTATAGGCACATGCACAGTTGTAGAGATAATACTTTGTACCTGGAGTCGCGTAGAGGAGACAGAATCCAGCAGAGAGGCCTGTGTTGTATTGGCTACCCAGAGCATGCAGCTTTATTCCATATGTGGAGCAGATATTGTAACCATGTCTAATCATCTCTAGTAATGATTGTGGATGAATGCTCCACCCTCTGGCTTTCTTCATGGATCAGAGCATTTTTGTAATGCTGTTTTCTTAGGTAATTGTTACACATGTTGTGATGTGCTCAGCACATTAACAGTCAGTTCAGGCCAGGACGTATTTTAATCTCAAAGGGAACCTGGTGCACTGATGCTGCCCTTATATATGTGAATTATGCCCATTGCCACAAACTTTGCATAGTAAAGCTCGCCTCATGCACATTATCAGTCAGGTTAGAAAATGTATGTACCAGTATCTGATGTATTTTTTTTAGGTGTTTTATCCAATATGTATCCATTCACATTTAGCACAAATGCAGGGCCTATCTCTGGAACTGAAATTGTTTACTATGATTTTACTGCATAAACAGTAGTTACCGTCGAAGAAGCCGCCGCACGCTAAAACTGGAGCCACAACACATAACACATTCAGACTTGTGCTATGCGTTACCACTCATCACATTGAGTTAACCCAGAACAAATTTTTTACACAAAGCGCTTCTGATAACCCCTGTTCATTAGTGGTATAGTATATAGTGTTATGGCCTATATCGCATGTGATCATCATCACCTGGAAAGCAGGCAGGAAGTAGGGGGGTGGGGCAAGAAATATTGCCCAACCCTGCCCGATCGCTCCTGATCGTGCCCATAGAGAGCGAATAAAGGTGACCATACACAGAATAAGCGCGTTTGTCTATGGCCATGATCAGGGGCGACCACGGCCGACCGCAGCTGTGGGGACGAGCCCCATCAAATACATGGGCGCAATCGCCCACGATCTCCGCACCTTGATTATAATCGCGGGATATCACCTAGGTGACACACAAAGCTAATTTATTTGCTTCCATAGTAATTGCTACATGGTCATGGCTCCCCCTCTCCTGTACTAGGCAAGTGCCCTGGGGATTTTGGTGAGGGGATGTGTAGCTGAGTCCCCCTTTGTGTTACATCTCCCTCTCCTCCTCTAGGGACCCACACTCTTACCTGGTGGCTAGCTTACTGGCATCCTGGGGCTGTCCACCGGCTGTATTCTGGTGCCCCTGTCTCCTGGCTATTTCTTTGCCACCAGCATCTTTGTCCTGGGGTGAAGGTAGGAGCAGGTCAGTTTTAGCATCAGGCTTTGGGAAAGAGAACAAAAAACTACAGTATTTTCACCCTCTCTTCTTCCACTTTGCTTTCTTTCTTCGTTCATGTATGCGTTGGTGGGAGGGAGGAGCCACAACAAGGAGACTAAAGAGCTGCATGAGCCACAGGTTGCAGTCCTTATTTTCTGACTTTAGTTGCCCCTGCCTCATCTATTCCATTATTTGCATTTAATGCTTATAATTAGATAGTTTCAGCATCATATGTGGGCATCACCACAGCATTCACATCACCTTTTGGCTTCTCATACCAGCTATGATCTTCCTAATTTGATGATGTCACTGGGTCTAAAATGGCATTTAAAAATGAAAATTTTTAATGTAATTGGCCTGTCAATAGGAGAAAAAGTAGCAACCAGAGTTACTTAGCTTTTATTTATTTTATAGTTAAAACCTTAACCTAAAAAAATTGAAGCATTTTTTAACTGTTTGACAAATCATGTCCATTAAATATGTCTGATGTCCATTGCTTTGCATGGAAACTGCGGGTCTCCAGGCCATGCATCGGCTGAGCTGGGGAGAGCAGAGCTGTCTGTTCCCGGCTCCGCCGATATCTGACAGCAGTGTGATGACGTCATCACGCTGCTGCAGGGAACATCGGACGGCTCCAATATCTTTAGACGGACATTCAATATCAAATCTAAGATTTTCTAAGTTGATATATGTTTGAATAGCTTTATACTACCCTCTGCAAAGGGTTACACAGTGCTTTCTTACTTTTATTTACTTACGTAAATACAGTGTGGAATGTAGACATACATCCATCATCTTTTGTTACTTGTCACTTTAGCTTGAAACAAGGCGAGTAGGATTCTTTTATTCTTGGTAGTAAGAGCACCTTTCCATTGTGATCCTCTGCATAGCACCATTGACACATATCATTTAGTAAGAGGGTAGTAATGGCTAAAATTGATTTAGGGTTTAGATCAGCACCTGAGCGTGCACTGCTGTTGATCAGCCGAAAAATCGGCTGGAATGGGGGGCTTAAGAAAGGATCAGGACAGTAAGCCTGAGAGAGTCAAATCTTCATTTGCTGTTTTCACCTCTGTATACCAAGGCAGCAGAGAAAAGTTCCTAACACCAATGTCTTTAGGGGTAGATGATCATATGGAAAAGACATTGTGAGAACTTGGTTTAAATCAATATTTCACCCTCATATTCTCTTAAATAGTTTCCAGACCAATTTGCCTTTTTTGTCTTTGGACACAGTTTTATTTCGTAAGATTGCTATATTGAATTTTATTGCTTCACAGTAAATTGTTTTGACACCTGAGCCGTCTGAAGTCCATCATCAGTGTCATGCTGGTGGTCTACTGAAAGTCACCGTGTGCTGTCCCTGAGGGGGGGACCTCCTCATGAAGATCACTTTCACCACTGAATTTGTTTTAAAAGAAATTAAATGAGCACTATTTACAAAGGAAATAATGAAAGCCCTTCCTGTAAAAATAAACAATGTTCCTATGTGTCGTGGCCATCTCTCACATGCCAATTCTAATTGGTGTAAGTTATGCTGACATTGAACTGCATTGGAAGGAAACTCTCAGCAATTTTGGAACTGGGTTGTTCATTTAGGGCAAAAGAAGTGTGAATTAATTAGGGCATAAGAAGTGTTTATTGTGTAATTATATATATTTTCAGTAGATCATTGATGGGAGAATGTGAAGGATATTGTCGGAAGCTGATGGGCTGTCTTTGCTCTTGTGTGGATGGCTGTGGTACTGTATTATTGCGTGAATGATTGTATTTGTGGCCTACTACTAAAGCCTACCATACACCCACCGACTGGGTGCCGACAGACGAGTTCCGATGAGCTCTGGAATGCAGCGTGATGACGTCATCACACTGCATTCCCGAGCTGCCTGAATTGGCGGGCACCCTTTGTGGCCGGTCTTCATTGAAGTTAATGGCACCGAGCTGTGGCACACACCGTTTGGCGGCCAATTTTGCCGCCGACCGATGGCGCGAGCGTGCACGCCCATCGGTCAGCAGCAAAATCGGCCGCTAATCGGTGTGTGCATCGCAGGCATTAGGCAAATTTTTTGAGTCACTTTCTTATCTGATCCTGTTTATTTTATCATGCTTGAAGCATGCCAAAATGTTTTTATTTTTATAGATTGGGAAACTTAAAACTATTTAAACAATTGTTAAATTTTTTTGTAATCCTATTGGACAGATTATCTTTTACGGCATGTTTTTCTGCTGGCCAGTCAAAATATTGGAGTAAAGCTAGGCATACACGGTTCGATTTTAGCATGATCGATTATTGGTTTGATCTTAGATCTTAATCTTTTCATCGGACACTGATCGTAATCGAATCAAAAGTGGTACCACATGTAAGGTTTGATCGTAATATGACTAAAATCGCCGATTTCAGTTTTGATAAAAAAACACAGGGAAGAGTCATATATAAATGTGTTCATTAAATAAAATCGACCCGACCAACAAACAAAATGCTACGATTTTAGTTCGATCATTGTACAATCAACAAAAATTTTACAACATGTCCGATCACTTTTCCATCAATGTTTTGATCGGTATCAAACTATTTTCACTGGTTGAACCATGTATGTAGTAGAGATGGTCGAATGTTTAGACTAGCTGATTTTTTTAAGGTGATTGCAAAGCCTCTGAAAATGGTATGATCACCAAAATTGCTGGGGATGTAGAGAAGTTGTGCTCTAGCACATGTAGTTTTTGCATAAATTAAGTTCAAAATCAAAGTCGAAATTTCGATTTTCAAAATTCTGACTTGATTTGAACTTAATTTGTGCAAAAACGAATTGTGTTACAGCAATAAGTTTGGTGATGATTCCATATTCAGGGGCTTTGCAATTTTGGAAAAAAAATTCGACCATCTTTAGTATGCAGTAGACAATTAAAGTTTGATCAATGTAAACTATGATAGTTTTAGGTCAATCGAATGCTAAAATCGAACCGTATGCCTAGCTTTATCCTACCTTTCATGCTAAAGCCCCCATACACAGGTCGATACCTGTACAATTGATGACCCGCTGGAGCATTCATTGATTCAATGGTAATCTATGCGCACCACTTTTTGCAGTAGATTCCAGTTCGATGGAAAAGCAAAAAAGCAATGTAGATCAATCAGGGTTTACAAACATGTTGGTTCCCTGTTCAACTGAGCTGACCCCGTGTGGTCGATGGCCATGAACGTGCACGGCGTGACATCATTGAATGGGTCATCGATTGTACGGGTATCGACCCATGTATGGGGGGCTTAAGTGGCATTGGGGATCAGGATATCTTAGTTTACACATCACTATTTTGTCTCTGGAAATGATCTTTACTGATGTTTTCCAGTGTCTCTGTACGAATACTGCTCATTCTTTCTTGTGGAAAGAGGAAAGGTGATGACTAGGGAGGGGCAACCCACTGGGCCCTTGCCCATAGGAAACAGCTGGCATTAGGCCAGATAAGATAATCTAATATTAAATTGCTTCTCAAACCTTTATAAGTCAATGCTTTACAAGTAGAGATGGGCGAATTTAAATTGACCATTTCAACAATTTCGAGTTAATTGCAAAACCGCTGAATATGGTATCATCACCAAATTTTCTGGAGATGTAGAGAAGGGTTGGGGGTATACAACATTAAAAGTGCGGCTCTAATACAAATAGTTTTTGCATAAATTAAGTTCAAAGTCAAGTCAAAATGTTGAAAGTCGTCATTTTTACTTTGAACTTAATTTATGCAAAATCCAGGCTTTGCAATCAGCTTCCAGTCAGCTAGCCGCAAAATTAGACCATCTCTATTTACAATTGGCAAGTGTGTATAACGATTAGTGCATCCTTGCTGCAGTCTTCTGACCTGATATGACCTGTTCTGCGCCTCTCTCAGCACAGAGATAAATCTCCTTCAGAATACAATGCACACAATGGTAATGAACACATATATATACAGTGGCTGGAAGAGTACTTAGTAGTATATTCTTTTAAAAATCAAAATAAACTAGAAGCTGATTCTGATTCTTTTAACCAATTTAATATACCTTATATACAGGAAATAGACAGGGGCCTTGAAACAGCTTTTTATGATTTGTTGGATCTTTTTGAAAATCCTTTCTTTAGTCTCATCAATGTAATCAAAGTAGATTTGTCTGCAATGAATAATAAACAGCAACCTTTTATTATTTAACCTCCCTAGCGCACTGCCCGTCTCGCACCGTTTACAACAGTACACTGCCTGTCATTTCCTGTCTTGCGCCGCTGCTCTTCACACAGCTGGTGTCATTATTGACACCAGCTGCGTGAGAGGGATAGCCGGCGCTCCTCCATTAACATGGAGGTCTATGGCGCCAGCCCCCTTCCACATCACCGTTAAGACTATCGCTGCGGTTGAGACGACCCTGAGCGGCGAACGAACAGGGTTCGTCTCAACTGCTAGGGAGGTTCCCCCCTTTTCTATTTAGGAACATTATCGAGCCCCTCCTATCTATTCAAACGCATGTTAAGAATGAGGGCCCACGCCCCCCTGGAATATATTTGCACCCCCCCCCCCCCCAGGGGGGCCAGCCCTCCAGTTTGGGAACCACTGGGCTAGGCGAAGACAATGTCAAAAGTCTTCTGCTGGATTCAGAGACTGGTCTGTGTAAAACACATCTAAAGACTGCACAGGTTCCTTGATTTACGGATTGTGTCTTTTCTAAACCTAAAGGTCGCATCCAGCAAGAAGACGATGATCTTTGATTAATCCTGAATAAAGATGATACCATCCTTCTTGAGAGAACAGATGAAGGCATTGTTAGGTGGAGCAGTGTGATCTTTGTGAGCAGTAATATAGACCAGAGAAGGAAATCATTCCTTATTTACAATCTGATAAATTGCACTGACAGATTCTATAGCCAGCCATATATGCATCAACTTTTTAACGATTATTAATTAGATCAACTAGTGCAATTTAAATAATAATCTCCAGACTACGTTAGCTTCTTGTATAATTGGAAAATTGACCTGTGTATGGCCATCTAAAGAACCAGTCGTTCCTTACTTTTCAGAGGCGCTATGATCTTATCCTCTCTTGTCTAATACCAAGCTACTTCCCTTGTGTGTGTAACCCTGTGTAAACATACTGCTTATGGTAGTGTACTGTATCCCCCTGTAATGCAGAGCAGACACTTGTTGGCATGTCACTGCCCTTGTCTGACACATCTCCGCCTCATCTCCTCTCTGTAACTTTTAAAATGAGCTGCCGTTATTCTGTGCTAACACACTGATAACGTATATTCACATTCTGTATGGAAGGGGTTAAATTGATCATATGCCAGTGTAAGAATTGGCAGATCCTGAATCGCACTCTCCTTACGCCCCTCGCCTTATCATATAACCACATGCACAATATAGAAAGCTGATTTTCCCTCTCTTGTCTTTTGAAGTAAAGTGGGATCACTGCGAGTCACTCCAAACATAGACGTACAGCAAAAAAGGAAAAAAAGACCAAAGAGGAAAAAAACTCTTAGTAATGAGATTGAAACTTACAAAACACAGAAGCAAATGTGGCTTTAATACATTGTTATGACCCTTTATAGGGCTGGAAATTACTCTTCAAAACTGATTCTGGCTCGACTTCAGAGCAGAGGGGATTCTGGGATACCGCAGAGTGACTTTGACTAGTAAGTTGGTATTGCAGGAATTTTTTAATTTCCTGTAACACAACAATCCCAGTGCAGGCTGGCCGGAGGATCCTGCTTCAGTGCATTTGGTAAAGTGTTTGCTCTCAAGGAGAGACTCTCCCCAACTTGCAAGAGATGAAAAAGCTGCAATTAGGGGGGTGGGCGGCTGTACAGCAATTTAATGAGGACATCTCAGAAGAGTCAAGCTGTCATCATTTCACTGTCCTGATCTATTTTGCTGTCCACATCGAATTATACACGGGAGGTTACTTAGCTCCACACTTCCTTTTATTGTGTCCGCTCTTGTATGTGTAATATGTTCCTCAATAAACATGTAAAGGGTCATTTATCAAAGTCCATAGAACTCTCCTTCACTCCAGGCCATTCTCATGTACTGCCTGACAGAGAACAACAAGAGACCGTAATTGTTTTCTATTCTTTGTCCTGTTATGAGTCTATAATCAGTAAATGCTGTTCATTGGGGCTTCCCACTAAACCTGGGTGTGTTCTGTGAAAATTATTGAAGTGGGTTGTTTCTTCACCCCCCCCCCCTCCCCTCCGCGAGTTTCATTGTATCGTTGTTGTAGAACCTCTCAATGTCATTGCTTTATTTCTTTAGGACCCCTGTGTGTCATTGGAATGGGATCCCTAATTGTTCTGGGACAATTGAGTTTTGATGCATCACAGATTTGGGACCTACAAGTGTCAGTAATTATTCTGTTCTTCGGGGGAAATTTTTTTCCTAAAATATATTTTATATTTTTGTATATATTTGTCTTCGTAAAGTGTATACAGGTACATAGCATATTCAGGTCACACATTTTATTACTGCTGTGACACATTACAATAAAATGATGCGTGGTCTCACTTTCACATTTTTAATGATTGTCCTATATTTTATATATTAATAAATATAGAGATTTGTAGATTACCCATTAGAGTGGATAAACCACGGCAGTCATATGTTTGCTCATGTAGTGATAGCGTTGTTTTTAGTGGGTTTGCTGACTCAATGTATTGAATGAATCATAAGTAGAGTATGAATGTGTAATGAACAAAGATGGCTGACGTGTGTATATGTGTCATTACAAATTATACAGATTAAAAGGTTTTTTAATTGGGTTTTCCACAGTAATACCATTAATTGCATCACATCAGCTCTTTGTTCTATGTATATCTGAAACAACTCCACATTCCCTTCCATAACATGATAGTAAAGAAGCAAACTGCGCTCTTTATGGGGATAGACTGGATCCCGCCGGTCTGTACTTATGAACAGTACAGTAAATTGTGTTGGGCAACTTTTATCTTCTCTAATATAAAAATAAGATGTGTTTTCCTTAGAGATAAAGGGGTTATTGCCTTATAAGCACGATGGCAGCTCTTGTCATTCAGAGATTTCAAAGGCCCCTGTCAGCGGGTGATCTGGGAGCCACAGTGGGTTCACATTGCTAACATACCAGCTGTGCCAATTTCTGAATTCTTCTGTAATGTGCCGGAGAGGCCAAACATCTGCTAAGAATAATCATGAAAAAACTATAACAAAAATGAATCCATGTTGTACACTCAGCCATGGAGATAATGGCTGTAAAAATATATTCTTGCACTCAAACATCCTAGATGGCGAGTAGGGCAGTGGCTTGTGGGCACAACCTCAGCCAATCCCATCAAATACATTTGTTGCAACATCTGCCATGATATATAATTGATAGTCTTTATTATTGTGTGAAAATTCTGGCTGGTTCCAACACGCCGTCCCCAGCTCAGAAAAAATGTAGATTGAGCTGACACTCTTCTGTGTAAGATTTGTTTACATTCGCTGAATTACAGCCAAGTAATGATGGTGTGACTGAGCGCTCTGCTGTGATATTACACACATTGGACCTAACATCAAGGCCTGCGCTTTAAAGAGCCACTCGCACCTATATACGAGCTCACATGAAACCACATGGCTTTTACAAGTCAGCGATATTGTTAAATCCAGCATGTTAATGAAAAATCGCACGCTTCCTCTCTTATTAAATATATTGAGCCACGTTGGTGCCTGTGTGGAGGCGGAGAGGGTCTCATAGACCACCCCTGAAAATGAAGAATATCTGTGTAAGGGAGGTTTAGAATCCAATCATGGAAAATAAAATGTGTTCTGTAAGTTTTGTTATTTCTGCTTTATTGAAAATGATTTTGCGGTGACAGTGATGTCTGGAAGTGGAACATGTTGTCTTGGTTGGTAACTGTTCACTTACTGCAGAAACTTATTGTGGATTGATAACAATCTACGCCCTGGAAAACCCAACCCCAGAGAGCCTATATACTACAGGATAGGCAGATATATTATATTTACATTTGTTATACTGTATGCAGAGTCATGCCCCCTCCATTACAGGTTTCACTCAAGAGGAATGAAGAGCAATAATGACTCTTTCACACCTAGCTTTTATACTTCACTTACTAAGGTCCTGCTTACCCCATGAAGGGTTATACTTATTAAAAACCTCTTTGAAGGTCAAGTTTTGTTCCTTTCTTCTTGACAAAGCTGTACCAGCTAATGCTTTATTGGGATTACTTAAAAACATAAACATTCTTCTGATCTTTATGGCAATCTTGTTATTGGAAAGTTGTGCGACATTGACTTAGACTTAGTGGGTAAGTGTTGGGGGCTGAGATATATTATACATGCAGTGTTTTCTTTAATATATTGAGTAAAATCTGGCAACTATTTTGTTTCATATTCTCCATAGAAATGATCAGCTCCCTGATGTTTGTAAATATGTGCGTGTAATACTATAACTTCTGATGAGTCTTGAAGAACCATTTCTCAAACCAATCCTCACCTTACTGTGGCAAGGAATGCCCAGACCATTCACATGGTTGTCTAAAATAATGCATTTTCAGCAACTGGACACCCAAAAAGCACAGTGAAGGCGAAAAATTGTGTTCTTGGGTTGCTTTTCAGGTGTTCGCCATTAAGGGTCACAACTGTTGTCAGATGCCCCCAAGCACCTGCACACTATATACACATCAAGTAATGTAAAAATTGTTTAAAGCTCATCACACACCTTTCAATCTCTATCTCATTAGATGTGCCAACAACCATGTTTGTATCTATAATTTATTAATAGAAAAATATTATAATTGCCATGGGTATAGGATAAATAGTATTTTTTGTGCCACACCCTGAAAGTTATCACAATTTGAACCAATTATTGTTTTACCAATACAATGGGCTTTTAAGGCACTGGACTCATGTATTGACTATAAAATTCACATTTATTTAGTTATGTATCACAAACCACATAAATTAACATCTGGATTTACATAGACATGTAATAGAAACCA
>CM070037.1:75766438-75799954 GCA_036250615.1 Ptychadena robeensis
CCCCCCATATATACAGTGCATTCCCCTGCCATTTTGTGATTGGCAGTGATCGGCAATCGGTGATCGGCCCCAAAAATGCTGATCGGAGCATCTCTACTCTAAAGCCCACCATACACCTTTCAATAACTCTGTATAATTTCCTTTAGATCTACTATTGATTGGGAAGTTGAGAAAGGTCCTCATATTACATGGTTTTAGTAGAACAAAAGGTGATTATACAGAAATTGTAAGATGGTAATGGTAAGATGTATGGTGACCTTTAGATGCGGGGCAGAGAAATAGACAGTTGAAATGTTAGTTTATTAGACACCCCTCCATGGCAATTATATTTGCGGATGACATGGATATCTTTGGCTAATTGAAGTCATGCATGTTTTTGATAAACACAATGTTTGTTCAATTCCTAAGGAGAAAAAACTCTTCTGCACTTTCGCACAAAATCTACAAACTCTGCAGAAACTTCTCTGTGCTCTGTATTTAGGTTGTCCCCTGGGGCAGGGCAGACACTATACACTATTCCCCCTCTCCTTCCATCAGCACCTCATTAACTGTGGACTTTCATAAATCCATTATCTTGTTTCAAGCAGTAAAAGTACATGCAATGTCTGCTGCATTTCATTGTGACTCCTTCCCAAACCAGGTGTCCCTTCTAATCATTAACCAAAGACCTAGGGTGGTCTCGTCCAGGTTACATCCTGTCATGAGATGTCTCATCCTTGGTGAATTATGGCTGTCCTGTAAGACATCAAAACTAAGCTGCAAATGGAATGGTCCAGTCAAATCTTACCACCGTCCACATCCAGCTCCCCTGGGCTGTACTTACCGTTATTTAAGGAAATGTGAACTTTATTACTGTGATTGATTTCTACTATGTGTACAACAAACATATGGGACATGACTTCCAATTGTCTGTGCACACTGTTCATGAAAAGTGGACTTTTACAACTTTACAAAAAAATTATTTTCATTCTTCTTCTGTTTCTGTTACCAGAAAATTCAGAGAAAAGTTTTAGGTTTTCTCTGGGCTTTGGATTTGGAATAGGGGAAGTCAACATGTACAGTGGGGGAATAATGTATTTAGTCAGCCACCATTTGTGCAAGTTCTTCCACTTTAAAAAAAGAGAGAGTGGCGTGTAATTTTCATCTTCGGTACACCTCAACTATGAGAGAGAAAATGAGAAAATAAATCCAGAAAATCACATTGTGAATTATTTGCAAATTATGGTGGAAAATAAGTATTTAGTCAATATGAAAGGTTCAGCTCAATACTTTGTTATATACCCTTTGTTGACAATGACAGAGGCCAAATGTTTTCTGTAAGTCTGTAAGTGATGTTTTGGACTGTCGCTGGGCAACGCAAACTTTGAACTCCCTCCAAAGGCTTTCTATGGGGTTGAGATATGGAGACTGGCTAGTCCTCTCCTGGACCTTGTTATGCTTTTTACAAAGCCACTTCTTTGTAGCCTATGCGGTGTGTTTGGGATCATTGTCATGCTGAAAACCCCAGCCATGTTTCATCTTCAATGCCCTTGCTGATGAAAGGAGGTTTTCACTCAAAATCTCACAATTCATGGCCCCATTAATTTTTTCCTTTACACAGATCGTCCTGTCCCTTTGCAGAAAAGTAGCCCCAAAGCATGATGTTTCCACCCCCATGCTTCACTTTAGGTATGGTGTTCTTTGTCCTCCAAACATGAGCAGCTGAGTTTTTTACCAAAAAGTTCTACTTTGGTTTCATCTGACCATATGACATTATCCCAATCCTCTTCTATATCATCCAAATGCTCTCTAGCAAACATCAGTTGGGCCCGGACATGTACTGGCTTAAGCAGGGGGACATGTCTGGTACTGCAGGATTTGAGTCCCTAGCGGCGTAGTGGGTTACTGATGGTAGTCTTTGCTAACGTCTCAGCTCTCTGCAGATTATTTACTAGGTGCACATGTGTGGTTCTGAGATTTTTTTGACCTCATGGGTTGAGATCTTGGCGTGGAGCCCCAGATGAAGGAAGATTATCAGTGGTCTTGTATGTCTTTCATTTTCTAATTATTGCTCCCACAGTTAATTTCTTCACATCCAGCTGCTTGCCTATTACCTAATAATATTACCTATTAAGTAACGAGTGGAGGACAGGGGAGCCTATTAACCTTCTGGGCGTTGCGCACGTGGCGCGGTATTTTTATAACCGCACCACGGGCAATCGCGGCGGAGCACGGCATGCTCCGCCATGATTGCCTGCCTGGCCGAAGGTTAAGAGCATAAATCAGGTGCCACTGGAGACACCGGAGTTATCCTGTAAAAATGGCGACGCCCTTCCATTCTATGATAAAAATGATCTTTAAAAATAAGAAACCTCGCACAATTGGTGACTGAATACTTTTTTGCCCCACTGTACATCAAAAATATACACTTTCCAACTCTTTATAATTTAAATTGTAATGGTTTTGTTTTATTTTGCTAATAATGGCCATAATAAAGTACTTACTTGATATTAGTACATGCAATGTCAGAGTTAACAAGTTATTTGTTTTTTGAAGTTGAGCAATGCATTTCTAAACTTCTCTCTGAATTGTTTTGGATATTTTCTTTTTTATATGCTATTAACATATACTTTAAAGCCTCTACATAGAAAACAATAAAAATAATCTTGGGATAAATTTCACACTGTTTCATGCTTCTGCAAATGCGCGCTTTATGAAATGTCCAGTACACATGATACGCTTTGTGTTTATAACACACATGTATTGAAACCTGTTAGATTGTAAGCCCAACCGGGCAGAGTCCTCTACTTCTCCCAATATGTTAGTGCTATATAAATAAATGATAATATTAATAAACCACACGCTAGCATCCAAAATGCATACATAGTGCATTTTAAAACATTTATTCCGCACTACAAAGCTTATTGTAGTGTTTATGGGAAAGCACTCCTACTGTTTTAATTTTTAATCTTTTGATTATAATTATGGGGTTGTTCGCCAATTCTTTACTACAAAAATAAATGGTGGCAACTATGGACAATAGGGTTGAACTTCATCTTCACAACCAGTAGTTCTTTTTTTCGTTCCCTTAAACAGACACTATCATCACATAGCATTAAGGTTGCCACACACAGTTAAATATTTCCATTAAATCTTCTTAAAACAATCTATTTTTAACTTGATCGTACAGAAATCAATTCGTGAACACCTGATATGATCGAGGATTTGAATCCTCTAACTGACCATTTGTTTCTTTAAATTGTGTTAGTGGTGAGACATTACATGAAGACTCTTGTTTGGTTACTGTATAGGGGACAAGGAGTTAAGGTGAGCAATTTTCCTAAGGCTTGTAAAGCGCATGTTCCAATCAGATAGAACTTGATCAAAATATATAGAAAATGCAGCAGATGCTTAAATAATCAACAGAAATTTACCAATATGGTCACGACGGCTCGATCATTTTATGTTAAATTTAAAAGCAATCAACCCGAAAATCGAACCGTGTATGCCAACCTTTAATGAAATATTGTAGAAAATATCTAGCCTGTCATGAGAGGTTGTAGGTCAGGTGTACCCCTCTGCGTCCTATCCTAACCCTCTACATAGCACAGAACAAGCAGGATTTGTACAGTTCTCATTCTCTGGGAATGATCACAAGGGGACATTCTCAGCTATGGATGTCGGAGGTCTGTTTGGAGCTTTATCCTTTGTGTAGTTGTCCTAGCTGGGAAATGAACCTTCATAACTGAGAGAACATAAAGCTTGAACAGTTTTTGTAGAACTGTTCTTACATCAGATATTCCTAAATTCTGGAGCACCGATAGAATAAACCTTCAAGGATATTGGAAAATCTTCCAGCCAGTAAAAACAGATGGTAGATCTACCTAAACAATTCAGTGACTATATAGAATCCAATAGGCAGCACCTAGAATGTCTGCATAATTGTGCAAGACGGATTGAATCTGCCTGAGAAATGGGTAAACATGTTTTGGAAGTTGTTGGGCTGTTTCGGCATACAAGCAGAAATGTTTTCATCCATTCACAAGAAACGTTTTCATCTAGGTATTTTTCTGGATTAAAACATTCTCTGATAAATTCATGAAGGTAGATAATTCTAATAATTAATTCCAAGTTTACTTCACCCTGCAGAAAAGTCTGTAAACATTGAGATGGAGAGGCTGCTCTCTCCTGTACTGGCTACAGACAGCGGTGGTGCCGTCTCCTCATTCTAATGAGAGCCATGCAAATAATGAGTGCCTAATTCCCTGAAGATAGGCATCTTTCTGATGGAACAAATGCAAAATCTCCAGCCCTTAATTCTGTCATTAGTATTCCGAGCAGATGACGGCTAAATAACAGCCACCACTCTCTGTATTGCTGTGTGGGAAATCTAATATTGATTTGTTAAATAGTGTCAAGAAGTCAAAATTGACTAATCTCCAGTCGATTGTTTATGAGGCTGTTAGCAGAGAAATGGATGCCCCTACTTAATTAATAACTCATTACTGAAATTTGATTATATGCTTGTATAGTGAGAACGGCCCGATTCAGTGTCGGCAAGTCTTCTGTGTTCATGAAACCACCAGCAGTTTTAACATCGCTGCCGGCCGGCTCTCGTCGCCACCTTCTGCTGTATTTTCCTCTCTGGCTTACTTATAGAAAGATCTCCACCATCCATAACATAGACACAAATCCGTCTGTCTGTAATACATGGGTAAAGAATTCTGTTCAGTATATGGATGCAAATCATTCTATTCCCAATATCGATGCACACATTTCTCATCATAATATGGAATGCATATATTTATTTCTGTAAAATGTGCAGATATTATGAACACAGATCTTTTTGTCAGGACAAAACCCTTCTTCCAATAATATGGACCCATGCCTTCTGTCCTTTTGTATGAATGTAGATCCTCATGTTGTTTAAAAGCTCGTAGGTCCTTCTGTCTGCAATATGCATGCAGACCCTTCTGTCTGTGATGCAGATCTTTATGTCCATACTATGGATGGAGATGATTATGTTCGTAAACAGGATGGAGATCCGTAATTCTGTTATTAGTCCATATATGTAGGCACTGTGTGTGTGTGTATAAAGTGCATGTGTGTGTGTGTGTGGGGGGGGGGGGGAATCTGACCCCTGTACTAACTAAATACGTATGCCTGAACCCTGCACTCGGACATACACCTTATCACAGTAACCATGGGCCTGATCCCTTCATTCATTAGACTGCATACACCAGACTGCTGTTTCTTCTCAGGGAACCCCTGCCTCTAATCACAAAATTTATTAATATGGTAGTCACCTTGGAGTGACACATTTATGGTCACTGGGATGAATTTCTCTTTCCATGTACAAATGACAGAAAAGATTATTGGTGTCAGAAATTGCTTATTGTTGAAGGAACACCTAGTAACATCTGAAAGAAACATGTTGGTTCTATGGAACCATGGTCCTGACTGGTTGTTATTATAAATTTTAGGTAAGTAAAGAAGAGGTAAATAGAATGTATGGTCTGTAATGATAGATTTGCAAGTAATAGGTAATAAGATTATATAGATTAGGTTCATGTGATAAGAGCAGAATTGGTTAAGGGACAATGTTGGTTCTGAATGAGGAAGGTGTTATGGACCATGCCTTTATGTCTATTAAGAATCAGGATGAAATGGGTTAACAGACTCTAGGTATGGTCTGGTGTTAGAGATGGGGGGAGGAATGGGTTAATGGACTATGTTGGTCTGGAATGAGGAAGGTATTTCCTCAGCCCCTCCACTCACTCTCTATCCTTCTATGAATTGATCTTCAAAGCTGAATCGGGCCAGTGGCTGAAGTACAAAGAGAAGATTGATTGTGGTCCTCCCACTTTGTGTTCCTGATGTTTAAATGTGCACGTTCTAGTGAATTACTTTCTCTTATTAAACTGCTATATGTTCAGGGCCGTATCTCCCTGAAAAACACGCTCACAGCCCTTTGAAAGCAAATGTTTTACACTGAACAGGCAATCGTACTTTGTTTATGTTGTTTTCTTGGTGAGAAGATTTTTGATCTTAATTCAAAGACGTTAAAATTAAGGAAAGTAAACTTCATAAAAAGGAACATGGTAGATTTACATGGTGACAAATGTATGAGGTGTTTTCTTTGCAGAAATGAAGAAAATGTTGTCATATTTCTACAAATAAAAGGCATTTAGCGACAATCAAGAGAGTGCATGCATTCCTTAAGAGGATTAGTGTTTAATAGGGGGGCTTATAACACAAGTGGAAGGTAAAATGGTAGTCGTACATGATAGAGGACAGTTTGGTCATTACAGTTTCTGTCACCATGTAGTCACCCACCTGTGGTTCTTCAAATATCTGGCCTCTTAAGGTATACACATACACATTAACTTAGGGTATACATACAGGCATTAACTTAGGGTATACATACAGGCATTAACTTAGGGTATACATACACGCATTAACTTAGGGTATACATACACGCATTAACTTAAGGTATGCATACACACATTAACTTAAGGCAGTGGTGGGCAACTGAGTTGATATGTAGGTCCACAATTGCGGTCCTCAGCATCACTAAAGAGCCACACATAACATCTCAGCAGGTGGTAGACCTGATCCCGGCAGGCAGTCAAAACCCGACAGCACCCACCCCACCTCCTGCCCCTTGGTGCAGCGGTCTTATGTAGACCTGGTTTCCCTGATTAACATTGCCAATTTTATTGATGTAGGACCACTTCACAGGTGAGTTGCTATGCCCTATGCATTAAATGCATTAACAAATCGGTTTTGGGGGCTGCATGTTGAGGACCAAGGGGGGCTGCCGGACAATGCCCAAAGGGCTGCATGCGGCCCCCGGGCCGCAGGTTGGGCACCTTGGACTTAAGGTATACAAACAAACATTAACTTTTTCTAGATCAATCATAGATTAGATGGCTTGTGCAATTTAAATATCATCTGTCAGCCTAACATCCACCCATTGTACCACCACGAAATGTGATTGACTCAAAACTAGTTGATTCCTTCAAAAGCCCTGTGCCCATGTCTATGGCACCACCGGTTACAAAATAGTTTGCAATGCCTAGGTAACCCATCAGATACTTAATGGATTGACAAAAATTTACCAACATGTCACATCACTGCTCGATTGATTTCATGTTTGGTTTTGATCACTTTTGGTTGATTCATGTTAAAAGTAATACATTTTAAAATGATCGATAAATGGAAAATTGTACTGTATATGACCGCCTTTAACCTCCTGGTTGAGACGAACCCTGTTCGTTCAGGGTTCAGATTTACACCCGATGCCTCCCTGGAAAGCTGCAGCGATTGTCTTCATTGCTGCAGCATTTCCAGGGTTTCGGCACCGCCCTGATTGCGTCACGGTGACGCGGAAGGGGGCGGGGGGAGCGGCACCATAGACCTTCATGTTAATGGGGGAGCACCAGCTTTTTCGCCGACACAGCCAGCGTCAATAATGACACCGGCTGTGTGGAGAGGGGCAGAGGGAGGGAAGAAATGACATGCAGTGTACTTTGTACACTTTGAAAACGGCGCTAAGGGCAGTGCGCTAAGGAGGTTAAGCAGGCATATTGAGGTATAGTTTAGGTCATAATGATGGGTGTAAGGTCTGAGGGTTTAGAGATTTGTAATTGAAGGTACTGTGAATATGACTTCATAGGGTTTTTTTAAGCACCTTTTGTGGAAATTTGAACCATCCATTTCAATTACTTAATATACACTTTGTGCCCATTATAATTTATTGTTTTATGTTCAAGTAATAATTCAGATATTAAACCTTCAATAATTACTGTTTAGGTAATTACAGGCCATAAATGTGTTGATTGGCAGGCTTCTTAAACTAATAATAAAAGCCTAAATAACTCTCCAAAATGTATAACTATATGGAGAAGTCTTAGGCTAGCCCTGGAAACGACAGGAGCTCCCTCAGCAGCCCTGGAAATGACCTGTCTCGAGCACCTGTAAACTTGTGCAGGCACTCGCGGGTCATTTTGTTAACGGCCCTATTACAGGTCTATCGTGCGAAAGCTCGAAAAAATAATAAAGTACATCTTTGCACATTCACACACTTTCCTCTCATATAGTGCATCTGCAAAGTATTCCGAGCACATCACTTTTTCCACATCACAGCCTTATTGCAAAATGGATTAGCTCAGGTGCTCCCCGTTTCCCCTGATCATCCATGAAATGCTTCTAAAGCTTAATTGGAGTTCACCTGCGCCAAATTCAGTTGATTGAATATGATTTGGAAAGGCACACATCTGTCTTTATAAGGCCCCACAGTTGACAGTTCGTGTTGAAGTAAAAACCAAGCATGAAGTCAAGGGAAATGACCGAGACAGAATTGTCTCCAGACACAAATCTGGGGAAGGTTACAAAACAAAGCTGCTTTGAGGGTTCCAATGACCAGTGGCCTCCATCATCCCTAAGTGGCAGAAAACAACCAGGACTTTTCCTAGAGCTGGCTGGCCATCTAAACTAAGTGATTGTCGGATTTGACAAAGGTTAGGGAGGTGAACAAGAACCTGATGGACACTCTCAGAGCTCTAGAAGTCCTCTGTGGAGAGAAGAGAATCATCCAGAAGGACAGCTATCTCTGCAGTCATCCACCAATCAAGCCTGTATGGTAGAGTGGCCAGATGGAAGCCACACTTTAGAAAAAGGCAAATGGCAGCCCACCTGGAGTTTGCCCTCTCAGACCATGAGAAACATAACCAGGCACCGCTCATCACCAGGCCAATAGCATCCCTACAGTCAAGCATGGTGGTGGCAGCATCATGCTGTGGGGATCTTTTTTCAGCGGCATGAACTGGGAAGCTAGTCAGGATCAAGGAAAACATGAAGGCAGCAATATACAGAGACAATAAAAACCTGCTCCAGAGCGCTCTTAAACTCAGACTGGGGTGACAACAAACCTAAGCACACAGCAAATATATCAAAGGAGTGGCTTCAAAACAACTCTGTGAATGTCCTTGAGTGGCCCAGCCACAACCCAGACTTGAATCTGATTGAACATCTCTGGAAAGATCTTAAGCTTAGCATACACGGTTCGATTTTAGAACGATTGATTTCAAATTCAATTTGAGATTTTGATCTTTTCATCAGGCACCGATTGTATTCAAATACAGTACCACATAGTACCACATGAAAGGTCTGATCATAATATGATCGCTGCAATTTTTTCATCATGTCCAATCATATTTAGATCAATGTTTTGATCGGTTACGGACAAATTTTGCCGATTGTGCAGCATACGATTTAAGTCTGATTGATATAAACTTTGATAGCTTTGATTGAACGGTGAAATCGAACCGCGTATAGCCTTAGAATGGCTGTCTACTGACTTTTCTCATCCAACCTGATGGAGCTTGAGAGGTGTTGCAAAGAGGAATGGGAGAAGCTGGCCAAGAATAGGTGTGCCAAGCTTGTGGTATCATATTCAAAACAAGGCTGTAATTGCTGCCAAAGGTGCATCTACAAAGTACTGAGCAAAGACTGTAAATACTTATCTACATGTGATTTATCAGTCTTGTTTTATTAATCAAATTTGCCAAAACCTCAAGTAAACCTTTTTTCACATTATCATTATGGGGAGTCATGTGTAGAATTCTGAGAAAATTTCTTATTTAATCCATGTTGGAATAAGGCTGTAACATAGCAAAATGTGGGAAAAGTGATGTGCTGTGTATACCTTTAGGATGCACTGTATTCTCCATACCCATCCCCCTCAATAGCATAGCCATGAGTTATTAGTAGGACTGACAACACTGCTTAGGATTTTAGTTCAGCAGAGACAGAGTTGTCACCTTTTTACAGGAAGTTAGAAGCTTGTAGATCTCACCGGAGTTATTTTTCTAGACTTGCAAAAAAAAAACACAAAATATTCCAATGATTGATTAAAAATTCAACTTTGCAGTGATATGCCTATATATATATATATATATATATATATATATATATATATATATATTTTTTTTTTTTTTCAGTTTTTGTTTTTTACGTCTGTGTTATGTCTTTGAGCCCTCAGGAAGCTTCTGCAGCCCTTGATAAGGTTTGAATTGTGTACTTTTCACATGGTGTAAAGTACTGACAGCTTTAGGGCTAAACTCCACTAGTGTGTGTAGCTCTCGTTCTTTTGACATACATCAAACGTGCAATGAATAGGGCCATTGATTGCAATGGCCCAGACCCCATTGGCGCGTTGTGCTTTTTAGAAGTGGAGACATGGCCTTACATGATTGAAATTCAGTTGCAGTAAGTTGCTTCACATCATTCTGTCTTCTCTGTAATATCACTGAAGTTCTCATCTCCTCTCCGTGAGGAATCACCTGTCTGTTTTGGGTAAGGGCTTGTTTCTACTATATGTCCGGACCCCCCTTCGTTAAGAGTATTACTTGGCGGGGATCCTAACAGAGCACATAGACCTTACCTGTTCGGGGGATGCTGTGTTTAGACATCCGCCGATGCAGAGGCTCAACATACTCCACTACATTCAGCCTTGCATCAGCGTAATGGCTCTGCGCAGGGAAAACACAGCATCCACCGAGCAGGTATGTCTATGTGCTCCATCGGGACCTCCCGCCAAGCAATATGCTTAGCGGAGGGGTCCCGACGTATAGTGGAAACATAGCCTTAAAGGCTTCTGTCTTTATTTCATTCTTCATGAAAGCCCATCAGAATCCATGTTTACCACCTTTGTGACAGTGTGTCCCATTACAATTTCTTATTTGTTAAAATATACAACTGGCTCCTTCATGGATCCCAACAAAACATACAGTCCAAATATCAATGTAACACTACTATCATTACAGGCTGAGAAGATTGTCCGGCTGATATATAAAAGCTGATTACTTAAGGTAGCCATAGACATGTTGATTTTTCAACTTCTTTGTTTGTTTTTTTATGCGATTACAAATCAAACGCAAGTCAAGCAGCAATTGTTTGTCCGCCCCAGAGTGCAATTCTTTTCTAACCTATCGATTTCTGATCGATTCTGAACCGATCCTTGTGCGCATTTTCCATAGTACCATCACCTGGAAAAACTGTCATATAATTAAATGATTGACCAAAAGAAAAGGGCATGTCCAATCTCCTTTCGATCAATCTCTTCTTGGTCGATCGCACCAGGTGGGTATGAATCCATACCCGATCAGTCAAACTGAATAATCGATACATGCATGGCTTCCTTTAGTGATATCACTGGGAAGGGAAGCAAGAATATGAAATCTCCAGTCTCGAAATGTGGCATTGAAAATTTTGGTCTCAGGATGTCATATCAGGATAGCACAGCTAGACGGCACTGCCAGGCATCATAAGAAGCAACAGACATATTTAACTGTAGATCTGTTTGGCGAGAGATCCCGGCAAAAAGAAGAGGGAGGTGCACAGAAGAATAGGATGTGATGGTTGTGATCCAAGATGAAAAAATGCAATATGACAGGCATGGATTATTTAAAGCATGCAGATGCAATCGGGAGAGGCTGAACACTTTGATGGGTGGAAGAGTTCAGGGAGGAGGGAGGACGGCTAAGAGAATCAAGGATTTCCTGCGTTAAAAACTCCAGCAAATAATTACTGAAATAGCAGCGTAGGATTACATTCCATCTTGTATGCAAAGATGTCAACATCTGGGTCCAACATTTTGACAATTCTATTAAAATGCACCAGCGTTCTTCCCCTCTAACACCTGTTCGGCCTAATTTTCTTTCCTAAGCGGCTCACCAGTAGACAATGTAGATGCCAAATCATTTATCACTTTTTAAGTGTTTCCAGATGTGTTTGTTAGGCCTGTCCTGGCCTGAGGCGAGTAACTTTTCAGTGTATTAAAATTCAGCCTGTTTGCAGACGGTGATGTTTCATTGAGTTTGTGTCTGGCAATTATTAGCCTAAATTATAGTTCACACATGACTTGACAAAGTAGCCCATGCATTTCACAGGGAGAGGGCAGCCCTCCAATATGTTCCATGTTAGGGAGATGTCAGGGACCTCTCACAGCGCAGGGCCAGTCCGAGGCTTATGCACCCCATGGGACTACCAAAAATGTCAAAAATGTTACAGTGGATATGAATGACATCAATGAAGGAACATGTGTTCCATGCAGTCTCTCGCATTGAAAATATATATATATATATGTGTGTGTGTGTGTATATGTTTGTGTGTAGCTTTTGGCAGGCATGTTACCTGAGCCTGGCAATCGTCACTGCAATCTGAGACACCTTTATATTTTAAAACCAAAGTATGTGGATTTTCTATATGATTTCACCAATAACATACTTTGTACTTGGCAGTTATTTTACTTGGTATTTAAAAAAACAGTACAGCACAAATGACATGTGAATGTGAAATGCCTTGTACTCCTAGTACCACTTGACGCCCCTATAGAGGTGTAAATGATGAAGGTTTATGAAAAGTGGGGGGTCAGCTCACCCAGACCTTGCTGTCCATGTGCATTTTAGAACAGCACAGCCTAACATGAAGCAGCACATTACCTAACCACCCCATGTGGGTCTATGAAAATGTCATGCACTTGGCTCTGTGAAAGTTAGTAACATAATTACAAGGTGAGCTATTTTTCAACCACTCAATTTTGAAATAGATCCCATTTGTTTTCTGTTGTTGCTATATGACCAGTATATATATATATATATATATATATATATATATATATATATATATATATATATATATAAAATGTGATGTAGCTTTGTCTTTAAAAGAAATATAGCCAAATGTATATGTTTTTTATTTTGAAGTTCTAAATATGGCTATTCAAAGCTTACACACATAAAACAGACAAGTTTTCTGTAACTAGGTACATGGAAGTGTGACAGGGCCAACGTCTTTTTGGAGCCTTTGAATCTGAGCCCATTGGGTAACAGCCTGTCAATTTATGAATCTGGTATCCTTCAGCTTCAAATCCAGACCCTTTAACACAAAATTTTCGGTTTTTAAGTGTAAAATGTAGAAATATAGCCTGTCAAATATGCATCATTCAGTGTAAAAAGCAGCAAACACAGAGCATGGAAAAATTAATGAGCTATCAATCACGTTGTTTCCTTTACCAAGGTGATTTTATATGTCCATTAAGTGCATGGTGTGGATTCCTTTTTGGAATATAAATGAATGCTGTCAAGGTGTAAATTTATAGAGGCATACAATTTAAAGGATTTGAGGCACATGTTACAGTTATGTACTATTGTTACCAAATCTCAGTAGGGTAGCACTATACTCCCTGCCACACAAATTTGAGCATGCCAACATCTGCCATAGTTCTAAAAAACTGTGTGTCTCTAAAGCCCCCCATACACAGGTTGTTATATATACAATCAATGACGTCACGCCATGCGCGTTTACAGGCATCGAGCGTGTGGGTCATCCATTGTACTCGAGACAGCTCAATCGAACAGGGAACCAACATGTTGGTAAATCCTTGTTCGATCTCCATTGCTTTGAAGAGAGAGTCCCCATCCAAAACATTGAATGGGAATCAGTTGCAAAAGTGGTGCTCAATCATGTCACCACACTGCGCTCAAGCAGGTCATCGATTGTATGGGTATCGACCCGTGTATGGGAGTTTGCTTAAGACCAAAGCAGTGACAAGAAAACAATTTGTTGAAAAAACACAGTCCAAATAGCACATTACACTAAACATTCATCAGTCTTGCTATTAGAAGCAAACCTAATTATATAGCATCTTAATTGGCTAGATAATTCCACAGATGTTCCTTAAGCCTGCCATACACATGCTGATAAGCGGCCGATTTTTCACCTGACCGATGGGCGTGCGCGCTTGCGCCGTCGGTCAGTGGAAAAATCGGCCGCTTATCGGTATGTGCCCACATGGGGCGACAGATCAAAAAGTGATTGTCACAGAGTGGGACCTACGATGGTCACAGAGGGATCAAAAACTCATAGGTCATATCTTTACGTT
Source organism: Ptychadena robeensis (assembly GCA_036250615.1). NCBI lineage: Eukaryota > Metazoa > Chordata > Amphibia > Anura > Ptychadenidae > Ptychadena > Ptychadena robeensis. The sequence continues at coordinate 75,780,366 of CM070037.1, forward strand.
TTAATCCAGTACATTATAATCGTGGCAAAAGGACACTGGGGGACACACATTACATTAGGAGATAAATTCACAGAGATCACCATTTGCATGCTTGTGTGTCAGTAAACAGATACACACGCCATTACATCGCTATTACATCGCCATTACAATCACCATTACATCACCATCACATCGCCATCACATTGCCATTACAATCACCATTACATCACCATCACATTGCCATTACAATCGCCATTACACATCGCCATTACACATCGCCATTACACATCGCCATTACACATCGCCATCACACATCGCCATCACATTGCCATTACAATCGCCATTACATCGCCATTACAATGCATGCTTGCATGGTTTAAATGACTGTATTGCATTTCTTCTATCTCCCATTCAAACCATACATACAAACACACTATTCTGCCTAGTAGTACAAGAAAGAAAGCCCTCCCTCCTCCCAGAAGTTACAGTATGCTAATTGATTGAATCGAATCTCAATTAGACAGGCTAAACAACAGTACAAAAAATGAGACACGATGTGGGGACAATCAATCAAAATTTTCCTACTGGTCCGATCAAATTTCGATCGAGAAAAATGACAATTTAAATCGAATGTCAACTATCGTACCATGTGGACATGCTTCAATTTTCAATCGACCGACTAAAAAAATTGGTCGAATGACATTGATTGTACAGTCAATTGAATCATGTATGGCTAGCTTAAGGCTAAATGTGTATCCTGAGCTGCTTTCAGCCCAAATAGTGCAGGCGTTCGCAGGTCGTCTAGATTAGGACCCCATAGAGGTCCTATCGGGCTAAAGCCTAATCGGGCTCAAGCCTATTCTTGCGTCCACTGGTCAGTTACGTTTATGGATCATTTAACTGGCGGTTAAATACCAGTGTATATGAGCCCTCAGTTCAGTAGGAAAACATGAAATAGGCTTGCCAACCCTAATCCATGGCAATCCTAAAAATACCAAGTCTGCACTAATGAGTTTCCTGCTGAATTTTATTATACCTATTGTTCCCAGCAAGTCAGTCATTTTCTGTTTGCAGGACTGGTCTGTAAGTATAATGTGGTCAGTGTAGAAACATTAGGCGTCTGATCTTTGTCCCTGGCAGTGGTCATTAGCAGCTCATTGCTCTTTAGCTTGGCATTAGAAGAGATATAAAGGTGCCAATGGCTTAGGTCACAGGGTTTAATGTAATGGCAAGTATTGTGGCATGTAGGAGGTGCAGGAGAGTGTGCCTGGTTTCCAGCCGCTTTGTATGAATTGTTATCTTAATTTCCAGCATATTACACTATTAGAAAGCCATCTTCCTGGCTTCGTGAATTCATTCGCCCAGCGCAAAAGCTACATTTCTGCTAAAGATAAAAACTCAGGTTATCTGCGGTAGTATGATCTTTATGTTAATGTAATGGCTGGATGATACCCTTATCTGTAGTATTACATTATAAAAGGGAATAGTTGCCGTTATCAGCGTGCACATAAAAACAATATCTATTGTTGCCTGGAATGGAGACATAATGCGTAAATGTTAAACTGCGCTTTTCTAATCTCATACCCTTTCCAGTGCACATCTGGGGATCTCTTCGCTCCATTTACGCGATGAGTAAAGCGTATGTGGTGTCCGTGACATCTAGCATTTGGACATGCGATAAGAAAACATCAAGAACCCAAGCTTGGCATATTTATCCTTCCATTTTCAGCTGAAGGGCTTGTTAGATGTGTCATCTCAGGGGCTATGGTGTGCAGCGTCACTGCAGCCTGTTTGATGAATGTAAAGAAGGATATTCTGTCAACACAAGACAACACATGACCATTATTATTATTATTATCATTTATTTATATAGCGCCAGCATATAACGCAGCGCTGTACAATACATTAGAGTGGAGATACAACACAGTATAACACACAGGTACAGGTAATGACACAGGAGGAATAGAGGACCCTGCCCGGACGGGCTTACAATCTAATAGGTTGGGGAACAAGGGATACAATAGGTGGGGGGGATGGGACTGGCATTGTGGTGATTTTAGGAAGAAGATGGGTAGGAGAGGCTGAAGAGGTGGGTTTTTAGAGCTTTTTTGAAGGTGGCAAAGGTAGGAGCAAGTCTAATGGGGCGAGGGAGGGAGTTCCAGAGAGTAGGAGCGGCCCTAGAGAAGTCTTGGAGGCGTGCATGTGATGAGGTTATGAGTGGGGATGTCAATAGTAAGTCACTGGAGGAGAGGAGAGAGCGGTTAGGGGTGTATTTGTGTACCAGGTTGGAGATGTAAGGAGGACAGGAGGTGTGGAGTGATATAAAAGCAAGGCACAGAACTTTGAATTAAATTCTCTGGACAATGGGAAGCCAGTGTAGAGCGGTTAGAGGTGTAGATCAGTCAAGCAGCAGCATTCATGATGGACTGAAGAGGTGAAAGTCTAGTGACTTTCTGGGAGACCAGAGAGGATGATGTTACAGTAGTCCAGACGAGAGATGATGAGAGCGTGTACCGGGACTTTGGTGGTCTCTGGGGAGAGGAAGGGGCGGATTTTGGAGATGGAAGTGTCAGGATCTAGCGATGTTCTGAATGTGGGGAGAAAAGGAGTCAAAGGTGACACCAAGGCAACGAGCTTGTGGAATGGGGGCTTGGAGACGGTGTTATTTTATGTAAGTGAAGATGATTTGGGGGAGGAGGCTTAGGAAGGTGATGGAGGAAAAATAATGAGTTCAGTTTTGATCAGATGTTAGTTTAAGGAATCTGTTCAGCCATCCATGAAGAGTAGGTCCGATAGGCAAGTGAAGATGTTGTCAAGGACAGAGGGATCGTGAAGCCGGTGGTAGAGAAAGATAGATTTGGTGTTATCATCAGATTATAGATGGTATTGAAGACAAAGGATGAGATGATGTTTGCTAAGAGAGAGGTAGAGGATGAGAAAGAAAAGGATCGGGACAAGGATGAAGCCTTGTGGACGCACAAAAAAGGGTGGGAAAGGGTTTTGATTTTTGGGGGGGGGTGTGAAGAAGAGGAAGCATATGAAAGAGGTTTGGAAGGATCGGTCAGTTAAAAGTAAGAGAAGAGAACCAGGAGAGTATGACAGAAAGTCACGAATACAATAGAGTGCAGGGTCTGTAAAGAAGAAGAGGGTGTCAACGTGTCAAAAGGCAAAAAAAGAGAAGCAAAGAGAGATCCAACAAAGAAGAAGCAAAGAAAAGTTGCCTTTGGTCTTGGACATTAAGGAGCAGGTTCATTTGGCAATTTTAGTGATGGCATTGTCTCAGTAGAATAGAAATGGGTGGAACAGGATTGGAGGGGTCAAGGTTAGGGAATTACAGTCAAGATAGTCGGTGAGTTCTTGTGTAATCAAGGAGTTTTTTCAAGCAGTTTTGGAAGCAAAACAAGAAGAAAGATGAGATTGGTCTATTAGAAGGGTTTAGAGAGGTGGTAATGGATGGTTTTTTAGTATGGGGGGAGTGGCATTTTTGAAAGCTGATGGGAAGATCAGAGGAGAGGGAGAGGTTGAAAGTTCAGTCAGTGCCGGGGCAGAGGCGGCTCAAGGGTTGGGCTGGAATGGACTTCTAAGTAAGTCAGCGGGGTAGGGTTTAATTGGGTCGAGTGGGCAGGTGGTGGTGGATTGAGGGAGAGGAAGCAGCATGCGAGGTGACTTCCTCCAGAATGGCAGGGGAAGAAAGTGAGGGGAGGGAAAAGAATACAGGAGGATATGAGTGGAGAATGGGGGGGGTGAGGGTAAAGTTGCAGGAGGATGCGGAATTGGAGGAGGAGGAATGGGGGTGAGGGAAAGAGTACAGGAGGATGGGATTGGACAGGGAGAAGGGGTGGGGCGTGGGTTTGGAAGAAGAATATCAATTCGGATGGCTTACTTACTTAATTTTGTTCTGAAGTATGTGGCCAGGTCTTGGGCAGACGAAAGGTGGCCAGTGGGGAGGAGGATGCAGTAGGACTTGAGCAGGAGGTTGAAGGCCGGAGAAGAGGAGTGAGGGTTGGGAATGCTGTAGGCTCTGAGGGGGAGAAGGAGTGTTAAGGTAGGTTGTTGGCGGCAGCAGTACGCTCAGCATTGAATGCCTGAAACACAGGTTGGCCTGTAGATAAGAAAGTCGCTGTTCGGACCCAGACTTCTCCATTGCGCTCTGCCCTGCGAGCGTCTCGTTGTAGGCAGCGAGTGTGCTTACCGCTGCCAGGAGTGTTGTGTTGGTGGGGCGGAGAGCGATAGGAGTGTGGCAGGGGCAAGTTTATATTTAGGAAAATTGAAGGGTGAGATTATAGTGAGAGGCAGCTTGGTCAGAGGGATGCGAGATTAAGATATGGAAAGCAAGTGAAGATATAAGGAGTCAAAATAGAATGCAAGATTGGTCCAGGTTGTGAGGAGGTCTCTGTGCTAACGTTTCAGTCAGTTAGGCTATGAAGTGGAATATTAATATTATTAAAGGCAAAAATAAGAAGTTTTCACATTGAAGGTTAGAGTGGTGGTCAGCGAGGGTAAAGGCGGCAGTTCGTCCAGGGGGTAGGGTGAAAAGTTAAACACCAGGTCAAGTGTGTGTCCAGCGAGGTGTGTGGGGGTGTGTATGTGTGTATGTGACCATGTTTAGATATTATTGACTTTTTACTCCTTTGTCTCATTACCATATGCTATAACCCAATAGTACAACATCACAGATCTTTTACACATTATTTTTTTTACCTATGTTTCAGCGGATGAGGGGTGTACCTGCCCAGATATCCCAGATTTCCAGTCTACAACCTGTCAATGTTACATTTGACAAAATTTTTCCACAATTTGAGTCAGCAAGAAGTGAGCGGTTTTAAATACAAACTAAAAGATAACATACATTAAATAGATACAATACTCACCTGTCAGCAGTTTACATCCTGGAAAAGTGCTACAGAAAAGAAAAAAAAAACATACTTACCTACTTCACGTTTACATTCCTGGCACCAGCATCTTAAGTACTGGCAAACTGAAGCCACTCTCACCTCTTATCACTGCAGCTCACATCCCAGCCCTCCCCCCCCCCCCCGGAACTCCTACAAAGATGAGCCTCTCCTCTGCCGCAGAGCTCCAGTGGGGGTGGAGGAGGGATGTTGGCAGCAGTGATGAGAGGTGCAATCCGGATGGAAGAGAGACGTTCTCATAACTGCAGCCGACATGGCCCAGTGTTCTCCCCAGAGCAGATTGGCCAGGGGGCCCGCCCGGGAGATTTTAGTCCCCGCCCGGCAGTTCCGTCCCGCTATACCAGGGGTCGGCAACCCCCGGCTCCAGAGCCGCATGTGGCTCTTTTTCATCCTCGGCGCGGCTCACCTCTGATAGGCTGCCGGCCAGCGGCAGCACACAAGTCCTCCGCGGCGAGCAGCCTGACAGGCGGCGCCTCCCATTCTTCAGGAGCGCGCCACAGCCACTGAAAGACTCCGAGTCTTTCAGTGGCTGCGGCGCGCTCCTGAAGAATGGGGAGGCGCCGCCTGTCAGGCTGCTCGCCGCAGAGGACTTGTGTGCTGGCTGAAAAAAAATTCTGGGGAGAACACTGTGACCCATCACCTCTCATCACCCAAGTCTTGTAGATGTGACATTACAATCCCACATGACTGGGCAGACAACGACTTCCAACAGCCGCAAGTGCACTTGGGACATATGTTCGCCCCGACGGCTGCTCTTATTGTGTGCTTACCGCGCGGTTAATGTAAATGAGCCCTTAAGGTCTTCTTGCCTATGTCCAAGCATAGACCTGCTCTGTTTAACCTTCTGAGCGTTCTCCCCGAATTAACTCGGGCTGAGTTTCATGCATCATGAAACTCAGCCCCAGTTAGCCGGAGGAACGCCCGAGGTCTGGCCGTCTTCTGACGGCGGTCGGGAGCATCGGCGTGTATGCCGATGCTTCCGGGTCCGCCCCCGATCGCGTCACCGGTGACGCGAAGGGGGCGGGGGTAGGCGGCGCCATAGACCTCCGTCAAACTGGAGGGGCGTCGCCTTTCTCCAGCATAAGTCCGGCGTCTCCAGTGACGCCGGGCTTATGTTTAGAACCCTGAGCTGAGCTGGCAATCACGGCGGAGCACATTGTGCTCCGCCGAGATTGCCCGTGGCACGGTTATAAAAAAACCGTGCCACGTGGCAAACGCTCAGAGGGTTAAATATCATAGGGCATATGCCTCAGGTGTACAGCTACAAGAAATTTGATGAATCATCTTCAAAGACGTACTGTATTTCTAGCACTATAAGAAGCACCCTGGTTTTGGTATGGAAAAAATTAACATTATTGAACTATTAAAGGAATAAATATTTAATATTTTAAAAAAAATAGACAGAATAATATTTTAACAACGTAAAGTGAACAGTGGAATTAAGAGCCATCATCACTGTCATTAGCAAATACAAGCAGACAGACACAAAAGTTCACCATATTTGCAGACAGACACATGTGGAGAGGCACATATACAGACACATATGCAGGCAGACCTATGTACAAAGTCACATAGACACACAGACACAGTCAGACACATCTTAAATGGCACATAGACACACAGATGCAGTCAGACACATCTAAAACGGCACATAGACACACAGATGCAGACAGACACATCTAGAAATGCACATAGACACATATGCAGACAGACGCATGTTCAAAGGGCACATAGACAAGTGAAAGTTGAAGAGTATTCCAGGTGTCAGCAGCCAAGGGTCGGTACATGAGTAATGATAACAAAGTCACAAGAAGCAAAAGCAGCATGAGATATTAGCTGGACCAAAATGATCTGGCAATGACAAAATGAAGGGACATGGCTTATATAGAAAATTTATGGAAAGATCAAGAAGTTCAAGGTTCAGCAGCAACTGGTTATCAAGGTATAATAATCCAAGAGATTTAGCAGGTTAAGGTGACTCAGCAGAGAGCCACCTTAACCCTGGTATCAGATCCTGACATCCAAGAAAGGAAAATAGACACACATACAGTCAGGTCCATAAATATTGGGACATTGACACAATTCTAACATTTTTGGCGCTATACACCACCACAATGGATTTAAAATGAAACAAACACAACGTGCCTAAACTGCAGACTGTCAGCTTTCATTTTAGGGTATTTACATCAAAATCATGAACGGTGCAGGAATTACAACAGTTTATATATATGCCTCCCACTTGTTAAGGTACCAAAAGTAATGTGACAGAATAATAATCATAAATCAAACTTTCCCTTTTTAATACTTGGTTGCAAATCCTTTGCAGTAAATTACAGCCTGAAGTCTGGAGCGCATATACATCACCATAAGCTGGGTTTCATCCCTGATGTTGCTCTGCCAGGCCTCTACTGCAATTGTCTTCAGTTCCTGCTTGTTCTTGGGGCATTTTCCCTTCACTTTCTGCAGCTGCACTGTGAAGCACCATCCAATGAAAGGAACATAGGAAAGGAACACAGATTCACACTATTACTATTGCTTCTTCTGTCTTCATTTTTAGCTCCAGAGCTTCCCTGCCCTTTGCTCAGGCAGGGGGGTTTGTGTGCATTTGGCAGAGAGAGGTAAGGGAACAGCATTTAACCATACTCTCCAGGATGCTTACACTGCTCGCCCCCCCTAATACTCTGCCAAGTTTTAGCACCATGAGACACAGAGACACCTTTGCCCTGTTCGTAGGGGAAAAGTGTTTCTTATAGTGCCACATTTTGTACTTTACATCCAAGTATTTGTGCAAAGGTTGATGTAAATGCATGTACCATCAGACAATGTGCATGTTATGCTAAACTGTAGCAGTACATCTAATTTGCAGAACACATAGAATAGTTCCTTCTATTTAGGTTTGTTATTAGGTTCGCATTGGAAAACCCCAACATACACTCCCACTTTCTATGCTCCTCATGAACGTTCGTACTACATCAATGGTAATGTTCAGCTTTGTACTGTTTGGCCTACCGGCTCTTGCAAGCCAGTACATCCAGAACTTGGTCCTGTGATATGATGATACATGATACATTAAATATTGTAGGCCTTTTTCTCCCTTATGTTACTTATGTACATGCTCATACATATATGCTTTTCTCCTCTGTGATGCTTCTACATTATCACTCTCACTAATACCAGGTGCTGCTTGGACTGGGTGTAATGGAGCTCTGGTATTACCAACCACAATAGATGGACTTCTAAAATAAGTGTTGTGGTTCTGGATATTATGATGTTTTGCAGTATTGTTTAAAAGGGTTACAGCCTTTACTTGTAGGCTTTTGATGCTTGTATCTGGATATTATAGAGATGGCTTTGGTCTCTGTTGGCAATATTGCAGCCATCAACCTTGTTCTGCTTCATCTGAGCTATCAAACCCCCTGCCTCAGTCTTGTATTTCTCAGATATTCTTAGTAGAAGATTCCATGCTATTTGTTAGATCAGATTGGTATCAGGCGAGACGCACAGTATTTGCTGTAGTCAGCACATGTATAAAGCTGTGTCAAGCAATCTGCCATTAATGGCATCTGTACAGTACACAATGACATTATGAGGCCTGGTACTGGGCCCTCATCAACCTTAACGCCGATAGTTCACACATCTGTCCGTATCCAGCCGCTCCACTCTGAGGCAGCCACTGACAATTGTTGGAAACTCGTTATGAGCGCAGTTAATTAAAAGGAAGACTGTGCAAATGCGTTCTAATCTGATCCGACTAATGGAAGAGTGCATAAAATTGCTAATTAGAATTTCATTAAAAAAGGTGGCGCTTTATCGGGCTGTGAATATCGCAACCTTTAAGAATCCTTTCAGGGAAAGCTTAATTCCTTTTCAAACAGAAATATTCTTTTCAAGATATTCTCAATTTGCTCAGAAGGAGTCGGTAGCACAGACAGCAATGGAAAATGTTTCAGACATTTAATATTTGAATTAAAAAAGAGAGAGAGAAAAATGACGGCCGATACTAGGTGAGCCTTTTTCATCTCCCACAAGATGAAAGATCTGTTTGAAAATATATTATTGTACAAATGAAGCAATCAGCCACACATAAACATAAAGGACTTTTTAGAAGATTTTTTTTCTACTGTACATGTTCATTTGTGTTTTATTTAGTTGTTACTTAACCTTTTCCTTGCTGTCTTAGAATTCTTCCCATTCTTGCTATCTGTATCCTGGTTGATAAATAAGAATAGAGACATTGTATGGGTAAAGGAAAGGGTTCAGAACAGAATTTTGTTCTCTGTCCCAGAGGGAGATCTGTGTCTGGTTCTGATACATGGATCTGTCCTGTTTCCTAGCCTAGGTTAGGGCCCTCCAACCACTCCATGATTTATACCTATCACATTTGATTATAATTTTTAAATTCAGTTATTTTTAATCTTAGGTGATAAAACGTATTTGATAATGCTGTGGATGTGATATAAGATCAGATAGGATATGTTCATTAAGCCTAAATACATCCACTGTAATAAACATTCTTTCTCCAAGAAAGTACTAGTGTCAATATTTTGGTTCGCTTCTCAACTCAACTCAACTCAACATCAAAATCCCAAATATATCTAGATACGTTATTGAAACTCAAACCTGGATTTATTGCTATTTACAGATGTTGAGGTTTACCTGGCAAAGCAGTATATATACAATTGAACCTAATCTCTCATTTAGTATAATTAGCATAGTGTGCTCCTTATATGCTGGAAACATTTATAAAAAGTGTGGTCATTTTATCGGTACTGTACACGAGAGGTTGGTAGGACAAAACACACAATCCTGTTACTTAAGATTTTCTTACTTGTTGCCTATCGTGTGGGCATACCTTCACCAGATCTAGGCCATGCTGCCTCTTTAATGTTTGCTGGATATCTCATAATAGCCGCGATCGATAGAGTAAGGTATTAAATACTTAAAACCTCACCAGCTCAAAAAATATCCCGTGGTAATGAAAAAGCGTTTATAATTCATGTCCCCCCATCTTCAGTCATTCAAAAACCAAACACAGTTCTGGCGGAATGAATATGAGATGAGCCAGGCTGTTAACCCTACCTGGCGTCACACGTGGAATGAGAGTGCGACAGTTAATTCCAGAGCGCATGCTGAGAGGACGGAAATGTTGATTGCTTATCCTGGGCTCTTGTGGCCAGCAGCCATTTTTCCTACTTGTAAGAACAGTTCATAATGAGGGGAAAGTAGTTTATAATCTGAGAAATGAAAACACGCCAGACTCCACCCTGGGGTTCCTTTGTGTGTTTTAATATCGTGATAATTATTATTCTTATTAATTTTTCTGTTTACAATTGGGCTTCAATGTCAATTATGTGGCATTTGCAGGTTTTAAACAATGGTTTTAATACCGGGCTACAGCCACGGTCAGTGCACAATCCAATGTTCATCGTATTCATCATCTGTTCAAACTGTAATAACAGCCTTTACTGCACAATAGCTGACAGGGCCTCAATATGAGCAGGGACAGCAAGAATCAAACACATTTACTTTAGAGATGGAAAAACTGCAACTTAACATTTTCATGTAAACATAAGCATTATGATCTCCCAGATTTATTTTAAAGGAGCAACCCTGAAAACAATAAAATGAATTCAATAATAGCTGTCTGTCACAAAACATACATGTAAAGTTAACCTTATGGAATCATACATATTAATTAGATCAGCTTATTTAACAAAATCAAAAATGTCTTATTGATTATGTTAAACAAAAACAAGTTAAAAAAATCTCAGCAGAGACCTAATGATAACGGTATCTTTTTCAAATATGAAAAACTTAAAATGCATTGTTTCAAATGAAACCACCCAAAACATGTCATAGGTTGTAAAAAACTGAAGCATTAGGAGGTCTGATTTACTGAAATCAAAAGCTATTTCAATCAAAAACATATTAACAGGTCAAGTTACATATTAACATAGGAGCTCTTATTTGATAGCAGCTTCACAATATTTGCATTCATTGAACTTGAATTTCTTTGCAGGATGTCAGAATAGCCTTCCAGAGCTGTTGTTTTGATGTAAACCACCTCCGACTCTCCTAGGTCTTTTAAAGGTTCTCAATAGGATTGAAGTCAGGAGAGGATGGGAGTCCCACCATGACTTTCTCTACTTCTAGCAGCCAATGATGTAGAGGTATTCCTTGAAGCATGATATGATGCATTGTCATGCATGACAAAAATTTTTTTCATGGAAAGCATGGTTCTTCTTTTTTGTACCATAATCAGTCAGAAATTTCACAGTCAACCAGCTCTCTTACCATGATTCCAGGCCAAAACATGACTGCCATTTTCTTTGCTAAGGTTGCAGCCTTGTTGGCACATGGTGCCCATCCACCACTCCATCTATCTTGACTATCCAGGGTTGCACGGCACTAATCAATAAACAAGACTGTTACACCATGACCTGACAAAGCCCTTTCAATTGTGTAACAATGTGTTGTATCATGGTGCCATTGGTTGTTTTGCTTTTTAAAATACAGGGAATGGGTTTATTGCACTTGCCTTGCAGCGGATTTTAACTGAAAAAAAACCAAACATAAAAAAATTAACATATACACACTACCCACCTACATCGGGTCTTCGTGCAGGGACCCCTAAATAGAAAAAAATATATACTTACCTTTTCTTGGCTGCTCGCTCCCGCGCCGCCATGCCTGGAGTTTTTGGTCCTCCAGGCTTCAAGATGGAGGAGCGAGATTCTTCTGGTCTCGCTCCTTCCACCTATCCTTGTCTTAATTGAGTAACGTTCTGCCCCTCCGCATCACCCGATTCAGATGCTGCCTGGACATGGGGACATGGGAAAGGAGACGTCAGAGGTGATGTCTAATTCCCCATGGTTCCTTGGGGCTGTCATGGCGCAATGTCACAGGGGAGGTGAAGCATCATGGAATTTGTAAGATTTACTGGGTATTTTGTTTTCTTTTTTGTACCTCTGGTGCTGATAATAGAAGGCAGACTAGGAGGTGGTAGGTCTCCTTTATGGTTCTAACTCAGTCCAGGAAGGATGGAAAATGGAAAGTACCTTAAAACTGATTTAAAGGTACTGAACTGAACTGTTTTTTCTGTTGCTTAAAAATTTTTTTTAGTTACACATATTTCATAGATGTAGAGCTCAGTGTCATATTTGAAGGAAGGAGAATGCTGTGCCATTTAATTGGTAGCATGAAATCAGTGGGCTCCTCTGCAGTGTCATAATCCTGCGGCTTTGGGGAGGTTAATGGTGGACAATGTGCATTAATCTGTCCTGCTTAACAAACCCTCAAGCATCCTAAACTTAATAGATGCTATTGAGTCTTCTCTGTGGTGCTTCAGAGGCCCCTCCAGCTAAGAAAAGGTTAATAGGTATCATTGACTCCTGTAGACATTGTATACTTTTTCCCTTATAATCTGTAGGACCTGGGACAGCACTAATCAGGGGAAATGCTGCAGCCCAGTCTCCTTCTTGTGTTTTATTTCTCCACCTACAGACTGTCCGGTGGCAGGTGGTCAGTCTAGACCCTAAACTATGGTGCAGAACTAAAGATGACGAGCACTACTATTGCAATCAGTCTTTTTCAATGCTCACAGAGGATTCACATGTGTGTTCCTGATAAAGAAATATATATATATATATATATATATATAACCTGCTGTTCCAATTTCCAATTCCTGCCCATTCCACATATCGTTTTCTAAACAACCAGGTATACCTTAAGGCAGAACTAGAGGCAGAAAAAAATTACACATCTGGTGTCTCTAACACAGTGGTTTTTGGTTTTTCTTGTAAGCCTGTCTGGTAAAGTGAGGTTGGTTTTGACTAGAGAAATCTCTCTAAGTGCCCATTCACCCTAGTCAGCTACGGCTGCAATCTTCACCTGCAATCTGTGTTTGCCATTTTAGTTACCTCTGCCCAAAAACAGTATCTGCCGGTGGTGTTCCAAATGTGTTTGTGTGGTGACTTGCCCCATAGGGTTAACATGGGGGAGTTTTTAAAGGTCCGTGACCTTTCTGGGGATGGTTTAGACCTGCCCCCTCCCTAGGTGTGCACCCTTTGCCCAAAGGCAAAATCCTACGTGGGGTCACGACCACAAATGTGGCGTCAACCCATTTTGCTGGCAATCACGTCAGATATCACCATTGCAACGGGATGCCACCACATGAGTAACATGTATGTGACTTATGTGTTAGTACCCAGGTGCCCAATCAGGGGGGACGCATGTGGCCCTTTGAGCTTTCTTCAGCTGCCCTCATCAGTTCTCCTCTTGAGTCCCCCGAAACCTAACTGTTAATGCATAGGGCACAAAAGTTTGCCTGAAAAGTTGCCCAAATATGAATGATTGACCTAAACTGGGGATAAAAAAACTAATATGAAAAGTTGTTATTCTAAAAATCTTCACTTACTTGCATTTTAAAGTTTTACCGGCAAGAATGATTGATTTAAATCAGTTTGATTTAAATCAAGCCTTACTGACTAGTGATTTAAATCATGATTTAAATTGGTTTGATTTAAATCAAATCCACCCTGTTGGTGAATGTATCAAATCGTGGAGTGATCCCTCCTGAGGAGCCCGCCTGAATCGGCTCACATGATCTGTATTCACAACTGCCCATGTGCACCCACATGTATATTTGATACATTGATATTTTATTGTGTATTGTACTGTCTATGGCCTAGGTGCCCAACCTGAGGCCCGGGGGCCGCACGCGGCCTTTTGGGCGTTGTTCGGCGGCCCCCCTTGGTCCTCCACATGCGGCCCCCAAAACTGTTAATACATAGCGCAGAGGAACTCACCCACACTGACCCAAAGCCTAATCAACTTTGGCGGTCCTACATCAGTAAAATTGTCAATGTTGATCGCTGAAACCAGGTCTACATATGAGCTCTGCACCCAGGGGCAGGAATGGGGGTGGGTGCTGTCAGGTTTTGACTGCCTTTAGGGATCTGGTCCACCTCGTGCTGAGATATGTCGATGAGGGAAGGGTCTGGATCGATGTTATGTGCGGCCCTTTAGTGATGCCGAGGGCCGCACTTGTGGCCCTCCATATCAACTCAGTTGCCCACCACTGGTCTATGGTATACTGAGCAATACTTCTGCATTAAAGTATGGGTCTTAGTAGATCCAATTGTGTGTAGGCCTTAGAAGTTCCAATTTTAAGTCAAATAAAATGTATTAATTTTAATACAGTTAAGATGGCCAGACACGGTTCGATTTTTAAGTTGATCAAATTAAAATCAATTCCTTCCCACCTGGTGCGATCGACCAAAAGTGATCGAAATCAAACAAAAAATCGATCAAAAAGTGATTGGTGTTGGAAAATTTTGGTAGATTGACCAAGTGTAATTGAATACTATAAATGAATTGATTCCTTAAAATGAATCGATCAATTTTTAATCGGATCGATAATCAAAAGAAAATCGAATGGCAAAATTATTGACCCATGTATGGCTAGCCTTACTTGTGGTTTTTGCTCCATTACCTTTCCACTGAAATCGTCAAGAAGCTAGCCACCTCAGTGACCCAGGGTTAGGGTCTTTCCTTTGTGTATTTCACTTTGACAGCCGGCAGAAATCCAGAAAGCGCCCGTGTAAACCTCCCTGGTAGTTGAGATGAACCCAGTTCTGGGATTGTTTATACTAACCTATGCTCGATGAGTCCATGGCGATTCTGAATCACAGCGGACCCGTTGATTAATTCCAGCACCGCCCCTTCAGGGACATCCATGATGCCGATGAGGCAGGGGGGCTTCGCCACAGACCTCCATGTGAGAGTCACTGGTTTTCCAGCACACATCACCGGCGTCATCTTGTACAGGAGAAAAGGGAGGCCCGGGGTAAACAAGCAGAGTACAGTGTATGGGCTGACCGCTAGGAGGGTTAAATAACAGTGTAGATGATAGAAAACCAATACCTAAATTCAATTCCTTTTCATTGGAAAATGTATAAAACTGTTTTGTAACATTTTTAAACCATAATATGGAGAAAATGGAAATTGGTACACTTGTTTTTACTATACTAAACTAGTAATAATATTGATGTAAGTGAAAGATTAGATATGTACTGTTTTAAACATCTTTAGGGTCCCCACACACGCAACGAGCGGCCGCCAGCAAAATTGCCCACAGATTGCGGGTGCCCACAGATCCCTGTCACCCCAAAGCTCGGTCGGCCAGAGAACGGACATGTCCGTAAATCTCTGGCCGATGCCATAAGTTTCAATGGAAACCAGCATCCCATTCAAACTAAAGGCCGGCACACAAAGGGTCTCCTTTGTGTGTATGGGCACCCTCAGCCAATGCTTTGCATGGGAACCCATGGTCCCCATCCAAAGCAATTGACATCGGCCGTGATTTACGCTCATGTCCGATAATCGTGTCTTCGAGCGGGATTGATTGACCCTGCTCGAAGACAGGGGTGGCCGCATCAGTTGGCTCAGAGCCCTGCTGCCATAGGCAATGAAGAGAGAGGTAGATGAACTGGCATTTTCCCTTCTCTCCTGTCTGCAACTGCAATCACTCTGCATCTCCCACGGACACAGTAACAGCAACAGATCCGCAGACAAGAGCAGAGAGGAAAAGACTGCAGCTGTTGGCCCCCCTTCCTGCCGATCAGTGTGGAGAATGACGCTGTGCTTAGAGTGTACTGCTGCTAGTGACACCTTCCAGGCTGAATTGAATATTGCATCAATTGAATTCATTGCATCAACCCAATTGATGTGAAAACTTTTTCAGGGTTTTCAGCCCTAAAAACTGGGTGCGTCTTATGGCCCGATGCGTCATATAGTCCAAAAAATACGGTATTTCTAGTAATTTGCTTCTTCATGTATTCTCCTATAAAATATTGCAAGGAAGTGTTTTAGAATGAGTGTGATATACAATCTGAATCTATTTTTCTGAAGGGGATACAGTGCAAGAATGTCTGTACATAAACCTGCAATCCTTGCATTACATTAGATGGTATATTCCCATGCATTGGGCATCATCGGGCAGAATTGCCATTATATCACAGAGAATAGGCTGAGTTAATACATGATAATGGGCTGTAAATAAACATGATAGCCCTCCCTTTACATGTCCAGAGCTAACCTTATCTACAAATGCACTAATGAGGCTAAGTCATCCAATTACTCCTTCTAAGAATGGACTTTTATTAATGATATGACAGCCAGGGAAAACATTCATTATTACATACAGCCAGACAATTAGAAACAAGGTTTGAAGCGGTTATTGCTGATTGGACAGGGATTGGGAGACACATAAGTGGAGGAATATTCTAAGCAATAAAGAAGAGAATATAGAGCTCTCTTGGGCACATCTCATCCTTAGTTTTCTTGGATATGCATTGTACATAGGCAGTTGCAGACTGATTTAGTCCTGCATTTTACTAGAACTGAATATTGTATTGGCACATAAATACATAGCCCGTTATGTAAACTCTGAAGAGAACATAATCAAGGTCATGGAAAAAAATTTCCAGACAGCTTCATTCTAAACAATGAGAATGTTCATCATGATGTGTGGGTTCTACTGACAACTGCAATCAGCTTATTATATCATTGTAGGTATATCACTGAAATTCACTGTTGTGTTTTTTTCAGGTAAGATAATGCTAGGAAGCGTTTAGCTGAGGTCTCTTCCTTTTACGTCATAAAAATAAAAGTGCTCAGGCATTAAAAGTTGTTTATTCTTAAAGATACCAAAACAGAACATCAGGTGTCTTCTAAGGTCCATTACCATCATTCAATTCACAACTCATACCCACAAGTTAAGAAATCTATTTTATTGATCTACTTGGATATCTGTATTTGGTGAATCAAATAGTACTCATATCAGTCATCTCCAGTGAGATTGGATGATTATTGGGCTCCATATATAACCATCTTTATTGAAGAAGCTTTGATGGGCTTTAGTGCCATGTAGCTGGCACAGTATAAGAAATAAATAAGATCATTATGGTTATCCCTTTTAGAGGTACGGACAGCAGAGAAGGGACACTATTTTATGGAATGCCTGGTTGGACTTGGTCCAGGCTTGGTGTCCTAAATTGTGGCCTGGTGCTCATAAGTTTACACAGGATTTTTTCATTCTTAACCATTTTTCAGAGGATATGAATGATAATACAGATTTTTTTTTAACTTTTGGCAAACAACTGTGTTTACTCTTTAATCATAATCACAATACAAACTACCCAAATGACCATGATCATGAGATGAGGGTGTGTGGCTCCTGTGTCTCCATTGGCTGTCGGGAGGAGCTAAAGGAATCATCCGATAGAACACAGAAGCCTACTGTGGTGATAGAGCTTCATATAAAATGATAAACATTTTCTATCATCTAGATGATCTATATCGTCATATCGCCCAACCCTAATGACAATATGTAGTAAATTATCGAAAAGTACTACAGGAAAATTTGCACTCATCAGCCTGGAAGATGTGCATGGACCATTCTTGGACATTCCAACATGAAAATAATCCAAAACATATGGCCATGTATGACAATAAATGGCTTCAGCAAACCGCTAACCAGGAGTAAAAGAAAAGTTTTTGTGTTATTATTTATATTCTCTGACAAATGGTTAAGAAATTTGTCTTAAATTTTGCCTGGGGGTGTAAACTACCTGTAAATGAGAGATTTTTTATAGCATCTTTAATAAAACGTACCCCATGGACAAATGTTTGTGTGTGGCTAATGAAATGTAAAAAAAGATCCAAAATAAGTTGCAGAAGATAAACAGGGAAAAAGCTAATTTTAGGTCCATTGAGACAAATGGTTTGCAGCTGCATAGATTGTGTAAGCTGTTGGGAGACAATTGTCAATCAAAGATAACTTCCCTTATGTTATAGCTATGGGCCACTATATGTGGCCGCTGACAGACCATGTGAATCGGAACTTGTCCATTTTTACTTTTCAAATCAAATCTTGACGAATAATAATAATATTGCTCATAGGAATAAAAACAAGGGAGGCCTGATGTCATGTGTCCACTGCTTCAGTGCTGTTTTGGCGTCCGGGCACTTGAAATGTGGCATTTGCAGGCTCCCATGTTAATACTCCCTAGTAGTCATCAGGTCCCCTGTACTTCATAGGTCCAATGATCTGAGGAATGAATTATAAAGAAACATTTAGCACTGTGGTCACTATACTACAAGTGTAACATAGTACATAATTTCATACATATGGGAGTGATGTATCTACCACCAACATTACTGACCTCTCCACATGTATTTATGTATTTATTTATATATATATATATATATATATATATATATATATATATATATAAATATCTTGTGAGGTGTTTGTTCGTTAATGTGCCATAAATAAATTGCTGTAATCTCAAGATGAAGGTTACTTGTTGCAGTTTGTTTAATTAAGTTCGTTCTTGGTTAAATTAGAAGTGTAAAAGCATTTAGTGTACTAATCAGTGAATCCGAGGGCTACAACCTTGTCAGCTCAGTCACAGATACCTATTGAAGCAGCAATGATAACAACAAACTGCAAGTTATCAGAGGCCAGTCTAACTGTGAACACAGCCCAGAGAGGGGAGATAAGAACGCGTCAGACTAATAACCGAAAATGCCCATTTTACTAAACAAGCCCAACTCTAATTTCCTTTCAGAGGAAATAGCAATCACTGCCTCATTCCAACGCTCGGCTAATTAGATAAAATCTCCTTAATAAGGCGGAGGAGATGTAGAAGTGTCACTGCCTTGATTTGGGTCTAAATCCTTCAATCGATTACTGTCAGTTAGAATTATTATTGGGCTTTAACCAGAACAGAGAAAGAAGTGTGGAAATAGCCAAAGGCTACAGCATCCGCTCTTCCATCAAGTGCTGCGCGGGCCTCATCGTTAATTTCAATAAATGTGAAATTAACTGTTTTGCCAATTAAACATATGCAATGCATAGTCTTCTCTTCACTTGTTTTATGTCTGTTAATCCATAAAGGGCACGATGAGCCCTATGCCGCTTGGCTGTGTTCATGTAATTATTGAGGCAATTAGGCCCAGCAAGGAGGGGGATTCTGAAGGATAATGATCGGGGAGCTGACACACACTAACAAGTGGTAAAGGTCCGCAGCAAGCTCCTTTTTACAGAGTGTGCTCATTTCTAGGGCACAACTATACATCTTAATTATTACCTCATCAGTGCAGATCATTCTAATGTCTTCTCCTCCTTCAGCACATGTTGGGGAGGGGAAAAGGATGATTTATTGAGGGGTTCATGTCGTCTAATGTAGAACCCAATCATCTGGCTGGATTTAGAACAAGCACAGCTTTAAGAATGCTTACTTAAAGTGGACCTACCACGTTGTAGGTCACTTTGCACTATCGGCATCAGGCTGCCAATAGATAGGGCAATCACTGCCAAAAAAGAAAAAAAAAAAATCTTAAAGCAGGAAAGACGAGTTTTTCCAAGGTAGCCCCTCCCATGCTGTGACGTTGCGCCTAGGCGCCGAGGTCGCTTGTCATAATGTCCCATAATGCACTGCTCTGCCTCTTCTCTGTGACGTCACTATCACAGTGATTCACTGTGCAGCCCTGTGTCCTGTGTGCTCTCCCCCCTCCCTCCCCTTCTCTGTCTCGGAGTTCCATTCATGATCTGGAGAACCTTCCCTGACAAGAAAGTGTCATCTGTGAGGTGATTGTGGGGGAAGTGTAGAGGAGACATTGCTGGGACTG
>CM070037.1:75846750-75860900 GCA_036250615.1 Ptychadena robeensis
GGCTGCGGAGCGTCGTGTTGCTGGATTTTTGCAATTTTGACCAGGTAAGTTTTGGTGTTTTTCTACCTCTGATCTGTCTTATTATCTGCATCTTTGGTGCTGATATTGGAAGGCAGATGCGGAGGATGTAGGTCCAATTTAATCCTACCGAACCAATTACCTTACTAATTACTGTTTGTTTTTTTTTTAAATAGCTCAGAACCATCTATCCTAATTTAATCTTATGAATATCTTGCATCTGTAGAGCTATCAGTGATATGGTCAAACAAGCAGTGTTTGATATGTGCCTCTGCCCATAGAACAGAATAAGCACAAAAGCCTGAAGTCAGGTGCCCAGCTTTAGTAACATAGTTACCAGGTATCAGGCGTGTTTTCTGCACACATACATTTCCTTCTCACAGATTACTCTGTATGAGAAGGTGACTGGATCAGCTCTGCTGCCTTCCACAATTCCTCCTAATTTACAGCATTTAACTATTGAATTGCTCTAGTTCAGAGGCTAATTGAGCTCACTTTTCTTCATCTTAACTGTGTGAACACACACTTCCTGAGGGATTAGACAGAGCGCACAATAATATAGAGCTGAAATACAATCCTGCAATTAGCTGCACACCAGCCCATCGCACACCTATTAGACAGGTGATAGCTGGGGGCTGTTTTCTTACCCGTACAGAAGATTAGAGGCACTCCGCTCCCTCTTGTAGTTACACTGACCTCCCCATTATTACAGGTGATGAAATGTGAACAACACATGCTTGGTGCACTTACTGGTGTACTAGTGATATTATCAATTGTCATGTCCATCCAATGGCTTCAGTCCCTAATTCTGAATGCCCTTGCTTGTTTTGGGTATCCAGAATAGTTAGACCACTAGCATTTTCAGATTACAGGTTTTGCATACATTGTCATTGAGGGTGTGGTGAGAGTGGACAGGACGATGCAGAGACATTGTGTAAGTAAGGGGGGGGGGGGATGTATAAAAATGTGGTAGGTTAATCCTTGAGAAACCTAGTTGAATGAAGATGGTCCTAGCATGTGAAATGGACAGTCAA
Organism: Ptychadena robeensis; assembly: GCA_036250615.1. Taxonomy (NCBI): domain Eukaryota; kingdom Metazoa; phylum Chordata; class Amphibia; order Anura; family Ptychadenidae; genus Ptychadena; species Ptychadena robeensis. The sequence continues at coordinate 75,847,803 of CM070037.1, forward strand.
CAAATATACTGAACGGTTCAGACATTTAAGTGAAAAGGCCTGGGCATGTTATGCAAGGTGTACTATCCAGGACCATAGCCAAGTGGATAGTCCAGTTGCCTTGTGACAGATTACCAGTTTAGAGAAATGGGTTACTGATTTGGGGAAGTTGTGGAAAGAGGAAGCTTTGTAGATGCTGTTGAAAATTAACAATCTGAAAATATGGTAGTAAATTTAAGGTCTGGATATAATGTGGAAGGTCTAAAAATTTGGAAGATAGTCCATGCATATAGAGGAATATTCACTTTTTTTCTATTTTTATAATTAAAAGAAATTGCTTTTGTTTTTTTTAAATAAGCTTTGAATTATTTTTATGTTTGCTTGTTTTGTTTATTGTATCACCAGTGTGTAATGACCCCCACCCTTTATTTTCTCTGATAACTTTCCACATCCATAGGAGCAGTATTATCATAGATACCTGCTAAACAGCAAGTTAATTGTATGTAGCATTTCGCCACCAACAAAAGTATATTATATAGTATATTATATCTCTACAAGCCTATAGGATTCTATATTATCCTCAGGGGAAAGTGGAGTTTAGACTTGTGTATTCCCTCCTGGTTGAAGTGTATTGGCGAATTTTGCAGCGTTTGTATTCTGATGATAAACATCTGTAGGAATTAAAATATAGTAGGAAAAAGTTAACCCTATACTTTTTAATTCATTTCTATTGATATTAATGATATTTAGATTGTGCTTGTCGTTTGAGCGGGATCAATACATGTTAGAAAACCCTGCTTGATGTCCATTACTTCGGAGGGGGACCCTGAGTCTCCATACAAAGTAGAGGAGGATGCAGCTCTCAGAACACGGGTGTACTCAGATTTTCTCACAAGATGGATGTACCAGGTCCCCATTGAACGGCAATTAATGTGCACATTGATTCCTGTTCAATTGACCCGCGAGCAATCACAGCTATTGCATGGGAATCTACCCGTGTATGCCCAGGCTTATTGCTTCCCAGTTCCTTGTTGAAGCCTGAACTCCAGGCTCCTCCCATGTGCTTCTGCCTCATTGCCAGAATATTGTGCTCCCTGCAAATATCTTGCTCCTTGCTGCTTCTTCTGTTATTGATATTACCATCCATGTACTGACCCTTGGTTTGTATTATCTGACTTCGTTTGCTCTGTTACTTACCTAGCACCATTGGCTATTGACCTACGCTTGTTTCTGACTATTCTTCTGTTTGCTGCCTCCCAACTACCCCTGTTTTTGCATTGATCTGGCCTGCATCAAAAGCTTCTATTAATTCATCTTTTTAACGTGTTTTCCTTTTTAAAATATCCTGTCCTAGCTACTAGGACTTAGGACCCCTATGCCCTTGCAGGCTCTTGATCCGACCCTATGTCACATATAAAAACGCATTGTGGCCCACTAGTCAAAAAGATTGCCCACCCTGACCTGGATCATTACAATAATACAGCTTTGTATTCTGTCTCTGCTAAGGTCAGTTTGGACCTTCTTTTGGCTTTATATAAATGTTGTGATTGCTGCCCGCCAGACTCGTATTTCAAACAGCTTCTCCACCAACCCTATTTATGACAATTGTTTACCATCTCGTGGTTACAGCCTATGCTAAGGGAACAGATGGTGTAGCTTCTATTAATGTGGAGTGCCATCCTCAAGAGGCACTGCATGCTCAGCACTGAGTTGATCACTGGTCAAGAAGAAAGAAGCTGAGCCAAGGATGCTCATTATACAATTATATAATAATCCTGTTTCCTGTAATTAACTCTTTCTACTCATCTGCTTTCACTTCCCAGTCAGGGTTTAATTGAAGCAGATCTTGAGAAAATTGCGTCTTTTATGAGGCAAGTGCTTGTAAAGTACTAGACATGAGAGCAGAGGTTGAGTGATTTTCTGGTATTACCTATATGGCAGTTGTGTGACACTCTTTACCCACATTACAATTCCATAATGTTTATCTCTCTATGACCAAAAGGTGCTTATGCATTCTCACTGTCTCCTATCATACTCATTGATCATTCTGCGACGGTGGTTATATTTTTGCTTTCTACAAAAATGGTATTGAATGTTGGCAGAAGTGAGGCTTATGTCACCATGGATCTAAGTTTATGTTAATTTGATCGAAAAGAATAGTTAAAGACCTATACCATGCTTTATTAAACCCAAAATCAAAATGTTCAGCTCAAAAAATCAAAAATTGCAGCTTGTGAGTCCTTAGAAGTAATGAGTGCATTTGTTTACTTTCTTTTTCTTAACAACAGTCAGTACACCCTGTTATAGATGTATTTGGCTCCTTTATCATATTCCTTGTCAATACCTTAGTGAAAAATTTTCAAATTGTTCCCAATATGCTATTTCCCTCCCCAGTGTCATGTGACTCATTAGTGTTACAAGGTCTCGGGGGGGGGGGGGTTGGAATTCTAAATTTGGTTTTATTAATCCCACACTTTCTCCTACTGGTCGTAAGATGTTCAGCATGGCACCTCATAGAAAAGAACTCTCTGAGAATAGCAACATGATAACGACCCCAAACACAGTTCTGAGACAACCACTGTCTTGCTAAAGAAACCAAGGTTACACTGGGCAATCACGTTTCCAGTAGAGATGGTCAATTTTTTTCAACTAACAGAAAATACTATCATCAACAAAATTGCCTGAGATGTAGATGAGAGTTGTGGCAGAACTTAATTAATAGGAAAACTATTTGCGTTAGAGCAATAATAGTATACTATATAGTAAACATATTGGTAATATAGGGGCAGAACGTGGGGCTTTTAAGGCACCAGGAAGAATTTTAACAATTTCTAGTACATATGTATAAAAAGGTCTTTATTATATATGACCGTCCATAGATAAAATTGTACTACAATGTAGTCAGATTAAAAATATAAACATCATGTGCTAGACATTAGGTCTCAAGAAATACATAACCGTACAATATCGGAATCAGCTCCCCTCAACTACTTCAAAAAACGAGATGTCAAGGGGAGTTACAATGCCATAACCACAGTCTCTATCCGCAAGGGAAGGAGACGAACAAAGCCGGCTGGGTTCCCGAGGGGGGGCTCAGTCGGTATCCAATTCGATTGGTGGTTTTGGATGTTGTAGATGTTGCGACGCGTTTCGCCCCTACTTGGCCGGGGCTTCCTCAGGCAGCGGCATTAGTGGAGGTAATCTTGTGATTAAACAAAATTGTTTCCAATTATGGAAAGTTACAGATAATCAGATCAGAACAAAACAATATACAGTACATACAGCAACTATACATTAGTAAAATAGAACCTATTTTCTATAAAGGTATCTCCCAATACCCCCAACACCCATGTCCATCCTGCTGCTGCTCCCCCCCCCCCCTTTCCCCCCCTCCCCTCCGCGGGGTCCAGAAGACACCGATGCCCTCTAAAATATTCACATATATTAATTTATTAACATTATCAACATCCCCTGGTAAGTGTATCAATACTCACCAAAGGGAGACATCTGTATCGGACCCACTATGGGGCATGCAGATATGCAAGTGGCGGCCAACCAGGGCCTTTTGAGGCGAACTTACGGACAGGATATACAATGGCAGCGTGGTACCCCCCTGTAACCACTGTTGAATCCCAACGTCCATGTGAATCGAAGCGGAAGTAACCCCCAAAGGAAGCCGGGGGAGGAGAAATTACAAGCCACAAAGAAAAAGAGAAAAAGAGGAGAAAGAAGAAGTGGGGACAAAAACAACCAAATCAAAATCCCTCCACAATGAAGACAGCCAGCAGTGGCTGATACACACACTCCCCCCCCCCCCCCCCCCCCCCCCCCCCCCCCCCCCCCCCCCCCCCCCACCTTACTGAGAACCTTACTAGAACTAAGGGGACGGGCCCACCACAGGGAGGAACTATTGCAGACATACAGATACAACCGGACCGCAGCTGTCCACTGTCAAGGCCATTCAAATCCTCATACTTCCATGCTGCGCAGTCACCAGTGATCAGACACTCAGTGCTACACCAGGTCATACACTTGGGGGTCTGCCCAAAATGGAGGGCTGGGCAATGTCTACTAATAAGCCTACCCGGTATGGGACAAAATATTGGTGCGTATAAACCTATAATTAGTACGTATTGATAATGGGTTGCCAAATCCCTTGGTCCCTCCAATATGGAAGGTTACAGTACAATTACTGAGTGCTATCGTTATCGACCTGGATAACAATGTTATCACATAGTCGTGGAGGCTGCTCACGGGAGCTACACCTGGGAAGTAAAACATAAATATTACTTATCGCATTAAACAACATATTATTGTCGGCCCATAGATAGTGGTATACAAATAGACTTACTGGAGAGTGTTTGCTGATTAGGATTACGCGTCCCATAGGATATGCGTCCTTCAGGGACTCCATGCTGGCTTTTTATGCCTGGCTGCCCTCCCCCTAGGGGGCGTGGATGATGTCCCCGGAAGTGACCGTCCCTTGAGGGCTACCAACGGAGGCGTTCTCCCACCCACCCAGATTGTGGACGCCATGCTTCTAGACCCAGGGCTACACAACACTCCCCCCCCAGCGAAAAACAGCGGGGAGAGATGTGCGCCACTGGGTCCGGTCTCTGTGGAACCGACGAGGCACACCCAGAAACCTGGGGAATCTCGGTGGTCCACGGAGACTGCGCATGCCTGGCCAGCACATCGCCCTTGAAAAATGGGCGGTCAGGGGCGGGGCATCAACAAGCGAAGGACCAATGGACAGTCGCCCGTCAGCCAGCCCCTGATTGGCCAGACTTCCCAGGTGTGACGCGGCGGGGCAACGTTCATCCCGGGGAGGCAATGTCTCCCCCCAAACACAGAAACTCGCAGTGCATATGGAAAAACACATACAACCAAAGACACAAGACCACACATGCCTCAATCATCCTCGACTATGTAGTAACTAGCCCCCATGCTGTCTCCAAAAATAGAATGAGAAAGGAAAGAAAAAGACCCAATAGATGATAGGGATATAGAGTCTAGTGCTCGGACCCAGATGGATGGGGAGTAAGTGGTGAGTGGTACAGGGGTGACCGGGAAATACCCGGATCAAGGGGTGCCTGGAGCTGTTTAAGGGTACCAATATTGGATTCGATACAAGGGCAAGATGGAGGGCGTGGTGAAAGAGGAGAGGCAAAGTGGCCCCCCCTAGAGAAGTCAGCGTATTTGGACAACGTGTGGTAGGGAGACCGGGAGATACAAATACCTATAGACATATCAAAGGAAGAGATCAACAAATTGTTATACATGCCTACACCATAACATATTCTACATATGCAGGTGCAGGCATGTCACCTACATACATTAATTTGTCATTATTACATCACAATGCCAGATACATTTATATTTAGTTTGAGTCACTATTGGAAAGAATTCAACCCACATATCATCCCCTGGGCAACCAGACTGTGGCTAGAGCAACAACCCCTGCCCCTCAAGGGGTCGGTGTCTGGGTCTCAGGGGGTATACGTGGCATACTTGGCATACAGAATTTGCGAGGAATGTATGGGCATTAAATAAATCGTTCCTCATGCCCCCATGGGCTAGTGCTGTTGTTAATTACCCAGTGGGTGTATCGCCCCTGGACCATACCAGGGGTATTAGCCCCTGGGTAGTGAGGAGAGGCGACACCCTGCAGACAAGGAGAAAAGGAATGGGTACAAACATGGGTAGAGTAAACAAACATGACACATACAATAGGAGCATTTGATTGTCCAAAGGGTAGGGTATAGAGGGTAGGTATATACTGGTTGAAGGTATATCAACCACCCACTACACCAGAGACGGGGAAGGGGAACCTGATATCCCACTTGCAGTTCCAGAAGCTACTGTATAGAGACCTGCAACTATGCTAGGTCACAAAAATGGCTTATAGCTCAATTGATCATTCAGACCGGGAGGGTTTGTGGCTTTTAGACGGTGAATTCACCGGGATTCAATTTGTAGTAATTTTTCATTTATATTGCCACCTCGTCCATTGTCTTTAATATGTGCCAAGACCGTGAAAGAAATAACTGAAGAGTCATAATTATGCATTAATCCAACATGTCTACCGATGGGAGTGGTGAGTTTTCCTGCCTCAATGATGTATAGATGTTCCCTAATTCGAACCCTCAGTTCACGACACGTCTTGCCGATATAGAAGATCTCTAGTTTGAGATTTCGCTTTGTGGTACGCTTTCTTAAGCATGCATTTACTATACCCTCTCACAATTAATCTATTTTGAAGTTCCTTGGCTTTTGCCTCAAATTGCGCTTCCGTGGAGCAATTTCTTCTAATGCGTATATACTGACTGTATGGAATGGACTTTAACAGTGGTTTGGGATGGAAACTCTCGTGATGTGAAAATCGTGTTCCCATCAGTAGGTTTGCGGTATAATGTAGTAGCCACTGATCTGTCCTGTTCTACAGAGATCATCACATCCAAAAAGGATATTGCAGTCGCGGAATGATCCATTGTGAACTTGTGGCCCCCTCTGGGATGATAAGTCCATCAAGGACCTTCAGCAGTTCTTTGGTGTCCTGTAAGTAGGATGGTAGGGTGGTAACAAATGGACGCAATATAGTATCAACATATCTACTTACTGTTTCAGTTAGTGAGCCATTTCCCGAGACGATCGGTCGTCCGGTGGGACGGGTCAATGATTTGTGGGTCTTTGGGAGGGCGTAAAAGGATGGAGTTCTCGGGTGAGCCACAGTCAGGAAGTCCAACTGAGTGGAATTGATGATACCCCTATCACGGGCTTCCACAAGGTAGCAGTCCAATTCCAACTTATATGTCAAACATAAATTTTGGTCAATGGGTGAATACCATTCTTTGTTTTTAAGGATGTCTAAACACATTCGTTCATACTTAGGTATGCTCATGAGGACTAGATTACCTCCTTTATCAGCAGGTTTAATTATCAGGTTGGGGTAATTTTTGAGATTTTCTAATGCCTTCCTTTGTTTGGGAGATAGATTCAATGGTCCTTGGGTCCAGTTCAGTTGCTCTATCTCCTTAGTGACTTGGGTCACAAAAAGATTGTGGGGATTTAACTGGAGGGCAGGAAATTTGTCAGATTTGCGTTTTAATTTAGCTATCTCTTCCTCAATAGATGCTCTAGGGTCAACAGACCAAAGCATCTCAGTGAGATCGTCAATATCAAAATCGTCTTCGTCATCATCGTCATCATCTTGTTCATGCAATAATTGTTCTAAGTCTAACTTTCCATAATTGGAAACAATTTTGTTTAATCACAAGATTACCTCCACTAATGCCGCTGCCTGAGGAAGCCCCGGCCAGGTAGGGGTGAAACGCGTCACAACATCTACAACATCCAAAACCACCAATCGAATTGGAGACCGACTGAGCCCCCCCTCGGGGACCCAGCCGGCTTCGTTTGTCTCCTTCCCTTGCGGATAGAGACTGTGGTTATGGCATTGTAACTCCCCTTGACATCTCTTTTTTGAAGTAGTCGAGGAGAGCTGTTTCTGATATTGTATGGTTATGTATTTCTTAAGACCTAATGTCTAGCACATGATGTTAATATTTTTAATCTGACTACATTGTAGTACAATTTTATCTATGGACGGTCATATATAATAAAGACCTTTTTATACATATGTACTAGAAATTGTTAAAATTCTTCCTGGTGCCTTAAAAGCCTTACATTCTGCCCCTATATTACCTTTATGTTTGTTTTCAGATTATCTAAGGGGGTGTGGCACTTCCAATTATGGAACCTGCTAGTCAAAGTTTAAAGTTATAATCCAAGGGGGGTACTAGATTCTTTGATCGTTGATTTAAAAATGTATACTATATAGTAGTTTACCATGGACCCTTCTCTACATCTCCAGCAAGTTTGGTGATGATTCCATATTCAAGGGCTTTGTAATTATTCGGAAAGTCAAACTTCCGGTCGTCACTTACATTCGCATCAATCGATCAACCATGAATCGAGTGCTGCCCACCCTGAAGGATCAACCCCAAAAATCTAAATTGACCTAAAACTGAATCGAATCTTGATCCGACATGATTTTTTTTGCATCGTTTGTTTGTCGATCAAAGTACGTTGGTGGAGACCCTTGATCGCTTCCTGTGCAATCAATCCATATTTGCATAATCAAGCTCCATTTCCTGCAGCCATGATGAGTCTGCCTTTTTGGGCCACAGGTGATCGGCTCCAGTCAAAATCAAAGCACAATTGGTTGCCCAAATCCTCGAGCACCGGGAATGATGTAATCGAGAATCAATTATAGATTGTCCGTGTATGGCTACCTTTACCCTGTTGAACAAGCTGTACACTGACTACTTTACATTAAATCAATGTGTCATCTTCAGTATTGTCCCCATGAAAAGATATTATGATCTTTTTACCACAATGTGGGTGTACTTACTTATGTGAGATATTGTATACGTCCTTTTTCTTTAGTTTGGTTTGAGTTTTTAGTATTCTTATTCAAGCATAATTAGGGTATTAACATACCCTAATTATGCTTGAATAAGAATACTAAAGACTCAAATAAAAGTAAAGACAAAAGGACATATACTGTATCTTACATAAGTAAGTACACCCACATTGTGGTTACCCTTTTGCAGGATTCATATTGGCCATTGATCCTATTGTCTTAATTATACTTCATCTGGTTGTCTGTTGGATGTTTTATATATGTTGATGAGTCAGACATAGCTGTGAAATCCTGCAAGTTACATCTGATCTGCTACCCAATAAAAAATTCTACTTGAATTACGCTTTTTCATTTGAGGGCTACAGTAATATAATTCACTTTCACAGGAAGTCGAAGCTGTGTATAGAATTTGTGTGTGTGTGTAATTACCTTCTATCCAACCTGTTATTTCACATTTGCAGAGACAGAATCCACCTTTGTAATGACTGATTACAGGCTCTGTCGTCTGGAGAGGCTGATTTATATTCTCTATTACTGATTGACACAAAGTACACTCTCCAGACATTTTCTAATAGTATATATTTTTTTACTGCTGTCTAACAATCAGGCCACTTGTGCTTGTGTTGGGTAGATGTCTTTTGATCTTACATTTATTTGCCAATATTGCAATTGCTTCATCTGTGCACCCTGTGTGAGATCTGATTCTGCATATGAGTTCTATGTGCCAGTTTTTCTACGAAGTTTAAGGTGTGATTTCTTTTTTCTTTCTTTTGTATGAACAATTTGGATCCATTAATATGATTGTTAAAAATATAATTATAAATATAGTTATTCAGATTTCAAAAACACATACCCACATCACCATCATGTTACAAATAAAGATTGGGATGGAGTTTAGTTTTCTTATAAAGAATTGTTTTGAAAGAAATTGCCTATTGAAGCCCATTAATTCCTGCCTGTGTCTTTTCTTCCCCTCACCTCATAGTTTACAGTGTCACAAGAACATAAAAGGATAGGGTGCAGTTGTCATCAGGACAGAAATACATAAATCTGATAAAGCTGAGAATCTCCTTTTCACCTCCTAAAAAAATTGTTGCTACTTGAGATAGTCAATGAAATGCAGAATTTTCAACATAAGCATTCAAATGTATACAAAATGTGCACAGACAAAAATCTAAGCCAATCATTCATGGGTGCTGTTGTTGGTCTGTATACAATTTGAATACATTTGCACGCTAATATTTAAATTTCTACATCTCATCAGAGGGATTTCTAATATTTTCATGACCTTGTGACAACCTGCCAGGGGTTCACTAGAACTTTGAGAAAAAAACAGAAATTCCAATTAGTGACAGCAGACACCAAAGACAATTCTCTGCATTTTAGACTTTTTTTATTGAGTTACATGTTTTAATTGAGTTTGTTAAGTTTATCCAGCCATCAGTTGAGTATGCAGGACTAGATATTTGTGTATCATGCTCTTTCAAAGATTCGATAATTGGCATATTGTGAAAAAACTACTAGTTACACATAACCATCAATAAGCCTTGGATCAGACGTTCAATGTGAAGACCCCCATTTTTCTTTCCATATAGATCACCCCTCACTGATGCCACACTATATGACCAAAAGTTTATGGACACTCTACTACTCAACTTTGTGAGTCTGTTGGATTTCGCCTTTCAAAATTATAGCCATTAACCGCCCTAGCTGTCAGGACGGCAGCATCTCGTCCAGCTTCTACTGCTAGTAGAGCACTGGACGAGATGCTGCCGTCCAGCACACATTCAGCACACATACTTACAGTTTTGCGCTGTCCCGGTGTCCCCAATGTCACAGGCAGGCTGGCAGCTCCTCCGACTCTTCTCCCCCCCCCCCCTCCGAGTGACGTGATGACGTCACATCGGGGGGGGGGGGGGGGGGGGGGGGAGATTTGAAAAGTACATTGCATGAATGCAGTTTTCTTTGAAGAAAACTGCTTTCAATGTGCACCTATGTACTAAACATCGCCCAAATAAAGTCACTGGTGCCCCAGATGTGCCCACTTGCAGTAACCCTCTCTTCCCTTTTGTGATTTCATCACACCAGGTTAGAGAGGGTTAACTGCAAATGGGCACATCTGGGGCACCAGAGACTTTATGTGGGTGATGTTTAGTACATAGCAGCATAGCTTTGTGCCCAGATTTTTGTGTTTTTTCATAAATTTTATTAAAAAAAAAAAAAAAAATTTATTTTACATAATTGTTTGTTTCAAACATTATTATAATCAGGATGTCTATTAGACCCTTGTACGGACATATTTTAGGAAGTAACAGGCCTACAACATAAAGAATAAGAACCGCATATGTTTTTTCCACAACAGTAAAGACAGGCTCATTGGGGGAAATGGGAGCAGTTCAGGCACTGCAAAAAAAATTTTTTGCCACATCCACTCCCAAACCGCCCAAGTGGAGCCTCAGCCTGATAGATTTAAAGTAAAGTGTGTCTTGAGGCTACTTAATATCTTTAATTCCAATCTGGTCAAAACTATTTATTTGGGGCTGACTTTTTGTAAAAGAAATAAAATTGTATAAAATAAAAAAAATGTTCCAAATAAATTTGTGGGTATATTTTGTATAATCTATAATATTTTGTAGAGATCTGTGATGGATCTATCAGGGACATCGGTGCACTTTCTCCCTTTCATTGAGATGTAAATATTGGGGTGAATTTGGTTATTCTGAACACTTGAACACTTTTCCTGCAAGATGCTGGGTTTTCTGCGGCCCCTCCAGGGCTTAGGAAAAGATTGAGGGAATGTATTATTTACCAGCTTTCAGGCTGTACGGATTTCACAGTCAAATCAGGCAATAAAAAATATATTTGTACAATAACACATTTTCAGCTCACAGCAAGATGCGGCTAAGCTCAGGGTGACGCATAACACAGGCCGAGCTCCTCCATTATCTGTGCTTTTCAAGTTCTGTGAAGAAGACAGCTTGATTCGAGCTTATCCTGACAAATTTATTACCAAGCCAGGAATACATTGGGTATTTTAAGAAACAGCTTTTTCATTCTCATTTAAAGAACTGAAGGCAGAAATCTATATATTTATATAAGAGGGGAATATGGCAGGAATCTCATTTAGTGAGCGCTATGCTGCCTCTGTTTGCCCGTTTATCTCTTACAAGGACATAACTGAGCTTCATGTTGACAGAACCTGATATCCCATTAATCTGCCTAATGAAAATTTAACCAGTGTTATAAACAAATACTTGCCCATTATCCTCTTCAAGATCCCAAATAAATGACTTCTTCTGAAGCCAGGTACTCTGGCGCACACACTGCATTTCCTCTCATTGGAGGCCCGCTATCATCTTGTTAGAGCTGTACAAAGTAGCCTCATTCTACTTAAATGCCATTCACCATGGAATACAGGTCATAGCCCTTTCTGCATGCCCTGTGTGTATGTAGTCATGAAGGGTTTTAGCATCATGTGGGAGACTCTCCAAGTATGAAGAAATGATAAAGGTTTCACAACTGAAACAGTAATCTTCCACTAGTGTCCATTGGGTTCTGACCCTGATGGGGTCAATAGTATAGTGTCACTATCATGGCAGGAACCTTTGCAAGCTGTTATTGCAGAAAACCTCCGCTATCTGTCAGATCACACTACTCTCATTGACCCTGATGTTCAGGCAGCTAAAACACTGTGAAAAATACCCAGGTGACTTTTTTACATGTAAAGTAAGAGGAACAACAGAGAGATACATTAGTAAATCAGTTTAAACATCTTTACTTTGGCTTGTAATGCGTTTCAGGGTTGCAGCAGCTGCAGGAGCTTGTGAGTTGTAAAGTATATATTCTCCATTCTCCAAGACATTGAAGACACAAATGTCCAGTTCCTAGCATGTATATGATTGCTTGGCCTGTGTCTTTTTGGTACTTCAATACCATCTTCATTTACGTTTTCAAGGTCTCTGTGTCTAGAAGACAAAGTATCTGAGTTTTCTTGTTATTTTTGATGCATTTGAATCTGGTGGAAGTTTTGACTTTGAAGTTAATGTATGCAAAAAAACTACATATGCCATAGGAGGCCATTTTTTAATGTTCCCACAACCCTTTAATATATCTCCAGACATTTCGGTGATTATAGCATGTTCAAAAGCTTTGCAATAAACGTACAAAGTCAGCTATTCAAAAAGATTTGGAAAAATCGATTGTGTATGCTAATCTAAATGTCACCCCACCAAGGTCTTCCAAAGCTAGGAATTCAAAGTGTATAACACTTCATCACAAGATGTTCTAAAAAAAAAAGTGAACATTGTAAAATTAATAACTGTAGTGTTTTAATTTTCAAGCAGATGGACGGGCCATTGGTTCAATCAGAGCCATGTCCTTTTAGCCAGTACTAGCCATTACTAAAGGCTTTTGTCACAGATCCTAACAGGATTGCTGGATCTGTGTCTGCTTCCAGCGCTGATATCAGGGACACCGTGGGTTAACCTTCCAGCCTCTCTGGAGCTCCCTCTGGTGGAAATTCTGCTCCTGCACTCCTCCTCAGTCGCTCCTCCCTCCGGATGTTTATCTAGCTGGATCAGCTGACAGGAAGATGCCTGGACTTTGTGTTCCTATGTGTATTTATTGTGATTCCTGTTTGACTTCCCAGCTCCTGACCTCTTGCTCGTTTCTTGGACAATCCTTTCGCCTCACCC
>CM070037.1:75902817-75921955 GCA_036250615.1 Ptychadena robeensis
CAGTTTTCACAGATGTATACTGCTGACAGGTGTGTAATATGTCCATGTAATGTATGTGTGAGTTTACAACCGCTTTAATAAACCACCACAATGGATTTGGAAATAAACAAGCACTGCAGACTGTCAGCTTTAATTTGAGGGTATTTACATCCAGGTGAGCAGTGTAGGAATTACAGCAGTTTGCATATGTGCCTCCCACTTGCTAAAGGACCAAAAGTAATGTGAAAGAATAAAAAGCATAAATCAAACATTCCCTTTTTTATACTTGGTTGCAAATCATTTGCAGTCAATTACAGAAACGCATAGACATCACCAGATGCTGGGTTTCATCCCTGGTAATGCTCTGCCAGGCCCCTACTGCAACTGTCTTCAGTTCCTGCTTGGGGCATTTCCCCTTCAGTTTTGTCTTCATCAACTGAAATGCTGCTCATTCGGATTCAGGTCAGGTGATTGACTTGACTATTGCATAACATTTCTCTTCTTTGGTTGCTTTTGCAGTATGCTTTGACCCATTGTACATTTGCTCTGTGATGCGCCGTCCAATGAGTTCTGAAACATTTGGCTGAATATGAGCAAATAATATTGCCTGAAACACTTCAATATTCATCCTGCTGCTTTTGTGAGCAGTCATCATCAATAAATACAAGAGAACCAATTCCATTGGCAGCCATACATGCCCACGCCATGACACTACCTCCACCATGCTTCACTAATGAGGTATATGCTTAGGATCATGAGCAATTCCTTTCCTTCTCCATACTCTTATCTTCCCATCACTCTGGTACAAGTTGATCTTGGTCTCATCTCATCATAGAATGTTGTTCCAGAAAAGTAAAGGCTTTTTTAGATGTATTTGGCAAACTCTAATCTGGCCTTCCTGTTTTTGAGGCTTACCAATGGTTTACATCTTGTGGAGAACCCAGAATCGGTATTCTCTTGATTGTTGACATTGACACACATACATCTACCTCCTGGAGAGTGTTCTTGATCTGGCCAACTATTGTGAAGGGTGTTTTCTTAGGAAAATAATTCTTCGGTTTTCCATGTTCTTCCGGGTCTTTTGGTGTTGCTGAGCTCACCGATGCGTTCCTTCTTTTTAAGAAAGTTTCACGTCTAATGTTTTTGCAATCCCTCTGATGATGGCTTGCTACGCTTATAGTGACAGCTGTTTGGATCTAATCTTGAGAGTTGACAGCAACAAATTCCAAATGCAAATCTGCACATTGTAATTGGTATAATGAGGGAATATCACACACCTGGCCATGGAACAGCTGAGAAGCCAATTGTCCCATTACTTTTGGTCCCTTAGCAAGTGGGAGGCACATATGCAAACTGTTGTAATTCCTACACCGTTCACCTGATATAGATGTTATTACCCTCAAATTAAAGCTGGCATCTGCAGTTAAAGGGCATTGTTTTTGTTTCATTCCAAATGTTAGAATTGTGTTGATGTCCCGATATTTATGGACCTGACTGTATGCTACTGTGCAGACAAATGTGACAAATCATGCCGGAGGGCTGACATAGTCTTTAACATTCCCAAACTTGAGCTGAAGGTTACTTTGGTATCTTCATATTAAGCTTGCTGAATTCATAGCAATATAAGTGTGCATGGTATACACAGTAAACACTGAAGCCCACGTGTACATTTCCTTACTCATAATTCAACATATTCCATTTGCTTTTACCTGAGTTAGGCTGGGTCTAGACTTTGCAGGGAAAACCGTGCAGTGCGGACACCCCCATGATTTCCCTATGGGAAATGACGTGCCATTCTATACTTGTATGTCATGACCCATGTCAGGGGGCATCAAGGCAGACCGTCTGGGCATGGTGGGTCCATCTGCCTCATGCACTGGAGTCAGATAACACACCCATTAATCAACATGCAAATTAAAATGAAAAGGGTATTGCCAATATGGCAAATACCGCACTCTAACCAGACACAAACAGCACCCAAATAGGGGACAAACTAATGCTAGCGGTTGCCATGAACACATCAGGCTGATGCGTCTTTAAAGCTTTCTTTCCTTTTTATTACCCATGACATTAAAGAATATGCAATAATCTCTCATCAATTGCAGTCCTTGAGAATGCATCTAACATGCATTGTAACTTAGAACATAACAACTAGCTTCCTCCCCACTAACCTCTGCAGCATCCTTTCTTTTTATTATATGCCTCAAACCAATACGCAAACCATGAAAATACACGCTTTTGTACTGCATTTAAATTATGCTTTACTCTTCTTGTTTATGTTGTAGTCAGCTGGTTGTGTCTAAAAAGTTATAAAAAGCCACACACAAGGAAAAGTCTCCAGTTCTTTGTGTGGTACCTAATGGTTGCTGTTTTTGAAATATTCTTTAAAAACGTTTCCGGAGAATGTGTCGAGTAAGTGACAGATCCAGTCATCCGTTGCAGGGCAGTTTTACGAGGGTTTCCCATTATTAAATCTTGGGACAAAAACAGGACAATGAACTCTACAATGCTCCCCATGTCATTGCTCAGACTGTATTCTCGGTAATTTAATCCACAACAATTATACTGTACTTAATATTACAAAGTGAAGCTGAGTCCTGATGACAGAGGAGATTCTATTATTTAGCTCCAGAGTTTATTAACTATAATACTGAGATTGTGACAACGGTCAGCAGACAAGTTGCACTAAGATTCCATGTCCTTCTTTACTTCTATTTAAATATCACAGCTTGTAGTTATATTTGTTAGAGATCGTTACGGATCTGATATGATGACAGCTCAGCTTCTCTTTATGATCTCACTGCTATTACACAACTTCCTGCTGTCTGATGAACATATTCTACAAGATGGTAAATTATCTTTTGTGGAGTGGCACCATATGACATCCCATTTGTAATCCATAGGCTACAACAGCTTCAGCTCTCCTAGGAAGGCTTTTCACAAGGTTAAGGAGTTTATGTGTTGAAATGTTTGATCATTGTTCCAGAAAAGCAATTGTAAGGTCAGGCACTGGCTATAAGGATCCATCCAACATTTGGAAGCTGCAACAAAGGTTAAAGCAAAACTTTAAAAAAAACTTTAAAATTCTAATGGATGGCATAAAATGGTGGACATGACAAAAGTTTGGCCATGCCTACTCATTGTCCAAAGTTTTATCCTCATCAAGTTACATTATACTGTTTTAATACAAGAAGAACAAAGTAACAAAGTTATTCTCAACACACATCTTTCTGTTTCTATATCATGTTTCTATATCAAAGTTCCTACAATATACAGTACAATTTATCAAAAGCCAATTAATTCCTGGAGATCAATACAGTTGTCTCAATCTGATGGGCTCCTGTTTCGAATAATTTTCTATTTTGGTCCAGGGCAATGAATAAGCATCCAAGCACTATATGAACTCACAGATGGTTAGGAAATGGTCATGGCCAGCATTGTTTCAGGTCACTCTCCAGATTTTTTTTGTGTCCTGTAAGCAGATTGTACAAGCTGTAGCAAAGTCTTTTTTTGGGCCACTAATGTAATACAATGTTACACAATGAGTAGATTGCTTACTACAAGTGTGCAAGAATGATATACATGAATGCTTTTATTAATGGCAGAGATAAAGGGATTCATCAGATGCGAAATATAATCCACATTGTGCCACCCTGTAAGCATTATACTATAAAGTGATCATCTTCAAATATAGCCCAAGATTTCTAATGGAATCGTTTTTCTCTTCCTGTTAAAATATTGAAGAAGACAGTCAGGGTTACGGTTAGCATTAGTACTCTGGAGTTGAAGGGCTATGGCCAACTCATTACTGAAGCATCTTCCACCAGAATTCCAGGGTTCAATACTGGTTGAATAAAAATGTTCAGTTCCTAAAAAGAGTGCACTCGAATCAGGGTGGCATGTTTGTTTAACATGTCCTTGAATAACCAATTCACATGTGGTAAGATTTTTAGGCTTTAAAATAATTCTGTGTATGATATACATTTAATGTCATGGATTTTGTTTAGCTATGGTCTGTTAAGTAAAAAATAATAATTGTTTTGCTTAGTGTTGACAACAAAGAGCAGAGACTGGCACTGTTTAAAAATATGGTTGAAAATGTACTAATGAATATGTTTTCTTCAGCTTTCTTTTGATTAGAGGCAAGAGAACCTTCCATGAGGTTATGCAAAAACAACCATTCAATAACAGTCACAATGGCCAATATTGGTAGGATTTCAAGCTGTTGGCATTGCTAAGATCCAGTCCGTATTAGGTGGATGAAATGGAATGCCAAGTGTAAAGTGAGAATGAGGGGATTACTAGATAGATAATAGGCTCCTTATGAAGGACTTTGGTGTACAATCTTCAGTGGTCATTATCAAAGCTTTACAATTGGCATTGGCTCCTCAACAGTAGATGAGTTTCTGAAAGTGCATGATTAGTCAAGACATTAAATGAAGGCACTTCATTCATCTGAAAACAGACCAGTGGATAATCCTTGGAACCCTCTCAAAAAAAATCTTACTATTTTTTTAATGTTAAACATTTATAGACCCAAACAGACGAACAAAATGAATGAGATAAGAAGTTGGGTGCGTTGCATAGCAAGTTGTAACCCTTTACTGAGATATTATGCTAAGTAGGTGTTAAGGCATCAAAGGCAACAAGGATCATGTAACGTCTAATGTCAGCCAATAGATGGCGCTGGTATGCTCTGGTTCAGAAAGAAAGTATGACGCCAAGTCTCTGGGACACAGGACCTAGTGCTTCTAGTGGGGGGAGCAGGTTCTCCAGATCTATGGCCTCTTACATGCCTAACAACTAATAATCTGTAGGAAGTTCACCCATATTGTCAAAATCTCTGCTTTCTACAAGACTTCTTTCATTTGATGTCCATCCGAAAGTGAAAGCCTGTGTTGTTTAGTAGCAGCCTATGCTGAAAGGAAATTATTCATTTGGTGACAACCTTCTGTCACCACAGACACTGATATAAATAAGGCAGGTTTAGTGCTGCAAGTCAGATGAAAGGAAATGTAATATCACTTCCTGTAGTACCTCTAGAGTACATTGACTATACTGATAGCTCCTTTTAAAGCACACACAACAGATCACACCAATTAAACTGTAGAAAAACAGTGGACACCATTGTGCACAAACTGTATAGAACACAAAGCAATTCACACACATGCAGAGCTCAGAAAATGCAAAAGAGCATTTTTAACTTAACTATTAATTAGCAGGATGCATACACATTACCGGATATGCATCATATACTGCACAGCGTATATAAAATGATAAAGTATACCTTATGAATAGAGTGTACAGTGGACAAACTTGCATATTGTAGACTATAGTGCACACATCACCACTCACACAATGCAAAATAAATAAATAAATAAATGAACAAACTGTAGGGAGCGCACATTTTGCACAGAAAATAGGAAAAGCAAAAAAAGGAAGCACACAGGGCTCTTAGCACATGCAGCTCAGTAACCAAAAAGAACACACAAAGGACATTGCTTAAATACAAAAGCAAATGCTCTTCATCGACAATCATCAGGAATCAGATCTTGTGTATACATACTGGAATTACATTTATCATATCATATAGGAAAAAGTTTGCATGAAGTTAATGCCCATAGGGGTAGATTTATGATGGGATTTGCAGAGTTAATCCTACACACATATCGGCTATATATGGCAGGTAAATGCGTTTAGTAGCCATATTCATATCTACATAAAAATGGCAGGTACCATATTTTTCGCCATATAAGACACACCGGCACATAAGACGCACCCAGTTTTTAGGGCAGAAAAAACAGAAAAAAAAAGATTTAATACGTTTTCACATCAATTGGGTTAATGCAATGAATTTAATGGATGGATATTCAATTCAGCCAGAAGGTGTCACTAGCAGCAGTACACTCTCAGCTGAACACACGTCATACTTTACACTGATCTGAGGAGGAGGGGGGGGGGAGGGGGGCTGGGCTGTGTTCTGCTCTCTCCTCTGCCAAAGTCCCTGATTCTGTGTCCGTGGGGCAGCAGATTGATTGCTGTTCCCACGGACAGGAGAGCTATAGATGCAAGTTCATTTAGCGCTGTCTTCTTTACCTATGCCAGTTCAGGGCTGGCATAGGCAATTACACAGTTCAGATGAGAGAGCCGGACATCTGAACTAACAGCTCCTCCAGCTCCCCTCCGTGCCGGGAGAGCTGGCGGGAAGCCAAGGTGCGACCACCGGCAGCTGAGTGGCCGCGGGGGTCACGCATTCGGAATATAAGACGCAGGCACTTTTTTGGGGGTGAAAAAGTGCGTCTTATATGGCGAAAAATATGGTATGTAGTGTGAGGATTAAAGACGTTACCCAGCAGCTACCATACTCATGCAATATTTGATGAGCCACATATGGATATCCTTATATTTATGAAAAACCCTATCTTTTAAACCTTGACTGCAGATATCATGATGAGCTTGATACTTAAACATTTTTAAATATGTTTTAAATATATTAAGATATATATATATATATATATATATATATATATATATATATATATATTTGAAAGTATTTAGTATAGCAAATAACTAATGACACTTTATTACACCAAAACATTAATGAGACATTCTAGGGTCAAGTGCTCTTTGCAAGTCCCAGGTTCTGCCCTTCTCCATCATATGTATGAGCATTAGCTGGCTGTAGACTAGATCCATCCTTAGGGGGTATGTCCCCTCTGGTAGGAAGCTTCACTATTGAGATACACTGTCACTGTGTAACAGGGTTCCTTCCCACTATTCCTGTACGTTTCAGGGCACATTCACTGACACAACTGCAGACTGACACATTCACTGCAGACTTTTACTAGATTTGTAATGCAACAAATATGCACTAGACGACTGTAACAACAGTGAACTTCCACTAAGTGTTTAACGCTTTTTTAATCAAAGATCATTTGAATTTATTGTGTTGACTTTTTGTTTCAATAGACAATGATATGTTTTTTCATCACAGCCTGCTGAATGTGTAGACAATGTAACATTCCCCCTTAGCTAGTAAAGGTACACAGTGCAATTCTTCCCTTAGATAAACTTTGAGCAAAAGTGATGGAAATCAAACATAAAATAGATTGAGCTGTGATTTTTGTGGTTGTGTTGGTATATTTCAGTCTATCGTTCAAGTACCTGTTTTCTAGGTATTTTGGATCCATTTATTTCAGATTGCACTATGGATCATGCACAGGGGCCTTTGGATGTATTTAAATATAGCTCACATATTACATTTCACAAACAGTGTATGAAAAATGAAGTACACCCTTACAGACAGTGCTAGTCATATTTGCTGGATTAAGTGATCATGAGCAAGCGTAAAAAGGCAACATACAGTTGTACCTATGCAAAGTTATAGCACAGGGCCCCCTGATGGTCAAGTTGTTTGGGCGGGAGAGCTACTGTTCGGCCCGGCAAGTTGGTGAGTGGGAGTGCTATTTTGTGGCCAGCCAAGTTGTTGAGTGGGGGTGATTTTTGTACAAGCATCCCCCCCCCCGGTAGCCAGATTGCTCTGTCAGTAGTGTTCGGCATGAGGAATATGCATGCACCGGGCCCTATGTGATCATATACTCTGCATAGCTAGAGAAATATCCCAACATATTCATATCTCATGGGTGCTCCTTTTCATGTATTGACCCATGTTTTTTGCCTGTGACCCCTCCATCCACTATGGTTGTTACCCTTAAGCTCATCCTGGTGGGGTAAATGCAGATATATTACAAATTATTGTAGAAGTTAGGATTCTCTTAAGAATGACTAGCACAGAATCACACCACCGCACATACGCCTGCACTGTTAGTTACAAACTGTTGACCCAGTTCAGAGAAGGCTCAATTATTCAACTCTATCTCTGACCCAGCTTTCACAGAAATATCATGAATACTGGTAACACCAGACCCAGTGTGACCAGTGGGTGGGCAGTTCAATGTTCTATGGACCAGTATTCTTAGCACACGTGCCAGAGAAAACACAGAGGAAAAAACTACAGCCCTGGCTCTCAATGCTGTCAGTTCTCTTCCTTTCTCTTCTGATTGCACATAGCATCTCATACCTTCTCCTATTCTATCTTATAAAAAAGTACACTGTGTGTTTACATGTTTTGTGTGTGAATATGAGTTACAAATATGTAATAATTATGAATACAAATAAATAAGTGGGTTTTGGGTTTCAGTTTGAGCACTCAATCCCTAAAAGGTTCGCTATCGTTGCTGTATAGCATCCAACAGTAGTCAGCCATCATACTTTCATTCCAGAAACCTTGGTAATCCATGGTCCTTGGTCTCCATACCTGAATGTCTTGATGAAAATGCTCACCTTGTTCATAACTGACCATACCAAGGTTTTCTGGAAAAAAATCTAGATGAGAGTGCAAGAAGTGGATTTTTAATGACAAGCGTTGCCTCATTTCATGGTCAGCCATCTCAACACCAGTTTTGTATGTACTTGACTTCTGGTCACCAAGGAAGTTTTCACACAGACACTTGAATCCTATTAAAGCTTTAAGCTTCAGCTGTGAAAGATTGTTCAAACCTTTCATGGTGTAACAAGGACCTAATATCGGGCCGACAAATATTCCTTCCCTTGGTTTGGCTGAGATGTGCACATTTTTTTTTCAGGCAATGACAATCTATTTAGTTTGCTTTAGCCATCACCATCAGAAAGTTCTTCATCAAGCCAAGCTTGATATGTAGAGGTGGAAGTAATATATGTGCATTGAATAAAGTGCACAGTTGAAATATAATTTGTAGATTAAGGTTTTAAGTTATTTCATGAGATTGTAATTTTACGAACCACACACATGACAGAACATGACACAATATCAATAACTATTGCCTTGCTATTCCAAATCTGAAGAAAAAATTACTCAAACTCATAATTATGAGTTAAGCCTCCATACACCTTACAATCTTACCATTCAATTTCTCTACAGTCAAATTTTCCTCCATGTAAACCATGTAATATGAGGAGACCACTATACCCACTGTTGGTAGATCTAAAGGAAATTGTATGAAGGGATCTAAATGTGTATAGGGGGCTTTAGTCATAGTCTATTATAATACAATAAGGCTGATTGCACAAAGTTGCCAAGATTTAAATTTGGCTCATCATAAAAAGTTTACATGATAGAGAAAAACTAAAGACATATTTAAAATCAGCACAAGAAACACTACCCCTTATAATCTTATCTTACCATGAAACGTTTGTGTTGACTGGTGTTATAGCTCAAATCTGAAATCTCATAGATGCAGAACATGGGCTTACCAGTGTAAGTAAATTTAGTCCATTTAGAATGTTTCATTTACAACACCAGTTAGTCAATATTTCATAGATTATAAAGCCAAAGGTTGGGTACTCCTGATAATACACATATTTAAGCCAAAATGTACAGCCTTGACCATTATTAAAGAGTAGACAGGCCCTATTGTGGCCTTATCAACCTTTACACTTTTGTCTTTCCACACGTTTTTGGAGTGTATGTGTAATTGTACCCATTTATGAGGTCAGTTATTGATGTTGGCTTACTCAAATGTTCAATTCCAGTGTATCCTATAGGTATTCAGTAGGGTTGTGGTCAGTTCTCTGTGAAAGCAATTCGAGTCCTTTACACCAGACTGGTCATATCTCTGAGTTTGCTTTGTACATATGGGCAAAGTTGTGCTAGAAAAGAAAAGGGCCTTTCCCCAAAATGTTACATCAAGGTTAGAAGATCACATTTGTCTGATATGTCTTCATTCATTTGTAGTGACAATTTCAAAATACTTTGAACATATATTGTATTTATATAGTCTTAACAGATGAATTTCCTGTGAGTTGTTTCTTTTAAAATCTAGCACTGGTATTACACACATATTGTACTGTATTCTTTTAATTTGTAAATTATAACACTAAAAAGTGAACCCTAAAACCTGCAGCATGTGACATTGGTACCATTTTACAATCATCGTTCTGAGTTTACCCGCAGCATATGAATATAATACCGTGAGAGACAGCCCCACAGAGAGATGGCTGTGTAGGTAAGCCTCAAGTCTAAAAGGGTAAATACGTTAGGGTGGATATTGCACAAAGTGATTTTGTTGTGGAAATTGACATTCCCCCCCAAGCAGAAAATGAGTCTCGTTTTAAATATTATAAATAAAGTCTAGAAATTAATTCTCCTTCCGATCCCAATTCTCAGAGGCCCCAATTACACATTACTACAGCTAGAGCCAGCACAGCAAATAGCACCATGGAACAGAAGATGTGCTTAGGCATATAGTGACCTTCTAAAATCTCTTGGGGTGATAATACAACAACCACATTTGTACCCCATATGTACACTTTATTCCACCGTAGTCCTTAGAACATTGTCCTTTTCCTGGCTATTTGGTGCATCTTAAATACCTTTTCCACAGACTTGGGCAGTGAAAATTCTGAGGATTGTAAGGAAAATAAGGAAGACTTTGCAACCACATTCACCACTCAGGATGGTAATACTGATGGCTGGCTAACTCTGGTTGAATTTTCCAGCTTTCCTGGAAGGCACATAGGGCACTCTCAGAATGCTGGGTGTCTCTTCCATCACCCGCACCAACAAGTTGTCAATGTAGTCCTCCAGTTCTCGAATGTGACTGTCCTTTTTTTTCAGAATTTCCTTGTGCTTAAGTAGCTCCCGCTCCACCTCAGGACGTGTAAGATGGCTATACAGATTGGATGCATTCTGATCCTAGGGGTAAATATGAAAATAAAAAGATATTGGAAATACACAAAGTTCAATCTGGCTATTAGTTCAAAGGGAAATGGTTATATAATATTCATATAAACTTGGGGCCCTATTTAAAGAATGAACTACAGTTTAAACGGTTGACAAAAGTATTTCATATATGTATACATTATACACAAATTATTTGAGTAATGCAGTCTCTTTTAATAGTATGTGTAATCTGTGTGTGCTTGCGGACGATCGATCTGCCACAAAATTGGCTGCAAATCTAATGCGCCCACCGTAAATCGGGCCCATCGGACGTGTCCTTAGTTTTCAGGTCGATCTCATTACTTTGGATGGGGACCATCAAAGTAAGTTCCGGCACACAACGTGGTGCGCAGCTGATTCTCAGAACAACCGGCCGTGTGTAATGACGCAATCATACATGGACGAAATGCAGAGAAATGGATTTGACACGTCTAAAAAAATAGGAAGTGGTGCAGTATCTATAATAATATTAAGTATACACAGAATTATTGTGTAAAATGGGTTGTGCAAGAAAATGCAAGAAAACATATAAAACACAGTGTAAAGTCATGTGACCCGACTGTGTGCTACATCATTTCTGCATTCAAAGGACAAAGATGTGTCCTACAACATCTCTGGAGATCTGGGGCCAGGGTGTGTATTCCATTATTCCAGGCATTATGGAAAGTTTATCTCTATGGGACTCTAGGGTCATGTTATACCAGAGGTTATAGTGGGAGCAAGCTGTGTCCATCATCTTCCTAGAAGTTATTAAAATATATCTAATATACCAGAGGTTCATAGGACCAATGTTTGTTTTTCACCCCCCTTGTCATTGTATCAAGGTGTTTCCCTCAAACATACTTGGGTTCTGGTGCCTGAGAGGGATCTACCACTTCAGGGATCAAGGGACCAAATTGTATACTCAATTATCCGGTGTCTTATATGTATGTGTGGTTAAGAAACTATTGTGTCCTCCATCATCATCCCCTCCAGTATGGAACTAAGATGACATCAGCTCAGGGCCCTGGAACCAATGTGTGTTCTTAGGCATGCTGGTGGACAAATCTTTGTCCCAGGACCAAAAATAACTTCACATCAACACTTGGGTTTCAGAACCAAGGTGCACTCATCTCCAACAGATGGAAAGTCATGGACCATCCCTTTATCAGCTCTGGGGCCATAGAATGAAGATGTCCATCAAATCCCACATCACATGCCCAGTGGCCATGAGACAAAGGTAAGTTCTTCACCAACTTAAGTGTAAGCCTTTTGTCTTGATGTGGGCATGTGGTTCTGCTAGTGGAATGTAGAGCAACCATAAGTCTCTCCTTCCAGATCATAATGATCCTTTCTGTGGCTTGATTGTGTTAATGCTGACTGGCTGAGAGCATGGTTAACATGTATTCTAGCTTGAATTATTTATTGAACTTAGCGAAAGCCTGAAACAAAGATTCCATTTAGAGTATTTAAGACAAAACCAACTGCGGCATGTAAAATTATTTTAACACAGACAGTTAAGACAGACAGTGGTTACACTGGAACAATTTTCTCATTTTAGAATATTCCGCTCCTTGTATTATTTGTTGGAACTGTTAATGGTAGAGTTGGAGGGGATGGAGGTGAAGTCAGTCTTTCCACATGAGAGATGAAGAATTCAGCTCCCGTTCTTGGTACAGATAAGTCAGGCCTCTCCCACTCACTTCCTCCTCTCCTGTTCTTTAGTGCATCATTAAAATCTGCAGGTGCTTTCCCTTTCTACAGCAGGAGCGCCAATTAAAGCTGATGATTTACACTGATAGGTTTGGCACAAGGACACAATTATTTACCTAATTGCTCCCTACCATTCATTGCGGTGTGAGAACACAAAAAAGGAAGCAAGCTAAAAAAGCCCTGGACTCTAATATACTTTGCTTGATGACACTTCACTATTGCACTGTAGGAATATTCCCCAATGCCGAGACTAGTAACCATAAGCCTAAAGGCCCACATACTTGTCTAGATTTTCCTTTCAATCAACTTTAATCACACAATTTTTTTGTTGATTGATTGAAAATCTATGGCATCCCACATGGTCACATTGACCTAAAACAATTAAAATTTGGGAAATTCCCAATCGAAAAATGATCAGACATGCTGGAAAATTTGAATCAGTTGTATTGAAATTGAATTTTAATTCAATTCCGCTTTCAGTCGATCCAAAAAAATTCAATAAAATATCTGTTACTACAGTTGGCATTCATTACAATCAATCACCAAAACAAAAAATATATCTTTTTAAGTTGATTGAAAGGAAAATCTAGACATGTATGGGGGCCTTTACAGAGAGGGTAAAATGTACTGCACAACTATCATATCACTGTCAGTGCATATACAGTGGCTTGCAAAAGTATTTGACCCCCTTGAACTTTTCCACATTTTGTCAAATTACAGCCACAAACATTAATCAATTTTATTGGAATTCCACGTGAAAGACCAATACAAAATGGTGTACACGTGAGAAGGAAAATCATACATGATTCAAACTTTTACAAATTAACTGCAAAGGTGGGTGTTGCGTACTTATCAGCCCCTCTGAGTCATACTTTTTAGAAGCACCTTTGCTGCAGTTCAGCTGCCAGCGTAAATGGCTGCCATAACACATGCCTATAAGCGGCCGATTTTAACCTGACCGACGGGCGTGCGCGCTTGCGTCGTCTGGTTCAGGTAAAAACTTGGCTGCTTATCAGCATGTGCCCACATGGGGAGACAGATCCCTGTCTCCCCACAGCTCGGCGGCCCAAAGAACGGACATGTCCGATATCTTCTGGCCGATCAGCGATGCCGTAAGCGTTCATGAAGACCGCGTCCTTCATTGAGCTTATGGCCATCCCACAAGGTGCCGGCGACTTTGGACGGCGGCCCATAAGCACCTGGGTGCAACGTGATGAAGTCCAATCATGTGCACTCCGGTGCCTATCGGAGTAGGTCTGTCCTGACCTACTCCTCGGGCTGTGTATGGCAGCCTTTAAGGGTAATGTCTCTACAGCTTTGCCCATCTAGAGACTGAAATCCTTGCCCATTCTTCTTTGCAAAACAGCTCCAGCTCAGTCAGATTAGATAGACCATGCAAACATGGTCCTGCTAATTGTTGACAAAAAATCTCTACATCAGCTTAATCTGTAAAAATGTTTACAGAAGTCTTGCGGTCTGCTGAGATGCAGCTGGCCATAGGCCCTTAGATTTCTCTGAGATCAATGTGTTATACGATCGGGACAAGCGATTGAATCTTTGATCATCAGTTGTTCATCGATCAAAAAGTGCACCATTTTTGGGATACGATTAATTGTGGATTAATCACCAATCGATTGATGACTTAACTAAAGTCTCTAGCAACATCAATTTGCGAATTATGAACTTCAATTTTTTTTAAATTAACCCTTGATTGGTGGACAATCAATCCAAGCTTGATTCATTTGCTAAAATATTTACTTATGTCTCACCTATATGGCATTATGCTAACACACACCTGAATCCAGACCAGCAACCTCCCCAAACCTCTGATTTTAAAGAGAATTTTTTTTTATTATGTTTTGTTATGTTAATCCTTGTCGTTGAAGCAAGGTATACTTTCTGTTTCCCATGACTGTAAGAAACATTTTAAAAAAGCTGATACTGGTGTCTATAAACCTGCTATTAACCTCCTTATCTCAATCATGAAGTGACTGAAAGATTTACTATGTTACAGCTGTAGCAATATGTAGGTGCATAAAAGTATATAAAAACTCCCACTTCTAACCAGAAACATCATTATTAGAGTAATCAACAAACTACAGGATTATCATCACAGAGAGGAAACTGTGTAGTGACATCACTCTCTTCCATTGCCACTGAGTCCAATAGGGAGTGTAATGCAGAAAAACATAAAGAGGGATCCGGGATAGCTGTGTGAAAAAAGGCAGTGGTGGTGCAAAGTGGGTAAAAGAGGTTTAAGATGGTTGTATAAGAGAGGCCAATGATGGTGCTGTACAGAGATGGGCCTGTTATGAAAGTTCTAGTCTGGAGAGATGCCATTGATTCCAGGCCAGTAACAGTAGTGTGGAAAGGGCCATTGATAGCACAATGAAGAATAACAGATAACCTTTGTGTTGAGTCTGCAGCAGCCCAGGAAACGACTGTCTGTGAGCACCTGCAAAACCTGCAAATTGATAAGGACCCTATGGAAGTTCT
This sequence comes from Ptychadena robeensis, assembly GCA_036250615.1. Lineage (NCBI taxonomy): Eukaryota > Metazoa > Chordata > Amphibia > Anura > Ptychadenidae > Ptychadena > Ptychadena robeensis. The sequence continues at coordinate 75,917,744 of CM070037.1, forward strand.
ATCGGGCAAATCAGATGTAAATGAACAATAATCACAACCAACCGGTGGACGCTGTATTAGGCGTCTGCCGATCGGTTGCGATTATTGCTTGTTTACATTTAAATGAGCCCTTAAGCTGGCCACACACGGGTAGATTCCCGTGCAATCGACCGGCGATCAATTACAGCGTGGTGACGTCACCACGCTGTAATTGATCGCGGGTCAATCGTACAGTAATCAATGTGCACCACATGGGCACATCAATTACTGGGCGATGGAGACCCGGTCCGTGGCTCTGGCAACGCTGTACCTGAGCTGGAGACACGCACAGGCACTGACCCAGCCAGCCCCCCTCCCTCCTCTCTATAGGCAGCTTCTCTGGGTCCGTGTTGGCCACGCCCCCTTAACACAGGCAGAGCCGTAGCCTTTCACAGCCTGTGTTTACCTTCTCCGTCTTCGTTGTTTACACCGGCTCCAGCTGTCATCCATTGCATTGAATGGGGATAGTGGGTTCCCTATTCAATGCAATGGATTTCGACCAAGGTTTTCCAACATGTTGGAAACCTGTTGGTCGACGTTTTTCGAGCAGAATCCATTGATCCTGCTCGAAAGGGACAGTGGATGGCTCAGATGAAGTGACAGATGAGAGGAGAATCGGGAGCCGTGAGCGCGCACGCCACCCGATGTTCCTCTAATCTGTTACTCTATCGAGACGTGTGTGGCTAGCTTTACTGTAGTAGTGGTGTACAAAGGGGTTGGTGATCTGTGTTAAGGTTGCAGAGAAGGGCTAGTGATGGTAATGTAGAGAGTGAACAATGACAACAGTCCTTGGAAAGAGGAGTTGGTATTGTGAAGAATTATGATGGTGGAGTATAGATATGCTGATAATAATAGTGCAAATGGAAGTTTGCATTGGGTGTATGCTTGTAACCCTAGTGTAGATAGGGGCCAGTGATGGAAATGTAAAAAGGGGTGATTGATGACAGCGGGTTTCAAGAGGACACACACACAAATAATTTGTGTTTAAGACAAAGTACATACCAGTGATCCACGTAGGGGCAGATATGCATCCAGTCCTCTGCCACTCCCTACTTGTGCTGACACTTCAAACGTTGAGAGTTTAGGAAAAGAACTGCAAGAAATAGTTTTAGACAAACAATCAATGTTGGATAGAACCTTGAAAACCCAGGGAAAAAGAGAAAACAGTATTAATTGTTGCAATGCAGTGGCGTAGGAATCACTATAGCGGTGCTATGGGGCCCATAGCCACAACGGGGCCAACTGCTCCTGGCTGACTGATCGTTCTTTTTTTTTTTTCTCTCCTGGTCGGTACTCCGGAGTCCACCTTGGAGTGATAACATTAACTGTACTCAGCTGGTAAAGTGTAAACAGATACCATCTTGTGGGCATTCTGCTAATTTGTTTTGTAGAGATAGGAGTCAAAATTTTGAGTAAAATTTTTCACTTAAAATGTGAACTTAATTTATGCAAAAACATACAATTTGGACAACCTTGATATTTATTGCAAGAATATCTACAATTTTGGGAGTTTTTCCTTCCATTAGATATAACTATGAACACCACAACTCTATGGAGGTCAGTGAGAAGAGGTACTGGTCCATCAACAAACTGATTTCCATGAATTATTATACTTGTTTAAGCTGATTCTGGCACAGAAATATGGATCTCAGTGAGCTGCCAGGGTGGTTTAATTTTTCCTACCGCTTTTGGTACAGAAAACTGGACTGAATGGGACAACCTGTTATTTAGATGTGTTGGGGTGTGAGGCCAAGGAGGGGTTAGGGGGAGGGAGGTCCGGGAGCAAAGGGGCATTAGAGCTATGGGGCCCAGCCCCTTCTGCAATGTAGCTCAATTATTTTGAGGGGTGCATTTATAGCATTGTAGATGTTAATACTGAGCTTTAAGCCCACCATACACCTTAAGATCAATCCATACAATTTCCATTAGATCTACCAACAACGGTGTAGTATAGTGGCCTCCCTGATAGAATACATAGTGATTGGAAAGATTAGAAAGGTCCTCATATTACATGGTTTTGGTAGAACAAAAGTTGATTGTACAGAAATTGTATGGTAAGCTGTATGGGGACATTTACATATATAGTTTCTGTAGAGGCATATTGGATTGTAATGATTAAATATCTGCATTCGTGATTTATTGAGCTGTAGATATAGTGTATCTGCGCTATAATAGATAAGATGATTTGTATATATTATTCGCACTGAAGGTATGTTGGGGTGCAGATAAATAGTGTGTGTGAGTGTATATATCATTTGGGATGTATTTACAATATAGTTAGAGTTACCATATATCTGTAATATATTAGACTTTAGAAAGTTGTCATATATTGTCTTTTCTTGCTACAAAAATACATTCATCTACCCTGCTATAACATTATTTGTTTTATATTCGGGGGTCTAGTCATACCAACTTCCTTAATTACCTAAACTCCATCTCCCAGGGCCTGTCTAATTACCCATTGCATGTCCCCAGCGACCTTGCTAATAACTTTTCTAGGTCCTCCATTGTGGATCTGACGACACATTCAAATTAAAGGCACTTTCTACATTCACACCTGTCGCCAGCTGCAAATTGAGAAATTTTCACATCAGCTGATTAGCTGCGTAGATCGTCTTGTGGCTCTCAATAGACCATTACATCAAATCCTGATGTCTACCATGGTGCTAAGCATGAGTATAGTGAATGACTCCTCAATGGTTATAATGCAAAAAAAAAGAAAAATGAAGTTAACATAGTTACCGCTGCTCTGGTGGATGACTCCCCACCCGGAAGGGATTAGTGGACTCATAGTTTGGTGCCAGCGTTTGAGGAACACCGTCTGAATTTCTGCTGTCCATGACCCAGTCGGCTATATCTTGGCTGTGTCGCTCCAGCCTTTTGGCATCTTTCTTCCCTGTTACTCTCTCAAACAGGCTTACTTTGTCCTTCTTCTTCCCATCTCTCCTGCTATCTATTGTTTTAGAGTAAGTTCCTGAAGTTGTACTGAAATTGTCCCAAACCTCTGCACGTTCATCACCGGGAGCCCACTGCCTGGGAAGAGTAGCAAATTTTGGAGGAATAGCATTGCTCGGAACTGGCTCAGTGGCAGGACGGCTGGTCCAGTCGGTTTTGGGCTCAATACTCTCTGCCTGGATGTCTTGAGAAGTGTCTACACTCATTGTTCTTCTATGCGGTGACTTGAGGCTTCCTACAAGATAGTAATGAAGGGTGACAAAGAAAAGTGGTTACTTTAATAAACACTCAGTATAAGAAAAAAATCCAATTTCTTTAATTATCCTTGGCATGTCTGGATGTTTGTTCTGATGTAAAAAAATCCAGCACTATGAACAATATTAAAGTCTCTCTTTCTTTAGTTACCGATTTAGCACCGATTGATCAGGTGCATAAATCGCCTATAAATCGTATCCCAGACATGGTGCACATTTTGATCAATGTACGACTTTGGACCACAATTGCATGTCACTATTGTTTCACAAATCTATGTGTAGTGTCTATGGCCAGCTAAAGTGGTAAAATTGATGTTTAAAATATAGTGCATTCTGAAATGATTTAAAGTATCTCTGTATAATCTTTTCCTCTATACAGATTTCAGACAGCTCTAGCAGAAAATTTAAACCGTGTTCTAGCTCTGTGCCTGCCAGATGAACACTGCTTTGCCGTGGAGGAACTGGGGAACATTAGGTAACTTAACTCTACGTAGAACAAATTGTCTTACTAATTGTAACCTTACTACTGACACTATGTTAAGGATCTGACACCTTCTTAAAAGTATCAGAAGGATAAATATTTTGTTTCCTTTTTTCTGAGTGTTTTAGCTGCTATTTCAAAACCTCCTGCTGTTTACAGGCCTCAATAACTCAGCATGAAAATCACCCATGCACATAAATATGGCAAAGCGGTGAGTTATCTTTTTCCTGATACATTAACATAAGGTTTTAGTCAGAAAAAATTACAGCAGACAGCATGAATGATCAAGAATGGTTTACTATACAGAACAATTTATTATTATTTTATTTTAAACTTACGTTTTCGTCTTGATTATGCATTATATGTATAGTTTTGTTGAAAATGTTTAGGACATTTAGTTGTGAGTAACATACAGAAACAGAATATAATGATCATTAAGGCTATAGCTAGCCATACACGTTCGGATTCCATGGCCGCTCGATCACCTATCCGTTCGATTCCGGC
>CM070037.1:75922055-75947462 GCA_036250615.1 Ptychadena robeensis
CCTGCACACACAGATATCCCCTTAAAATAGCTAAAACTAAAAACAAACTAAAAACTACTTTCAGCTTTGATATTACTGAGTTTTTTTGGGTTCATTGAGAACATGGTTGATGTTCAATAATAAAATTATTCCTCAAAAATACCACTTGCCGAATAATTCTGCACTCCCTGTATTGACTGGATTCACATCCTTATAAAACAGCAAAAGGGAGATTGTCACAACTAATGGTAAGAAGGATAGAAGTGAAGGAAAGTCAGTGAACTTACCACTCTCTTCTGCAGAACTGATGGAGTCTAAAGGCTGTTTAACACCAGAGTTGAGTCTAGGGGGTGGAGGCCCAACTAAATCAGACATGGAATGGGCTGAAGATAGACGCTGAGGCCCCAAAAGGAAAGGTTTCTTGGGTATAGTCTTGTGTGGTGCAATTTCAGCACCATCGGATAAGCGAGTACCATGGAGTTCACTTGTGCTGGGAATTATGGCAGAAGAGGTGTCTGAACCATCCGGCTTTCTTCCTTTCATCTTGTCTTTAAGTCGAGCGAATGGAGAGCGAGCCTTATCCCTTATAGATAGGTCGAACATGCTGGCTGTCATATTGTTTCTCATGAACTGGATATTCACTTTAAGATCTCCTCTGTCTTTGTTCCTCTTTCCTTGCTTCGTCTCCAGCTTATACCACCTACATTATACAAAAACAAATGTAAAAAGGGCTGGATTGGCCAAAAGATCTATCTGTACAACCATCTAAGTTATTCTGGAAACCCTTGTTTGCTAAATTATTTTTACTCAGGTAACCAACCCATTACAAAATCCTGAATCATACTGTGCAGAATTGTTGGGGTAACGCTTGTACAACTTAAATTCCAATAAAGACTTGTCCATGCAAAATGCCATCCCAGTGCAACTCAGACTTAAGCTAGCTATACACTATTATTTAGAGATTTGACCGTCACTACGATTTTCCTTCGATCAAAGATCTGATTTTCTATTGATCCAAATTTGATTTAAAAACGATCGCTTCCCTCACAGGAATCAATTCTACTTGTTTGATCGACTAAAATTTGTCAACATGTCCAATTACTTTTGATCTATTTTTATATATTGATCACTTTTGGTCGAACCCACCAGGAATCAATTCCCAGGCAGACTGTTCTGTCTCCATACAGTTTTGTTCTGCCAGTATATTTTATCCCAGTTCCCCTGCTGGACTCTTAGAGAATCAATATAGGCTTAGTATGTATTTATGCTGTTCATCATTGCTGATGTCATGTGACAGGAAGTAGGAAGCAGTACTAGCTGTGTTTCCATTGACAACTGAATATACTGTATCAAACATATCTCTAAATAGGCCAATCCAAGCATCGTTGTTTTACCTTCTCCCAGTTCAATAAACAAGTTATCGAAACTTACACGTGTGGTGAGTTTACTGCCTGTCAAGTTACTTGGGATAGTGATGAAGACAGAACACAGACCAAAAAGTTGATCGGAAGTGCTGTTGTGTAGGTGTAGCCAAAAACACTTCAGATTGCTCGCTATATGAACGAACATAATACGCAATGTTCTCAATCCATCTCTACACAATAAATGGGATGTACTGAACAAAAAACGATTGAATGACATTATGGCACGTTCAATATACATAAAATTGATGCTCGATCAGCGTACAATATCAATAGCTTTTGATGGAAGTTGTTTAGTTCCCAATTTTCGTTTGATCCATCATTCTACTTCCATTGAAAGAATTATACTGAATGTTTATGGTTACTGCATTGTACATCTGAATGCATACAACCCAGCTTTGTTATATCTAAAAATGAACTGAAGTTTAGGTGGCCATACATGGTTCAATATTTTAGTTCGAATTTGTAATCAATAGAACAAAAATTGAGGACCCACAACTTGTTCAAATGTCACTATCAAAAGATATCGAACCAAATACGATCAAGTTTTCATTCGGCATCATATTTGGTCAAACGAAAATACATTTGATATAGGTACAATCAATATTCAATCAAAATATCAAACATCCTGATCAAATAGATGGTTGAACATGCAACAATCTGTATATGGCTAGCTTTAGACAATTACCTTGCTGTGTTTTTTTTATAAAAGAATGTAAGCTTACAGTCCCTTAATCATTGACATGCCACTGATAGAGTCTTATTTTCTTCACACAGATAAAACAGAGTTGCATCAGCTGTTTAGACCCAGAGGGTAGCTTCCCCACTGCACAGGTTAGTATATCATTTATCTTATAGGAGAAGCAGATAAGGGGTTTTTGGCTTTACAGCTATTTTAAGAAAATTGATTTGGACTTGTATGCTAAAGCTAGCCACACATGGTTCAATTTTGGTTCAATCGATGCTCGATCAGATCGAGGAATTCAATCGTCTAATCGAAAATCGATCTTAATCACATCAACATACACCCCACATTGAGTTTGCGATTGTGGTGAGATTTCGATTCCAAAATATTACTAAAATCGTCGATTTTGGTATTGAAACGTTTGAATTCCAGATAATCGATCCAGGAGAAACACCACAAACATCGACGATTATAAAACGATTTTTGCACAATCGACGATGATTTTCCAACATGTCCGATCAAAATTCGATTCGATTTTCTGCCTTCATCGAACAATAATCGTCGATCGTACCATGTGGGCATTTCTCGATTTTCGTTCAATCGATGAAAAAATTCATCTAATCGAGCATCGATTGAACCAAAATCGAACCGTGTGTGGCTAGCTTTAGCTTGGTGAAACTATGAGAGCCAATTAAAGTATATATTAACCAGGTTACATGTACTAACAATGGTGGATTACAAGGTATATTTGTGGGGAATGCTTATTCTTCTAGTTTCTTTCTTCAATGGACTTGTCATTCATTTCTGAAAGCATTACTTTAACTGATCACAACAGGAGAATGGACGTAAATCTTTTTTTTTTCTGTTGGGTGGACTGACATTGTTTTAACTGAAATTCCTAAATGGATCTTTCCTTCTGATCCTACCTTGTGGATGGAAATTAGGAGTCCAGCAGAAAAAAACTGAGTTTTTAGAGTAACCATTGGCCTCTTAGTTGTTTTGCTGATGCCTGCTTTTAATCCCACTATTTGGTAGCTGCAGAACATCCACAGAATAGAGGAGTAATACAGGTAGGTGAACTGCAAAAAATTAAGATATTATCCAAAATTCATCTTAAAAGGTGAAACTAATATATGTAATAGACTTGATTACATGCAAAGCAAGAGCTTTCAATTTTTCTTAATCATTTTTATGATTATGGCTTACACTTTATTAAAAACCCCAAGATCTAAGAAAATTAGAATATTGCATGAAATCAATAAAACAAAGATTTTATTTTGAAAATGCGGACCTTTGAAAAATATAATCATGCATATGTACTCAGCACTTGGTTTGGGCCCCTTTTGCATCAATTAATGCCTGTGGCACTGTTGAAGTGTTATGGAAGACCAGGATACTTCAATACTGGCCTTCAGCTCTTCTGCATTGTCCGCTCTTATGTCTCTTATCTTTCCCTTGACATGGCCCTATGGATTCTCTATGGGGTTCAGGTCAGGCGAATTTGCTGGCCAATCAAGCACAGTAATCCCATGGTCATTGAACCAGGTTTTGGTACTTTTGGCAGTGTGGGCAGGTGTCAAGTTTGCAGAAAATGTCAGCATCTCAATAAAGCTTGTCTGCAGAAGGAAGCATGAAGCTGCATTGGGCTTAAATAAGCACAGTGGACCAATACCAGAAGATGACATGGCTGCCCAAATCATCAGTCTGTGAAAACTACACACTTCAAGCACCTTGGATTGTGTGCCTCTCTATTCTTCCTCCAGACTCGGGGTCCTTGGTTTCTGAATGGGATGCAAAATTTACTTTGGACCACAGAGCAACAGACCAGTTATTTTTTTTTTCTTTAGTCTAGTTAAGTTGCTTCTGGTAATGTTTCTTGTTCAGAAACGGCTTTTTAAGGATTTCCCTCCTCATGGAGGGTGTCAATGATGGTTTTCTGCACATCTGTCAAATCTGCAGTCTTTCCCATAATTGTGAATCCTACTGAACCAGACTGGGAGACCTTTTTTAAAGGCTCAGGAACCCTTTGCAGGGTATTTTTTTTAAATTAAATAGCTGATAAGAGTCTGATACTTTTAGTCTAGAATATTGAACCTTTTTTTTTAACCAAATAAAGGCTTGAAATATCTCACTTTGCATGTAATCAGTCTATTTCATATATTAGTTTTACTTTTTAAGTTGAATTACTGAAATACAGGAACTATTGGTCAATATTAAAACTTTTCGCAATTCACCAGTATATATGTAAAGACTTCCATTTCTATTTGTAAATCTGGTGAAAATTGTGTAGTGTATGTTTAGTTCCAGCTATGAAGATTGCAATTGCACCCATTCCCTGGGTTAACAACATAAGTAAAGGATCGGAAATAAAATACAAAAGCACAACAGAAACATTTGTTTGCCTATGGTTTGGGCCTTATTCCCAATACAGGTAGGAACTGACCTCATAAGAAATAGACAAGAGGCTACAAATATGTTCTGGGGTATGGTCTTCAGACAATCCAATCACACAGCAGAATAAGTGCTGCATGACGAAAGGTTCACTGTAGTTTCATTTTCCAATGCTTGTGTCAGTACTCCTGCTTATGGAAATACAGCAGACCTCAGTGTGTGGCCTCTGTTTCCCATACAAGTCACTGTTCACCGACACAATACACAACTATGTTCATAACGGCACACTACAGAGGGTTAAACTCAAGCCCATTGTAATGGAAAATAAACAGCACGTAAGAGCGGCAATAGCTGACAGAAAATAATTCTCTTTTCAGGAACATAAGTGACTCTCAAGTCTGCTCTTTGTAGTGCTGAGAATACAGCTGTGCTTGGAAGAGGAATCTATTAAATATATTAAAGTTGTGAGTCGTTAACCATAAAAACACTTCATCAAAATAGCTGGAGAGCCCTCAACGCCCCCCATTCCAAGTCACATTCAGGTTACGGCAGTTTCGTCTGGAAAGAAAAACCCAAATAGATTCATTAAACGACAATAGAAGTGATTTCAGGCATCAGCTGGGTTCGATTTTTTTGGGCCAATCGCTACTGCCTCCCTGAGATAAACTCAAGGTAAACTTAGTAATTATAGAAACTTAGCTTGTATGTTTTCCAAGTGGGATTTCTCAGCACAAGTTTTCAGCTTTGTTAAAACCAATATGTAATTATCAAACCTAACAATGAATCAATCGCCCAGAAAGACTTGCTTAAACCAAAAGTTTGTATTTACTAAGCTCTGACTTCATCTTCTAAAACTCACTGCAAACCAAGGCCCATATGTGACATGGACTGAAGAATGTATTTTAGTTCCGCAATATAGAGCATTTATTAGTGGGCTTTTGTGTAGATCAGAACTGATTTTCTTGCATGTCATTGTCAAAGAAAACCTTTTAGCTGGTTATATGTATTTATCAATGAAATTTCTTGTGAATTACAACTGGTGTCCAAAACCTGCTTTGTTTACTAAGGCCAAGGCTCCAATACGTCTTTTACAAAATGGGTGCGTTTTTGGTGCTGTTATGATGTGGTTTAGGTGCTGGTCGGACGAGGTTCTGATGTCTTTTTTGTCTGCATCTTTTTTTTTTCCATTGATCTAAACCTTTGGAAAGGAGTCAAATTTATGTAATCGGTTTTCATTGATAATACTGTGTGGTAGTTCCAGTGGTGTTAGCTGATGCGTGTATGAATAGCTTAAAGCGGACCTACCACCTTGGAGGTAACTCAGCATTATCGGCTGCAGCTCAGCCAATATTGCTTACATCCTTAGGCGATTTATCACCTGCACTGGCAGTAATCGCCTGCAGAATCACCAGAAGATGATCGCCAGTTGATTGACCAGGCGATTTTCACAGGCGATCGCAAATCACCTCCATTCATTCTCTATGGGCGCGATAATCGCGGCCGTCGACCGCTGGGCATCAGCACGCGAAGAGCAGCGTTTTGATCGCAACCCCAATCATGTGCGATCCTATCAATGGGGACAAGTCCATTAAAAGTAGTGTAGGCAATTGGTAGGCGATTCTGCCGGCGATCTAAAATCACAAGCTCAGGCGATTAATCGCCTTAGTGGGAACATAGCCTCAATTATAAAAAACCAATTTAATTCTGACAGCTGAAGGGGAGCTTGTTACGAGTTTTCCCCTCCCACCGCCTTACGTCGTGCCTAGGCAGCCCAAGTGGTGTCTGGGACATCTCTCCCAGGCAGGAAATCGTCAGCAGCTGATCCCCCTCTTCACAAGCCCCCCCTCCCTACGAGTCTCTGCAGCTTGGACAGAGAAGAGACAGGAGGGGAGGTGGAGTAAAGGGGGGAGGAGAGGGGGGGCAGTGAAGTTTTTGCAGGTCTCCAGGATCTAAGATGCCAGCATGAGAACTGCAAGCAAGTAAAGTGAGTATAGTGTGGGGTTTTTTTTTGGTGTAGCAGTTTTCCAGCATCTGAACTGCTGACAGGTGAGTATTGTGTCTGTTTATTGTATGTGTGTTTTTTTCATTTGAGTTTAAAACCGCATTAACTCTAACACAAGTCTGTGCAGTTAGGTAATATTTTCAAGGCACAACAGAACAGCATACAGGAAAGATTCACCAGCACATGCATTTTACAAATTTTTTTAAATAGCTTTAACCCCCCTAGTGCACTGCTGAGGTCCAGATTTCTGTACTAAAAGCACACCATAGACTCAAATTGAATTGAAATTTTTTTATGGTGTAGGCCTGTAACTTCATCTGTACAAGGGTCCACTAGACATCTTAAATATAATAATGTTTGAAACAAACAATTATGTAAACAAAATTATAATTTTAATTAAATTGGAAATGTGTTTTTTTTTAGAAAGAGAAATACGTATGTGTTTTTTTTTTTTACTTTGAATTATATTGGATAATGTTATCACTGTATCCAGTGCAATTCACTTTTAAATTTGGCACCCCGCCCCCAATGTGATGGTCCAGGTGTGACATCTTTTGGTACATCCCACCGCGGGAGGAGGGATCCACTGCCTTACCCAGAAGCATTGGTGAAACAATCGCTTCACTGATGCTTTATTCGGGTAAGTTCCGGGCATCATTTTCATTGTGGTTATTATTTAAAGCTCCCAGTGTGATTATTACATACGTGAAAGGGGGGGGGGTTGGGAGTACATTGGACTCATGGGTTTCGAGCGGAGGCTCTTTTTCAACCATAGACCATTGCCTATGGTTGAAAAAGAGCCTCCGCTCAAAACGAGTCCCATTGTTCCTGTTGAGCCCTCCAGCATCAGTAAGCAGGAAGTGATCTCATCCCTAACCAGGAAGTGAGGTCATTCTGGAAAACACATGGCTCTGAGAGATCAATCCTGGTAAACCTCCTTTAATGTGAGTATCTTGTCTGTTGTTTTGTTTTATTTTATTCCATTCCATATTATTTAACCATTTACAGTACCCTACTTTGTTGTACTAGGTTGTGCGCCTCGTGTCCTTGTTCCTTAAAATTTCAACCCACCTGTATTGAAATTTCAAGTTAAAGTTTAATTTTAAACTGCAAAATGTCCACCTAAAAAAACATACAAGTACATGGTCATATGTAACAATTAACAAATGATTAAATCCCACCACAAAAAAAGATTGCTTCTAGAATAAAATACTAAACACATGAATTAAATAAAATTGATAACATACTGAAAAAACAATATAGTCCATTCTGCGCTGATGTCCCACGTGGACTACAAGTTCCTGCTAAGCCTGAGCAAAAGCACCTGTTCAACCTTGGCTGGTATGCAAATGTATGTATCAGTATTCCCTATAGTCGCCTCTTGGGAATGCACAGTAGAAAAAATTCCCACGCTATGGCACATGTCTGTAGATGTCACCTGCTGTTGCTTTTATGTACATGACCACATGTGAACTCGACAGACAAGCACAGTAGCATGGGAAATGAGATATGGTTAAAGTACTTTTTCTCAGCCCTGGCCGGGACCTGTAGTCTACCAGTTCTGGAAACTCTGATAGACATGAGAACAGAATGGATTACAGTGGGGGACCTTATTTGTAAGTATGTTATTCATTTTATTTAATTAATGAATTTACTATCTTATTTTAAACTACTTTTTTAAAAAACCTTTAGGAATTTATAGGAGGTATGGGAGACTTACATTCTCATTCCATAGGGTGGGGGATTATATTCATGTTTATATTTAATATTTTGTTTATTTGTAAAAATTAACATTTCTTTTAAGTTGAAATTTTGTGTAAAATGAAGACAAAAAAGTCAAAATCATCCAGTGGAATTTTAACTTATAACATTTTTGACAACAATTTGGTTGATCAGTGTGATGAAAACTTATGAAGGGAATACTTCAAGATAAGGAAATACCACTACTGACCACCATTATACCCCTCCAGCCTCCATTGACCTACTCTGTACCCTTTCTCCTTCCACTGTCCACAAAGGTACTCCATTGGACCCTACTGACATCTTAAAAAATACTTTGTACCTAACTTGCCCCTGCAGGATCCTTTCATCCCCCAGTGACCTCCAGTGTACCCTGATATCCCTTTTAGAAAACAGCACCATGGAATTGGCCTCCACTGACCTCTGATGTGCCCATCCAGCTCCTAATTACGTCTGGTGTACGCACCCATGGAAAATGAATTGAGTCAATTGAAACGCAATGGTATGCGTTGTTCGATGCGCTCATGGTAGAAAACAAACACAAAACAACGGAATACGTCCCAAACGCATCCCTAACGCATCCCTAACGCAATGGGATACGTTTATTGGATCTGTTAATGCAGCGCATCCTTAACGCATAGTGGAGCCTTAGGGTATGTTTCCACTTTGTTTTGTGATCTGTCGGGACCCCTACGTTAAGCTCAGTGCTTGGCCGCGGTCCCGAAATAGGAGCACATACACTGTACCTGCCCGGTGGATGTCTGAGCAGAGTAGATGCAGGGATTAACGTACTCCACTACGTTAACTCCTGCATTGGTATAGTGCCGTGCGAACACAACAAGTGTATGTGGGCTCTACTCACTATAACTGCTAGGCTGACCAGAACTGTTGTAAGATTTCTTTTATGTCATTAGTTTGCTACCCATTATTTTCCTTGCTGGAAAAAAAGCTGTATCTGCAGACCTGCAGTGTAAGTGTAAGTCCCTCCTTCCTTTTGCTTCATCAATTTTTGGATCTGTGCTCCCCCACAGCTTATTTTATGATTAAATCACTGGTCATTAGATTACCACTCACCAGAAGGACATCTCTAAAATGAAAACAATGCCCTGTTCCTTTACCAAGGCAGTCACATATATACAGATACGTTGTACTGGGTCTTTTTTCCTGTGCTTGCCCTCTTTTGGATGCAGCTTCCTCAGCACAGGCTCACTTTTTTTTGTAACGCACAAGTTTTAGCACCTTAGGCCGGACCTAAGTGTTTCTACTTCAACAGTGAACTAGACAGTACTAAAACTGCTAGAAGAATACACACAGGTATTTGTGACACAACCCCCCAGGGTTAGCTGTACCATTGTGCTGCCATCTCTGTCTGGCCTAGCAAGAGAAAGACATGAGAGACATGAGCCATAATTGTGTGTGCTCTTCACCAGGCTAGGGTGACAACTATCGCCTTTGTGCACTCCTGGTACATGGATTCTATTTACTGTCTGTCCTACCGACTGAGTGATTATCATGTCAGTATCCGCATACATGAGATAAGATGAAGCTTGTTGTTATTCTGCATAATAAAAGAATGACTCTTGGTCCAGGAATGCTAGTAATGGAGCGATGACAGAGATACAGGCACATTCCTCTGGACAGGCGGGTTTGTTGAATGTCAGACTTGTTCTTCTGGTCCTGTACTGTGAAACATTCTCAGAAAACACGGCAAAACCTTCTACATTACATGCAAAGCAAGAAGAATGGCAATCAATGCTCAATGAATAATACACACCTATGATAACAAAACATACTTACTCTGTCTTCAGTCGCTCCTTGTTCTCAAACATACTGTTAAGGTCAATGGATACCTGGCCCAGGAACTTATCAAGGCCTACCAGGGAGCGATGCATGACTGTCAGCTGCAGCTGGTACTGTTCGGGGTTCTCCTGGACCAGTAGGCCTGGCAGTTCGAATGAAGCCTCTTCTTTCCAGATTGGGTTGAGATTCTTCTCCACCACAGAGGTTGAATACTTCTCCTTTCCAAGCTGGATGATGGTGTATGCATCATTGGTACCATGTTTGCCCTTTGGATGCAGATCCCGAGCTTGTAGCACTGTTACCTGTACATGGGTGGGGTGCCACTTTTGTGCAACCTCTTCCAACATGGCTGTGTGAGGCTAGAATAATCGTTACGCTCAGTAGAGAGGAGGGAGAGGTTACACAGCTAGCTGACCATCGCTGTACCATTCATTTTGCTCTCGCCTCATCCATTCAGGGCCTGCACTGATCCAGCCTCTGCACACACAAAGGAGCCGCAGTGACAGCACGCTGCTACACATGTCATGCCTAGTACAGCCTCATGTAAATGAACAGATGCTGGAATGTCACAGCATGACGGACAGGACTCCACCCAGCAATCAATCACTTATCATCACAGATCAATTCATCCAGCCGGGTAAGGTGACTTGTGTCACCAGCTCTGCAACTCACTTCCTGATATCCATGCAGCAGAAGAATTATCACAGTATAAAAGCTCTGTCTGGATTGGGTTTTCCAGCCTTCTCCCAGGAAAGGCATGTGCAGCCAGCTGTCATTGGTTGCTGCAAATCTGTGAACAGACCTGTTCTATGGATCTGAGTGCTGAGCTGTGATTGGTTCATTCTCTCCCTGCAGTCTGCTGTGTGCTCTGGACACCTCCCTGCATTGAAATAGACAAAGCAGTGATTAGCACTCAACTGCAGCCCTAGTGTGTGTACACAATGTAATCAGAATCTAGCCTTCTTTAACCCAACATTATTATAAGCACAATAAATATTTGACATCATTGCATGCCATATATGACCACCTAGACCTGACCTGAATGAACAGGGTCCTAGGACCAACCATTCTGGGGTTAAAGCTGCTTATGTTCAGGAGATCAGGCCAAAAGAGGTGGCACTAAAATTGGTCAATATGGTCATACAGTACATATTTCTGTCAAAACATCTCATTTCTGTCAAAACACCTAAAATAGACCTACACTGTAGGAAAAGGTTGGAAGCATTTTACTGCTGCCTCTGTACCATACCTGTCTACTTTGATGTGCAAGTATAAGGGAAAAATACAGGAAGTGATGTCCCTGATGTCACTTCCGGTAGTTGGAACGGGGGCTCTTACGCATTCCAAATACAGAAAGTGATGTCACTGACGTCACTTCCGTTATCAGGTTAAGTTGTTGGCTGATTAAGGAGGTAGAGGGTGTTACTCTCTTGGTTTATGTCCCACCCCGCTCATTATCAGCACAAGCGGGGTGGGAACTTAGAAGGAAGAGTAATGCTAAACTGCTAAACTACCCCGATTTTAACAATACAGGATTTACTTAAATCGGGATTTGGCCGGGAAAGTCACATAAAAAACTTGACTTTACTGGCCAAAACGGGTTAGTCGACAGGTATGCTCTGTACCATTAGGGGAAATTCCCTTCAGTCAATCCAAGAATCAATCGATCATACTACCACACAGTGTAATACAATTGACTGAAATTTTCCATTATGAACTATACCGGTTCTTTCCATTTTGGGCTTGATTTCTATTTTGGTTGATCAATTTCATAAAAAAATTGGTTTCCAAAAATACCAATTAAACAATCAATCATATATGTAGATAAAACAGGAAGTGAGTGTCATTGAGAAAAGATCCCCTTTGAACAGTTATTCTCACTGAAAGTTTGCTGAAACCTCCTGTAATAATGACTTTTCACCCCAACACAGAATAGGATAAATTTCCCCATTCTAAATTCCAGCAAGCATTGTAATCTATGCGCACTTTGTCCAATACAGGGAAAAGGCTTTAACAGCAAGTTCACCTTTATATATCTAAAACACTAACATTTAAACAGAATGGAGATCGGTTAGAACCCCTGAGATTGTTGATCTCCAGGGATCTGTCAGAGATTTTACTTGAGATCCTGATCATAAGGATAATAATAATAAGGATATTATTTTACTAAACAGAACGTGAGAAAAAGTTTGTAACAGGAAACTAGATAACAATGACAGTATGAAGTTCAAAGCTATTAGCAGTCTGGCTTTAGATACAAAGTAGATGGTATATACTGGTATATATAATAGTATAAGGTATGAGATGTATATTAGGTGACATATGCTGATAATGTGGGGTTCAGACTGACTGAGCTCAGCTAATTAGACAGTGGTGTACACTGAGCTTATATAAAGACAACATATAGGGCTAAGTCCAGCTATACTATGTATCTCAAGATACTTTTTGCTGGAGATGTAGTGTAGGAACGTTTCAAAAAAGAAAGTAGTTGAGTTGAAATTTCAACTTCATTTTAAACTTAATTTATGCAAAAACTACATGTCCTAGAACGATAATTTTTTATAACTCCAGCAATTTTCTTGGTCAAGGGCCACTATGCTTTCCTTTTTTGAAGATATTGTCTTGTTGTATGTTATATTTTGGGGGGTTGCTGTCCATCTGCTTGTGTGTATCGGAAAGTTAATATAAATAATATCAATTGTGCCTATATGCAATGTATACACTCTATTTTCGTTCAACCAAATGAAATTTCATTCGTATGAACTTGAACGAAATATAGTTTGATTTTTTAACAGGAAAAAGCTTCATTCAAATTTATTAGATCGAACTAAAAAGATCGAATGAAATTATTTGACATGTTCTATTTACCTTCCATGGTTACCAATTCGATCAAAATTTATCAACATGTCCGATAACTTAATATCGATTTTTTTGTTTGATATCTATAACTTTTTATGGAACTAACAAGTTGCTCGGTACTCGATTTTCGTTAGACTGAACAAAAAATATTTAGTTCCCTTTCAATTGAATGAAAATATCGAACTGTGTAGGGTCACCTTAAATAAAGTTTCTGGCAATAAATTGATTCAGCCAACCAAACCAAATCTAAGTAATATCCGGGTAAGACATAGTATCAGGACCATAATTCAGGGCTGTGGAGTCGGAGAAATTTTCGGGTCCCTGGAGTCGGAGTCGGCAAAAAATGAATCGACTCCGACTCCTACTAAATTTAAATTAAGTAATAATGAACAACTTCTCTGCTATAAGAATAAATGACCCTAGCCTAAAGGCCCCCACACATGTACAGATCGGTGGCTGATTTTGCCGCGGACCGATGGCGGCATGCATGCACGCCCATCGGTCAGCGGCAAAATCGGCCATTGCTGGGTGTATGTATGGCAGCCTTAACTCTCACTGATAATGAAGTAAATGTGTTTTGCCGGACTACAGACGCTTGTATACGTGACGGGAATGGATCGCCAATAGCTCAAGTCTGAAGCTGTAAAAGATTTGAAAAAACGCTGTAATTCAGCTGAGGCGACAAATACTTAGATTGTTAGCTTCAACTTTAAACATGACTGGGATTCAAGGGAAATCATGAATCATGTTTAAAGTGCCCCTTCACCCTGCCCCTTCTTGGAGCCTTCCACTGCCCAACCTCAGCAGAAGATCAGAACACTAAAGGCGGGCACACATCAACTTTCGCGCTCACGGTGCTTGATTGTACTCTAACCTGTTTACAAACCTACCTGTGTGTGCCTTCCTTCGAGCGGGGTCAATAGAGCCCGCTCGAAGGAACTCGATTGAACGGGGGTTCTAACATGTTGGAAAAACCCTTTCAATCTCCAATACTTCGCATGGAGACATGAGTCTTCATGGAAAGTATTGGAACAGCTGCGGCTAATGCCTTCTGCTCAGCGGTCGGCTGTCAGTGTGAAGGGGCCGAACCAGCACTCCTCACTCGGAAGCTGTGTGAGTGAGGCAGCTGTTTGAGACAGGCTGCTTCTCCCCAGCTTATGGCGTGTTGCGATTCACACACTGCAAGCTGGGGAGAAAGGGTCCCTATTGAACAGGAATCGATGTGCCCATGTGGTGCACATTGATTTTCATCCAATTGATCCCCGATCAATGACAGCGTGGTGCCTAGCTTAAGGAAAAAGCAGCAGCATCTTCTGCCTAACTTCCTTTCTCTACTTTAATTGGCCATTACAGTCCAGAGTTGGCTTCCTGGCCAGTAGTTCTGTGGTTAGTGCATGTTGCCTTCCTTTCCTTTAATGGATGGATACAATACATTAGCTTAGTAAATACAGAGGAGTCGGAGTCTGAAGAATCCGAAACTGAGGAGTTTGAGTCGGCTAATTTATCGACCGACTCAACAGCCCTGCCATAATTACACAAAAAAACATCATGTAAAATTTAACATACAAGATTTAACCAATTTGATAGGCTATTGGTTATCTAATAAATTTAATTTGATAATAGACCCTCTGAAACAAATAACACCCACCTGACCAACAGCAAATTTTCATGAACAAAAATAAAAGATTGTAATTAGTATATATGGTAGGCAATATTCTTTTTTAACAACTCAATACAATTTGTATTGTCTGTGTGGGTTTCCTCCAGACTTTCCTCTGCTGCATTATTTGGGCAAGCTTCCGCCGATGGGAAATCCGCCTGGCATATGTGCCGACACTCATCTTGATTCTATATTATATTGACATACAGTATATTGATTATATATGTAACTAACAGTGTAAGGCTATATCTCCACAGCACGGAGTTATCCGTTGGCACCCCATATGTTCAGCTCAGTGCTTGGTGGGGGCCCAAATGGATCACATACACGTTACCTGCCCGGCGGATGCTCTGTTCTCACGGCGCTGAGCTGTTCTGCCGATGCAGGGGTTAACCTAGTGCAGTACGTTAACACCTGTCAGTGGATGTCTGAATATAGCCTCCGCCAGGCAGGTAAAGTGTATGTGATCCATTGGGACCCCTGACACGACTGTCACCACTTCTGCTTAGCCCCAGAACCCCCTCCTGTTTTTATCTCCAATAATATTGTTATATAGTATTATTGGAATGCTGATTACAGGATATGTTATGGTAAAAGGACAGCGACCAATGTAAGCAGTGCTTAGACAAGTAGGCACACATTGTATTTGACCATATCCCGTTAGACCAGGGGTGGGCAAACCTTTTGACTTGTGAACCACAATGGCTTCTTAAATTTGATAAAGGGGCTGCACTAAGAGCCTGTAATAAGCGCCTGGCATTGGTGTGCTATCTCCACGCATAGCTGGCATAATTGATGATGGTGGAGATGTATGACAAGACATTGGTATCTTTGATGATTAATGAATTTCCTGTACTACTTTCAAAATAAACAATGCTTATTTATTGCAATGAGCATAGAATAATTCCAGTGGCTGCCTGCTGTCGCCATGAGGATCCGCCCACAGTGTTGTCACACGATCACGCCACTGCATTGTTCCGTTGGGATGTTTAGACACCTCTAAGCATTATGTACGCTCATTGCAGGGAATTTGCTGAAGGGAGTCTTCTCAACAAGGTGATGAAGGGCCAGAAAAGAAAGCTAAATGGGCTGGATCTGGCCCCCAGGCCTTAGTTTGCCCATGTTTACGATAGACCATTCCAAGTGTTTATCAGAATGCATCCTTTGCCTTTTTCTGTTTTGGCTTAGCTTGTTACATAATTTTTTCCCCCGCTTCTTTGCTTCTTTTGAGAGGTTTGGCTGAGCAATGGTTCTGTTTGTGAGGAATGATCGAAAACGGCCATCAAATCAAGAGCTTTGAATGGTTCAGGTTAGTAAATGTGTGATGAGTCTTCCAACCTTTTCTATCTTTCTATCTGATTACATGGTGTAGCAAAAAAAGCAATAGTTTTGTAGTGGCCCGAGAAACGGTCACTAGACTGT
Source organism: Ptychadena robeensis (assembly GCA_036250615.1). NCBI lineage: Eukaryota > Metazoa > Chordata > Amphibia > Anura > Ptychadenidae > Ptychadena > Ptychadena robeensis. The sequence continues at coordinate 75,938,015 of CM070037.1, forward strand.
CTATATGAATTGTGTATTATAGGCAGGGGTGCACATAACTGGTCCGCTGGTACGCATTTAGGTCTAAAACCCCGCTCTGCGTACCTGTCTTGTCCCTCTAAATCGCATCTGCGGACTACACACAGGGGACAGATTGACGGAACTTCCCCCCTCCCCCTCCTCCTTCTTCTTTCCTGCTCTGTGAGTAGATCTGCGTGTGAAGCTTTGACTGCAAGCATCAGCGGGGGGCGTGTCAGGTAGGAGGAAGCTGATTATTGGTTTAGCTCTGGAGACCTTGCTGACACGCCCCCTGTGTTCGAGAGTGTGTGTGTGCAAATGAGGGAAGAATACAATGCTGGAAAGCATCTGTTGTCCATAGCAGGCAGCTCTATTATTCCATTATGTCTTATAAGGAATAATACAAAATAGATTGCGGTGGTCTCCTCTGTAGGAGGTGATCTTCACAACAGGTACACAGAGAAACATGACCTAATTTTTCCCCACTTTATGAAAATATAGAAAGGTAAGCACATTATTACATATAGATTGTTTACATATGAGAGCAGTTTTATATTTCTATCAATCCATTCTTTATATTTACATATCCAATGACCAGACATTGCATGATGTGTCCCCTCCCAGCCTGTAACTGTAGAGCCTCATCACTTTCCTCTCTCCCCTGGTCAGTCCTTAACATTTTTTTTTCCCTTAAGGCCCCCATGTGTCCAAGTCAAGCAGGGGGATGATAAGGAGGAAGTGTGTGTGCCTGTGTGAGGGGTAATTAGGGGGTAGCGTTTAAATTTTAAACACTACTGTAAATGTTGTTTTTTTTTTTTATTGCCAAAATTCTTTGGCAATTTTTATTGCTAAACATATACAAAACCGCAGGGAAGCTTTAATAACTAGGAAAGGTTGCAGTAAGGCTAAGTTTACACTGGTGGTTCTCGAGCTGCTTTCAGCTCGAGAACCGACAGCGTGCTCCTGCAGCAGGGAGAAAACAGTGCAGGCAATTATAGGGTGTCTAATTAAGGACCCCATAGAGGTCCTATTGGACGGCAGCCAGAAAACCGACCGGCAGATGCCTAATGTGGCGTCCGCCAGTCGGTCACGTTAAACGGTCGTTTACCTGGCGGTAAAAAAACGCCAGTGTAAACTCAGCCTTAGGGGTGTCATATTGGGAATACACAGGTCACCTGTGGATGGCGACAGCTAATCGGAGGATTAATGAGGAGCAGAGAGGTCCATCTGCAGCAGAATCTACAACGCAGAGGCCAGTAAGTAGACCACGCTACATATGGGGCGAGTACCAAACATTATGTCCTGGTACTCATCTGAGGAACTCACTAAAAAAGTTATGTGCACCCCTGATTATAGGCACTGTATAATACTGTTTATGCTGTATATGCCATTTAATGTGTGTGTCTCCCTGACAAGGGTTGCACCTGTTGTTTCCGAAAATTTGGGACCATGACTCATGTCTGGGTGTATACTTATTCCTTCCCTCCAAAATGTAACAAATATAGTCCAGCCCAGCCAGGCCTTATGCCTGCCCCATAGCTAGGACATAAATAGAAGTCCTTTAGTAGCTCCTGGGCTTTTTCCTGCTCTCCCTGGATTGTACCTGGCTTCTCCCTGCTTCACCAGAAGAGAACTACAGGCCTCCAGTGTTACACCCTGGAGGAGGTCCACAGCACCCAGCCACATGGTCCAGCCGCTCGTGAGCAACAGCAGTTTGTAACATATTCCCTATGCCTGAACCCCATCCCTGCCTCTGAGTGATGGTGAAAGCAAGAAAGCGTAAATATTCCTAAATAAACTGAAAATAGCCCCCACCTGCTGGCGTGGACCTGGAGTTATTTGGGCTGCAAGCCTAACACGGTAATCGGCTAGAGGACATCCACCTTGAAGAACCTGCCTGCGTGAATGGTTACACACACTACACTTGCGCGCCACTACAGTTTTTACTAATGGAATTCATTACAGTGCGAAGTGCCATTGATTTATTTCATTATTTAAATTTCACAATTCAGTCTTACCAAAATGAGTCTGATAAAAGTTGACACATGCATGGCTAGATTTAGGTTAGATCCAGACAGGCATCTGAAAGTGCAGTGTTCACCGGCTGCTTTTTGGGCATTTGCCCTTAGGATTAGCATTTAAGTACATGACAAGCACCTGCTCACAGGTGATTATGGCGCTTGGTGGCAGCTCAAAAAGAGTCTGATTCTATCCTATGTGTTGGTTTTGTCTGCATACAAGGGGTGCCTATTACTTATTTAGTTGGAGAGCTGATATGTACAATGTACAGAAATTTCCCAATATGACCAATCACGGCTCTTTCAATGTTATCCTTGATTTCCATGATTTTTGGTTGATCCAAAAAGGTCTTTGATTTTCAAGTCCAACTGAAGAGTGATATGAGATTGCACCAACCATCAGAATGATTTGGTGTACATTACTGATCCAGCTACAGGGAGCACAATTTAGGTGCGTCAGCCACTTCCTCTTTGTATCATCATGTGCAGGAATGCAGGTGGAGCTCTACTCTACTGCTATGGTGACAGCATTGTGTACACAGCTCTCCTGAGATACCTGCTCACCTGTGTAAGAAATAAGGTCTGTCATGTATGTATTTATCAGATGCTGTGTGTCAGAGATTGTGCATGTGTGTATACCATACATATATACATGTGTGTGTTTTGTTGTGTTCTGTATTGGTTTGTGTACTTGCGACTTTTAGGTCGGTTAACATTAGATTACATTAGTGATCTTACTGTCAGGTGTTGGTCTTACATTATACAGTTAGGTTGATCAATTGAGGAAACTCAGATCCTGAACCTCAGCACTGCAAACACTAGCACCCTGAGCTGTTTCCATGAAATTCTTGCATTCTCCTAGTTCTGGCCTGTGTAATTATACTGCTTCTGATCTACCACAGTGCCCAACAACCATTCACTTTTCTGTGTGGCACTGCTGATTGAGGGAAGACATTCTGAAAGATCAGCTCCCTGGATGCTAATGGATAAATCCCAATCCTATGTTATCAGAAAGTGTAATGAGGATAATCAACATGTGTCAATCTCTCCTGCAGATATCTTACATTCTGCTATCAAAATGGCAGCAGATGGAAGTTCCACCACTCCACTGGACATCATCAATGCAAAATCACCAGGTATGAGCTAAAATGCCAAAAATACCAACTTTTACTGAGCCCCTTGTAACTACAAAAACACAAATGTAACCATCTATATATATTAACTTTATGAAAATGAAAGCCAACACACTTATAGAGTTGAAAATATAAAAAAAAAAATATGAAAATCTTATGCTTTAAAAATTTATTAAGGTATTAGAGGTTAAAAGTGATAATAAAGGCAATTAAAGTGAGTATTCATACACCGTATATACCTGAATATAAGCCAAAATTTTCAGCACCTGAAATGTTCTCCAAAAATTTAATTCGGCTTATATTCGGGTCAATCGTTGCATTTTTTTAGGTAGACTTTATGAGTGAATTGTAAAGCCCCTAAACATGCTATCATCACCAAATTAGCTGGAGATGTAGAGAAGGGCTGTAGGAACATTTGAAAAAAAAATAATATTGCTCTAGCTCATGTAGGTTTTGCAAACATTTGTTTTAAAGTCAAGGCAATATAATAATAAGTTGACTTAATTTGAACTTATTTTGTGCAAATGTAGTATAATGGCCTCCCTGATGAATACATAGTGACCTCCCTGATGAATACATAGTGGCCTTCCTGATGAATACATAGTGGCCTCCCTGATGACTACAAAGTGATTGGAAGGTTTAGAAAGCTCCTCATATTACATGGTTTTGACAAAAGTAAGAAATTGTATAGTAAGATTGTAAGGTGTATTGTGGCCTTAAAGGTAGCCATAATCGCTTCGATCCCTGCCCGACTCTCTAGCGGTTGATTTCAGCCTGATGAGGTCATCATGCTGCAGCCGGTCGCTCAGAGGATTAATGTGCACCCTTTGTGTGCTGGACATTACCTTGGATGGGGACTGGTTCCCATCTAAACGAATGCAATCGGACAGAAATTTACCAGCAAGTTGGATCGCACAGTTATGCTGTGTGATCCTGGTCGATCCGTCCAGGTGGGCGCATCTGATTTGCGCCCAAGCAATCGGTGAGAACCCACACAGCGGTCAATGGGCCACAAAAACACCCGCGGATCGTAGTGTGTATGGCTGCTGCATCCAAAGCCCCCACCCCCATTCAGTTTTTCCTATCATTATTTTTTTAATTAGATACCTCAGCTTAAATTTGGTTCGGCTTATACTCGAGTATGTACAGTAAATAATGTATCAATTAGATCTAAAATATTGAATATAATAGATTGCAATATAGAGCTCTCACTATGTTTTCATCAGAGTTCGGATAGCTGTCCCACTGACAGTGCAGTGTCACTAGTTATTATACAGATTATTATAGTGTGAAAATATCGATGTAAGGATACTGGAAGACCTGCACTGATAGGGAATAATAGTGAAGGACAGTCATTGTGCAGGATACTGTACCCAGTAACAGGGTTTACTGAACCAGCATCAGTATAAGATCAGCAGGTTAAAGGGGTCATAATATGTTTTACAGGTCATTGTGGTGTTTACACATGTGTGTATATAAGAGGACATTTATGGGTCACTGTGTTGGTACTAAAATAATGTTCTGACTTTATTACGGTAGGTAGCCTTTTACACTAAAACCCAGTAGCCAAATACTCTGTAACCTTTGTGAGACGCACATAGATGTTATGGCACATCGACAAGTTAGAATTCTGCATTGTGTGCATTTAGAAACAGCTACAATGCCACTGTGTAATTAAATTCAAATTTATTTAAGAGGTGTCCTTGATGGGTTGGCATTGGTTACTGCACCCCCTACAATATATTCTCCAGTAATTGGTAAAAGTTTTACCTGTCTTTTCAGCCAATCAGTACCTAATTCAGCTTCTGGAAGACAAAGGTATAGTCAGTTTCCAGCCAATGACAGAAGAGAGGATTGGACTGGTGTTCCAGGTTCTAGACAAAGTAATCCCACAGCTGGGAACGTTCTCTCGCCTGGTGGGGCTCCTTGCAGCAGAGTTACATGGTACGAACGACACCTTGTTCTGTATACATTTCTGACATTAATATTCTTGTATTTGTGGAGGTATGGGACTGCTCTGTATTAAGGTCCATGATGGATGTTCTTATTCATTCTTGTACAGTTAGTGTATATACGATTTATTTGTGTCTACTGTTATATCAACGTACTGATTTTACATATATTACAGATGCGTATTTATATAACATACATATGGTAAATATTGGTATATTACAGATGCTGTATACATACCCCATGGCAGTCAGCTTTTGAAGGACTGGCAGGGGACTCACACGGTCCCATATTTCAGCATGGTGCATGTAATGCAGGAGAAATGGTATGTCCTCTTGATATCTCTGTAAATATTACACCTAGTACCATGTGAAATATTATGTCATATTTCTGTATATTTCTAGGGATAAGAAAGCAGACAGATTAATGTCTGAGGTCCAGCGGATGAACGCCATGTGAGTAATCCAAATTTTTTTTCTCTGAAAAGTTTGATCCTCTGCTTCCAGGAATTGTCCTTATCTCTAGTTAATAAGGTTAACTGGTTGCCTCTCACAACTTGTGGTAGTTGTGAATAGTGCTAGACTTTTTGTCTTTTCAAAATCTGTGGTAGATTATTTGTGGATATTAGCAGGCTACTGAACCTAAGCTTCCTTTCAGAATAAATGAGCTATATAAAAATGTAAAAAAAGGTTGTAATAAATGCACCACTTCCACCACTACAGGGTGAATGTATTTATTTTAACTTTTAATGCAGCTTGTTCATAAGCATCACATGTATAGTATTTTTCAGACCATAAGACGCACTTTTTCACCCCCAAAAAAGTGTCTGCGTCTTATGGTCCGAATGCGCGACCCCCGCGGTCACTCGGCCGCCGGTGGTCGCACCTTGGCTTCCCGCCAGCTTTCCCGGCACGGAGATTAGCCAGGGAGCTGGAGGAGCTGTCTGATGTGAGATGCCGGCCGGTGTCTGGCTCTCCCATCTGAACTGTGTATTTGCCTATGCCAGCAGAGCTCAGAGCCCTGAAATGGCATAGGCAATGAAGAGAGAGATATATATGAACGGCCATCTATATCTCTCTCTCCTGTCCGTGGGAACTGCAATCACTCTGCAGCTTCCACGGACACAGTAACAGCTGAGAGTGTACTGCTGCTAGTGACATCTACTGACTGAATTGAATATTGCATTCACTGAATTGATTGCATTAACCAAATTGATGTAAAAACTTATTAAGTCTTTTTTTCTGGTTGTCCTGCCCTAAAAACTGGGTGCGTCTTATGGTCCGGTGCGTATTATAGTCTGAAATACGGTAATTAATAATTCTTTTAACTGTTGAGCCCTGTCCACATCTCAATTTCCAGAGAATTTCAAGCCTTAAATAAAAGGGAAACTTGCATTGCTTGAGGGCCCTTTCACACTAGCAGCACTGCAGTACAGTAACGCAACACAGCTTGACTTGTGTTAACTAGAGACGCACCGATTATTGAGTGATTGGAATTAGACAATTTTTTTGTATGACTGGCCGGATGCTGTCATGGATGCTGATATGCTCCACTGTGACAAACAATGCTGTAGAAAGTGAAACCAAACTAAAATGTTTGAACATTCATAGTATAATCATGAAACTTTCAGGGTCAGTAATATACCCCTACTGCTACTTACACCCAGAGTTTCACCCCCTAGCTACAACACTTGCATGTAAAATTCCAGCTATCCGAAAATGCGTAGCTAAAGGGGTGAAACTCTGGGTGTATCTAGTAGAAGGGGTACATTACTGACCCTGAAAGTTTCATGATTGTACTATTAATCTTTGTCGGCCAAGAAATTTGCAATCGGTGCATCTCTACTGTTAACACAAGGTACACAGGTGTCCATAGGAAACCTATGTACATTTCACACTGTCCCCAGATTTTTGTTTATGGTAACGTGCAATGCCGTGCATTACCGTAAGCTGCATGCAGTTTAGCAGATGCAACGAAAGCAGCAGAACAGTGGAAATGGTTTAAAATATGTCAAGGTCTTTGTTTTAGGATCTATTTGTAAAGGAGGCCTGACAAACATTATTTTAGACTATTAGGGCCCTTACACTATATGTGCTGCGTCGCTTTTTTGTAAACATGCGTGTTTTTACAGTATTGCGTTTTCTCATAGAAAACCAATTTTATGATTCACACTGCTTGTGTTGCTTTTTTAAAAATGTAGCTTATAGCTTATAACTCCCTGCTGCACACATTTTTGATGTTATATTCAAAATGCAAGTGAACGCAGATGTGTAATGTGCAAACTGCATGCTTTTTTACGGTCGGGACGGCACCATCTTGTCCTGCACTTTCTTGTCTTGTATTGCAGCTGACGAGATGGAGCCGTCCAGCTAAACTCAGATCCCCGGCTGCACACTCTGCTTTGTGCTGTCCTGGGGATCTGAAGCTTGCTTTTTCACTTAGGCAAGCCGGCATGTCACCCCTCTCCCAGCCCAATTTGCATATGAATGTCCAGCGACCCCGGGACATTCATATGCAAATTGGGCTATCTTCAAGGAGCACACCTGGAATATCACCCCCATTGTCCTTCCCAGATGTGCTCTTTGAAGTTAACCCTTTCAGAGGGTGTAAAATGCCATTGTATTGGATAAAGTGATAACTGTATCCAATACAATTCAAAGTAAAACAAAACACATTTCCAATTGTATTAAAAATGTTATTATAAGCAAACAAACATAAATACTGTTTTGAAATCTTTCATACCAAATAAGTATTCAAGAGATTTTAGCATTCAAATGATAAATTTTATAATTTTTTATTCTCTATGTATTCAGCACACTCACTATAGAGACATCAAATAGCATTTCTAGAGAATACTTCTCACCACTGCTAAGGGAAACACGAGCCCCTTTAATCACAAATGCAGTAATGACATATTATACAAAATTAAGCTCCCTTAACCTTTAGTGGAATGGGAATCCATCAAAAGATTCCTGAAGACACAGTCTTTCCTCCCAGTGGGCCCTTCTCCCCACGCAGGAAAAAGACACAAGGTGCTCTAGCTGTAGTGCCAGCACAACTGACCAGGAGCCCCTAGATCAATTGCACCAACAAGCATAGCAGCAAATATTCAAAGCCTCGCCATTCACAGCAGCTGCCAGAAATGCAAAGTCCTGAACCAAACTATCATTTACAAACACAGCATCTAATGCTGTACACTCCACACACAATTGGATCAGCAGAGCATCTCTCCACAGAGGAAAAAGGTTTCGCCACCCCTTCCCCTCCAGGAGAGACACACCACCTGACCCTGTTCTGACAACAGCCAGGTGCCCAGCCAGATAGGCGACCAACTGCTAGCAGAACAACATATTATCAATAAACATTACATCTTATACTCTACACTCTGAAGTGGGCCTTGTAACCACCAGCCGTTGGTTACACTTCAAATATAGCATCTACACACAATACCTATGCTACTTGTCTTCCTGCTGCACAGAGCCTCAAACCATACATGAGTGGACAGTCTCATGTCAGCCAGACAACCCTGCACACAGAAAGCCATTCTCAATATCACATATATTATACACATTACTTTACTGTACACCAATCTTATACTCTATACTTCCTAAATACTGTTGGTAACTACCAGCCGGTAGCCACCCTTCAATATAGCCTATACATAGTTACCATGCATCTCTGCTTAACAAGAGGCAGGCCCCACTGGAGGAGAAGGATGTAGAGTCACCAGTGGGCCTGACTCCCATCAAACAGAGAAACATTCGATTTACCTATCACTTAAATACATAAATACACAGAACCCTTGGCTCCTAAAGACAGGTGAAATATCTCCCGGAGTTCATGACCTTCCCTCCAGGTACACATCACCGGCCGGCAATGGTGTACCTCACTAGGAGAGAGAGAAGGGAACAATACACAAAAACTCTTCTAACTTCATCCCTCTTCATGGGACACAGCATACTCTATGGACCTGGGACAGCTCAGTCTTTGAAGAGTCTATCCCAGTGGGCAAACTAAAGAACGCTCAATACAACCCTTCCTCACCCTCAGGGCAAATTAGAGGACACCCTGGACTCCTGTGGGGGTAGCTATTGTAAAAAAAGAGGCAAACTGAAAAACGCCTTAAAAAAAAAATAGAACATAGCTCCCCGCAGGTAAACACACAATAGGTGAGGAGGGAATGAAGAAAACAGTAAGACAGGTACTCTTTAGAGATTTGAAAATCATCTTACCCCATCTGTTGAACTCCCTCAGCGGTAGTACATCGGATCAGGCAGCTGGATATATTTGCCATCTTTATCAGTCGCTTTGATCGCCAACTCTTGCTCTCGCCGCTGTGGACGTTTGATC
>CM070037.1:75947562-75969570 GCA_036250615.1 Ptychadena robeensis
CAACTCTCCCTCCTAAACAGTTAACTCTATCAGCTCCTGTCCCTGGCAGGGGCTACAGTAGAATTCTGTAGCCTAAAATTGCAGTAAACTTCTTTTCTGTGACCACAGAGCTCCTTTGAGGTCTAGGGGTGACAAGTTTTCCAGGAATAAGTTCTACAGCAGGAGAACTCACAGAGAAGATCTATTTTAATAGCTAATTTGATTTACTTAGCTTACTGTTAAGGATCACTTGATCATGTCTCACCTCTGCCTTCTGTGTTGGCTAAAAGAGGGCAAGGCAATCACAGATATATTCATTGCTTAGCTGATCATGTGCTTGTCCAGAATTTTCTTACATTAGACTTCTTTTTTTACATCATTACATTACTTCTTTTCCTAGGAGAACTTGCCATCACCTAGTCGTGGATAGAGAACAAAGCTTTTACTGTTGTGTTAAAGACTGCTCCTGTTTTAATGGTCCTATTTTATTATTGTTTTTTACTGGTGGACCCTTCTCTTTGTCCAGTCCTGGCTGAGATATTGTCAGATTATGCCAGTATTAAGTTGTGTATAAACATATAAAAATGTATAACATAGGTTAGGTGCTTGAAATTGTTATTTACAGTTTAACAAGTAACTAGAGAATGAAAAACCTCAGTTCTATGGAGAGGGAAGGATGAACGGCACCCCCATTGTGTCCTCCCCCATAGAAATCAGTGGGCTTCAGGTAGGTTGGTCCTACTTACTGAATTGATAAACAGCAAACCTCAGGGTGCAGGCATTGTATAGCTAGCTTAATGACTGATCCACAGTTTTCCTTGCAGAAAAACCCACACAATGAATGCACATATCAATCCTTTTTTTTGCTCATCTGTTAAAAAACTATTGTAAGTTTGGTAGTCCCCATTGAGACTTTTTTCTTGACCTTGTTGTTTCCCGAGTATGTACATTACAAGAGATTACAGAATAACAAGCCATTGAAGATAATTTTGTTCCACTCTTTAGATTTAAAATTGCCTCTCAATTATGAATTAAAATTAAATGCGCGACTATGCGTGCAATATTTGTGTGCGCATTTTTTTTGGACTTGGGACTATGCGAGCATAGTGGGAGAAACGGCCCTGACTGTGAGCATTCCTTAGACTGTGAGCATTCCATTGTCCACATTGTCACTTGTCACACCCATATAGTGGCCATTTATATGAATACATGCAAGTGACATTCCAATGCAATGAATCTTAGTGCTGCTTAATTAAAAAATTTAGATCCACATTAATATTGGGTGATATTATTTTCTGGAAGTGAATGTCTTCTTTGGATTAGATCTAGGGGTTTAACCGAAATCACAACTTACCCCCAGGTGTTTACCAACAATACCTGCGGCATGGTAACAACCAAACCCCTGAATGGTGGTTTTCAGGAATGTTAGTACCGCCTTATGAACCATTAGGAACACTGCTATAATTGGCTCTTAGCCAATTGGAAACTATACAGTGGCCATCATTCTAATTGGTTTGATCACAAGATGGGTTGCAGCTATTTAATCAAACGTATTTGTTGAAACTGCAGAAAACAGAACCTACAATTTAGTCCATTCCTATTGAAAAGGTGTTTGCCTGGCCTTCCTTTATTGCCTAGGTGCTGTTGAGGCTTTAATACCTTTTTGTATTTCATTGTTTTGTTCTTTCTGTTTTTCTTAATACATCAGAAAGGGTAAAAAAAAATTTGTTAAACTTTCTGTAAATCCTTTGTGTAAGGCGAGGGCTCCACTATGCACTAGGATCAGCTTACGTCAGCACAAGCTTTCATTTCAGAGTTCTGCATCAACATCAACGTGACGGAGGCTCGGACCAATGGCTCGGGGGCTCTGACGGGCTGTGAAGACAGCACCATTCATAGCCCCATTGCCATCAATGTGCGGCTTGTGCACTGCGCTATATCCCTGCATTCAACACAGGCATTTTAGCGCATGACAGACAGACAGACTTAGGGTCCCCATACACCTTTAGATTTCTCTGTCAGATTTCCTTTAGATCTCCTTTTGTTTTACCAAAACCATGTAATATGAGGGACTTTCTAAACAATCAAGTCTACCTGTGTTCAATCGCAGAGGACCATATACTACACAGTTGTTGGTAGATCTAAAGGATATCTGACAGAGACATCTAATGGTGTATGGCCAGCTTTAGGCAGACAGGTCCCTCTCCCAAGTTTTATGATTATGTACTTGGTACTGCTTTATTAGAAGTGAAAGTCCCTGTGGCTCCCAATTGACTTAAAAACAATAATGTTACAGAAAGATTTCCAAAATTCCTACTATCTTGTTAATCACAAAAAATTGGACGTCTAATACTGCAGTGGTGCTTTTCCTCCGCTCACAGAGCTGGACTTGGTTGGCTGTTACTCATTATAAATTTAGATATTATTAGCTTAATAAAAATCATCCAGACCTTTTTTTTATTTTGTTTTTCTATTCTTTTGTCGAGTGGTATAGCATTCCAGAAACTTTCCTTAACTGCATCTTTATTGCTAAATCCTATACTTTGCCTTTCTAAACTGAACATAATAATTTCTTCTAGTTTTGAAGGTAAGATTTCCCAATTATGTCTTTTATTTAGATGACAAACATTAAACCATTATGATACAAGTATCTTATAAGAGTTAATGCAATATGAAAAAGTCATATTTTTATCTCACTGATATTAACTCGTTAGGAAGATTTTCTTCACTTTTTGGCATGAAATGTTGCCATTTTGCTTGTCAGGATTTGACTTGTCCCCTGTTTGTGTACCCCAGATTATTTTTAATGTAGAGGATGCTATGAAAATTTTACAACCTATGTGTAAAATTTAAAAAATCAGCAACAATAAGTTGTTACAAATAATGAAAAAACAGAAATGACTTTTTGTTCTATCTCTAGTCATTGTTTTCTGTCTTGTCATTGATTCTTTTACTATTGTCTCAACATCCTTCTCTGATCATGTGCAGGAATTGTTTTACTTTTGTACAAAAAAAGTTTGTATAGCATTTATTTCACAGATTGTCTGGGCTGCATATAGCAATTTTTCATTGACTTCTGGTTTGTGACACCATAGCAGCAATATTTTGCTTCTAATATTTACTACCAGTCCTATAAATTTGCTGTCCAGAATAATATCCGTTTAGTAGCAGAATGTTTCTGACTTTATATGTGCTATGAGTACAGAGTTTCCCCTGAATATCTTTATGGTTTAATATGGTGTTAGAATGCGTTGGCCTTGTTTCTAATGTTCCCATGGAACACATGGAAAACGCAGGTCCTTCTTACCAAGCTCTCAACAGAGAGGGAGCAAAGCAAAAGTGGGTATATGCAGCTGGAAGAAGCATTAATAATATTCTTTATAGTGGCCTAAATCTGCAATGTGTTATAAGCTATTATAAGCTTAATGTAGCTGAGAGAAAAGTGTGATTTGGTTAAAAAAACATAAAATAGATACAACAAAAAAAGCCAGAGTGGTCCTTTAACCATTCAGCCCTTTTTAGTATTACCAGGAAATTTACTAGCCATCCAAACCTTGAGCAAAATAATTTACATTTAAATGGAAAAAAACTAAAGTTTGGCATAGGCGGGCCAATTCCTGCCCGATTCGAGAGCCGATCGGATGCCGTGCGCGTTCCCACATCCGATCGGGTCGCGTTAGTTCAGATGGGGACGGCTGTCCCCAGCCAAAGTAATGACCGGCACACAAAGGGTGCCCGGACGATTCTCGGCACTAGCAGCCGTGCGTGATGATGTCTTATTGGTCAACCATTATTGATTTTTTAATTCTCTTTTCTGAATTAACTGTATTTAAAACAAAAAGTCTTCTGTCCAACTGTGTGTCAATTAAATCATTCAAGGGTTTAGTCCCAACCGGTACAACTTTGCACATAGAATAAGTATGTAGACCCTATTTAAACCTATCCATTTGATGTGCCTTGACATGCATTTTCTTGTGAACCAGTGCTTTGTGCACTAAAGCTGGCCATACACCTTTAGATCTCTCTGTCAAATATCCTTTAGCTTTACCAACAACTACTGTATATAGTATAGGGTCCGCTGCGATTGAACACAGGTAGACTTTATTGTTTAGAAAGTCCCTCATATTACATGGTTTTGGTAAAACAAAAGGAAATCTGACAGAGAAATCCAATCCAATGTGGATGGATAAGTGAAAACTCAGCCCTACTGGTTTGATGAAATATAGATAAGGTAAGTCAACAGCTCCACCTTATCCAATATGTGTGTCATATACTTAAAAAAATCAGATTATTCTATTATAATATGTGCTTTGTAGAGCAGAGTTGCTTTTGGTTGCTTTTGATTCTATTGATTTAATCAGGGGTTGGGAACCTATGGCTCGCGAGCCAGATGTGGCTCTTTTGATAGCTGCATCTGGCTCGTTGCCAGTTTTGGCAGTAAAAGTCACGTTTTTTATATGGCTTTCCCGACCAAATACCGATTTCAACGAATCCAGGATGTTTCCTGAATTCTTGAAACCTGGGGAATTTAGCAGAGAGAGGGCATTACTCTCCCTGCTGTCCCTTCCCCTACATTATCAGCACAAGTGGGGTGGGACTAAATCCGCCTTGAACTCAATCTGATACTGGCAGTGACGTCACTTCTGGCATTTGGTACGCGGAAGAACCACATTTCCGATACCGAAAGTGACGTTTTCTTTTTTTTTAATAACTGTACTTAGTTATGTAGTGAAGCACTAACTAATTATCCTGACCTGTAATCTAGTTGCCTCAAGGATAGTAGATTTTAATACTTTTGTGCCAACCTTTCAATTCACTATCATAGAAAACATTTTCTTTACATATATATATATATAAAATTACTAAATCAATTTTTTCATGCACTAAAGCAAACCGTAATGCAATCCCAATTTGTCATTTACAAGTATAAAATATGCAAGCATTATAATTAACAAGGACATATATTAAGATAAGCATCTTGCCAACATCCCAAATAGAATATTTGGGGTAACATATGTCATTTCATCGGCCAAATCTACATAGCATAAACAGCCAACACAAGGGGATCAGTCACATTGAATAACCAAATCGACATAAAAGTGGACACAGACCCTCAGGGGTTACTCACGTCCATAGATCAATATAGGGGGAAAGACATGATTTCTGAAGATGGCGTCCCCACTGGTGATCTGCGTACAACAAGGCCGACCCAACTGATCATGTTTACCAAAGTAAATGTATTAAAAATCGATCTTGTTGTATGCAGATCACCACAGCATTTATGTGGTTAAAGTCTGTCTGTCTCTCTATTCCCCACTGATATCGGTGCAGTGGGGACACCATCTTGTGAAATCTCACTTTATATTAATCTATGGATGTGAGTATATGTCAAGTTTATGTCGATTTGGTTGTTCAGTATGACTGATCCTCTTGTGTTGGCTGTTAGTCTTAAGTACATTTGGCCAATAAAATGACATATCATACCCCTGAAGAAGTCTTCAACGAAACGTGCGTTGGGGTGAAATTTGCGCCATTTGGACTATTTTAATTGTCTAAGCATGTGTACAGATGTGTACATCCGCAACATTGGGCATTGTTTCTGATTCATATGATGGTCATTACTTTATTTCTTGCACTGTGTATAATACATGTATGGCTTTTACATATTGAGTAGCCCGTCCCCTCGCCCTTGTCTATTCAAGAGGAAATTTTTCTTAACAGATATTTTATTTTTAATAAATTTGCAAATTTTGGAATAAGGCTGTAACATGCCAAAATGTGGAAAAGTGGTGCATTGTCAATACTTTTCTGATACACTGTACAGTATATGAAACAGGAAATGTCTGTGATCATTGTGTACAGAAGGCCTGGTGAAAAAAAGTGATGTGCTAAACTGCTGCCACAAACAGAAGGTGCCTGGTGCATATATTAAGGCTGATTTTTCAAGGATGAATGCAATAAGTGCAATGAACGCTGTATTATTGTATCTATGTGATGACAGTTTTTTTTAATGGAAATGTAATAATCCTTTAACAAGGAACTTCTCAATGCTATGTTTAGACAGGCGGTAAAAAAAAATAATGCTGAAACACCCTCTTGGCACCCTTTGGGGCATGTTGTCCATTTTTGGATGTTTTTCACAATTGCATGGGAACAAAAAACTCAAATACAGGCCTTATTTTTATTATTATTTAAAACTCCCCGTGCTTATGCATATAAAGCTGCGGCGGAGTCGCCCCCAAAAGACTAACCAGACCCCATTTTAGGGGCTGGCATGCCTGGAAAAAATGGCTAAATGTTGGAGTTGAAGTTTTCTAGTCCTATTTTATAATAACAATTGATCCTATATAGATCCAGTGATTGAGCACCGTTTTCTTCGGACAGGAACTATATAAAGACAAATCCAATGCAGCCACCAAGTTAAAGTGTTGGTAAGCTGAAAATCATGACATATTTCTTCTTCCAGTAAACATATACTTCAAGTTGATATTTTTTTTCTAACAGCTGTTATCCAGTGTTATTGGCCTTTTATACGTTGCTATTTCATTAGTACTAATGATAACCCTGTGTTTTTCTGCTGCCTCATTGAATTCAGTAATGATGTTGTTCAAAAGGTGTCTCTTTCATGCTAGTAAGCAGTTTTACCTGTAGCTGGACTTCTGAAGGCTCTTGCAGCATATATACCACTTGGGAATATTTCCTATTCACATCACTCACTTAGTACAATCAGTGTTCGCAGAAGGCAGGACAGCCCTACAGATGCTCCTCATTTCTCTTCTTAACACATTAGGGTAAAAAGCAATCTGAAGAAATCTGAAATAAAGTCTTTTGATCTTTTGTTAAACGCTGGGGCCCCTGGAAGTGTATAGCACAGACATGGAAGCCAGGCTGAGACGCGGTGCATGAAAGGAGTGTCGGGATGGCTTTATGAAATATCCTGCTGTCCCATTCAGGTCCAGCCGGAGGAGGCCTACCATTGACTTTGATCTGTATGAGCTGCAGTGAAAAGTAGGAACTAATCCTGGAAGTACATTGGAGGAGAGGCTTGTTTAACGTTAACCTGTTCCCTGCTGATACAACACACACCTCTATTCAGAATTTAACCCCTGACCCTGCCGCAGGCTGATGACTAATTGTGAGCGACACTCCCTGCTGGGAGACGTTTTAACACCTCCATTGATGGTTTAATAATCTGAATTGCTAACAAGTCCAGCCTCATCCCCATCCTCAGGTATATTACAGTGTGTATTCCCTACAGTATGTATCATGAAGGCATGATTTCCTGGATAAAATGTTATTCCCAAATGTACAGTTATATGGAGTGACATCACCACATGTTACATAGGAGTGACATTGCTGCTATTCAGATACAAGTTTTCACTTCTCTCCAAATACATCTTAAGCTGGGCATACACGTCACGATTTTTAGTTCAATTTTAGTGCGATCGTTTATCAAAATCGATCACACGATCAGATTGAATAAAAATTGAAGCATGCCAAAATCGATGTCAATCAATGTGCCAAAGAGAGTAATACTTAATAGGGGTGAAAAAGTTAGTGCATACAAGGCTGGATGCAAAAATCAGGATTACAGTGTTGGGTCCAAAAGGGAGCAGGTCCTACCTATTCTCTGTGTTTTTTTGGGTACAGGATCCCAGGACTTTTTAGCCTTCAGGCTTATTTACAAGCTGGGTATCTTTGCCTGCAGGTACTGGGGACCTCCAACAGAAGCACTTTATGCTCTGGTGGCTGTTTGGAATCACTGCATGCAGCCTGTCTCTCCAGTTCTTGACTATTGCTGGAAAGTTATTTGACCATGACAACCATTCAGACAACACCAAGATAGTAGCAGTCACAGGAGAGGAACTTTGAATCTGTCTGATATGGCTTTTAAGTTTTATAAAAAAATATGGACACATTTATCTCCAACTACAGTGATTCTCTAGCTGAAATAATGCAATTGATCTGGTGACTCTGTGGAGCCATTGCTCTGTAAAAGCCCAACTACATATGGTACATGAAACGGTTTTATTGTTAACTATTATAACATATAAGGTAATTATGCAGAGCAGTTATTGTGAATTATGTAGCAAACTTCATGTGGTGCATCAGTTCATGGCAGCTTATTTAAAACCTTTAATTGTTCTATCTTAAGCCCCCCATACACCTTTAGATTGTTCCATACAATTTCCATTAGATCTAACAACAACAATGTAGTGCCGTAGTGTCCCTGATAGAATACTGTGATTGGAAAGTTTACAAAGGTCCTCATATTACATGGTTTTGGTAGAAGAAAATTTGATTGTACAGAAATTGCATGGTAAGGTGTATGGTGGGGGGGGGGGGGCCTTGAGAATCGTTAAAGGTGAGCCTCTATGAAATTAGTTAGGAATTTTTGCTGATGTTTGTGCTTGCTTGATAGCAGAACACTGGCCAGTCACACTCCCTGATACATGCTTCTCAGAAACACCGCCCTCATCTGTTGTCATCTACAGTACCAACTCTAGAGACCTGTGCCATCCAATACTAAATTTGGCCATACACAGGTCGATTTCCCACACGATTCCTGGCCGATCGATCACCGGGCGCGTGCACGCCAATCGATCGACGAGGAATCGAGTGCAGCCCACCTTGACCGATCGACCCCGCCCGAACGACATGACCCCCAAATCGGATCTTCCTGAGAACCAACCTGTTGGTGTTTTCTGATCGATTGGGCACACATCAAGGGGCGTTGACATTTGTGAATCGATCGACTGGTAACAGAATCGTCCAGGAATCGGTGGCCTAAGGTGGTAGGCACAGACTTGTATGGTCGATCGATCAACGCCTGTGGCTTCACCGGAATCGATCGGATCGTCGATCGATCGCTCAGGAATCGACACATGTATGGCTAGCTTAACATGTCTTTTTTTATAAGCATTTGATGTATAAATATTATACATTTTTGTTATAGGATATATTTGTTTTTATATTTAATTTGAATCATGCCAGCAGATTAGATTGTAAGCTCTAAGGAAGACACAGCTTTGTTTTCATCCCATGGCCTGTTGTTATGACATCACATCCTCCGCAGCTTTAATCATATGAGAAGTGGTTTCCTCAGCCGTAGCTCTGCCCGGGGGTTTAGCATCGCTGGTCAGGGGAGCCTTGAGCGGCCTCAAACACTTGCAACATTTTGACAATTTGTAGTTGATATTCTTGTATTACCCTTTTAAGACCCTAATAATAGGTTTTTCTTCAGTGCTGTATTAAAACATTAAAGGCGGCGAATTCCTCAGTCACCTGTGTTCATTTATGACTAATTTATTATGGAACATATCATAAACTGCTTCTGACATCCAGGCCTCTTCTTGCTCATAAATCTGTTTCCATGTGTTTACATAACTTGTGCTGAAGTTCAGGAAGGGACCTCCAGCGCTGGGGGGGATTTAACCCCTCACTGTGACCTAGAGCAGGTACGAGAGCCAATCGAGTAACATTGCTCTCCATAAACCACAGACAGATGTGTTGAAGATTCAGGTACTGGCCAGGCATGATCTGTGGGCAATTATTTCTCTGTTGGGAATTTTGCAGGAAGCCATGATGTAGTAAGTGACGCAACATGACTAACCCTAACGGAACCATGCTTGGGCCCATGTAAGAAAAATTGGTACCACTGTTCATATTACCTGATGCAGTCACTTCCCTAACAGACAATGGTCCTACTACAGAGTTTGTTCAGCTTACTGAGAATTTCTCTGGATGCAGTTACATATCTATTTTTTGTCCAAACACTTGTTCTAGGTTGTTCCTAACCCCTCCTTAATAGTCATTAATCCTCCCCTTTTTCCCCAGACTAACTTCTGTAGCATCTGCAGCTGGCTTTATACTAAATTGTGACTACTTAAGGTCCCCACACACGTATCAAGTGTGGACCATTAGATAAGCTGTGGAGAGCAGCGTGATGGCGTCATCACTCTGCTCTCCATCACTCACAGCATCGGCGGGCACCCTTTGTGTGCTAGCTGTTACTTTAAATGGGGAAACCGGTCCCCATTGAAACTAATGGCATCGGCCAGAGATTTATGGACATGTCCGTTCTCTGCCCGACAGAGCTTTGGGGTGACAGGTGGCAAAATTGGATGCCACTAGTTGCGTGTGTGGGGACCCTTATTCTTACAATGCTTGTTATAGATAGTAATCTCTACATGTATTTAATTGCTGGACAAAGACATTGCAGCAGCTTACATATGTACACACAGTTTAGTTCTAGCAGACACTCACTGATCTGCCTCAACAATAAAACCACTGACGGGTAAAAGAGTAACAGATTATCTTGAAGGAATCTGTCAGGGCTCATTTACACAAGCAATTACTGCACCCACCCGGCGAACGCAAAATGAGTAGGTTTTCATGCTTTTGCCGGATAGACCTGTCATGGGGTCATTATCTCAACAAGTGCAAGTTTGCAGGCAATTGCAGACAGGAGCACCAAGTTGTTTTCCGGCAAACAAACCACCATGTAGCCTCAGTGGGTAGACTATACCAAAAGAATTGGGAACCCTGTCTCAAAGGCTTTAATATGGAGTTGGCCCACCCTTTGCAGACTTAATAGCGTAAACTCTACTGGGAAGGCTTTTCCAAATAGTTTGTAAATTCCTTTTGCAGAGATTAATGAATATCTCCTATGTATCTCCTGATAAAGCAACTGTAATGTGCAAAACATGTCGAGATTGAGATATCTATGGTCATTCCATGATGCGGTGATGTAACAATACATTGATATAATGAATTAAATTTATTTACTTTATACTTTGAGTGGTACTGCCTTTAAAGTTCCTAAATCCCTAACCATTCAAATTGGTGTGGGGGAAACACATTCTCTCTCTTTTTCCTATGAAAACCTGTCTACCATGCGTTAACACATAACACACCAGATTGCAGCCCAGTGGGTACAGTGTTCAAGGCCCTTTTACCTGCTTTATGATGAGGTAAATACTGTAACACTGTCACACACTTTACAATCTTCTTGCATAATCTCTTTTAGCTTAAACAACTATTTTGTTCTAGGCCCGGCATAGTTGATGCAACTGTTGAGGTAAGATTTGTTGACTATTATAGGTACATGTTTGGTAGATCTAAAATTGGCAGTACTCAGAATTTATGGTTATATTAGAAATGTGTCTTCTCCTTCATGGTATATTAACAAACCAGTGCTTTTATATCTTGTAGCAAATATCTCTTCATAAGGGCAATCTGGAAAATATCTGACTAAATTGGCTATAATTGGACAATCTGTGTTGGTGATACTAGGCTACAAACTGCTTTTGGTAACACAGATGTGGATACATCAGGCAGTATTGGTGACACTTGTCTATGTTTCTAAAATCTTATGAATCTTGGGCTATACAAAGAGAACTAACATGTATGTAGCATGTATTTTCTATCCTGCTCACCTGTGTGCCATACTTTCAGCTTGTCACAGAAAGAAGAAGATATTGTGATGCTAAAAGATAACCTTTCCACTGTGCAGAAGAAGAACCAGACACTACAATCTGCCATTGCTGCTCTGAAATCGGAGGTCGAACAGAGCCAGAGGAAAACAGAAAAGTATTACTTTTATATTTTGTGTTTATGATTTATAGATATCCAGTATTGTCCATTATAAAATGTACATATTTCAAAGGATGACAGGTTTTGGACCCTGCTCCATCCAACCAATCACATTGCTTTTAATTTGTGACTTAGGGTAGATTTATATTTGATAGTAGTTTAAATTATTTAGCAGCTTTTACTCTTTTGCATATCGTGACATAGATATCATACTGAATCACAGAGTATGGCATATTTCTTCCTTTCCCTATGTCTGTTGTATTGCAGCCCATGTCTGAGGCACCTCTGACCACATCAGCACCTCTGTCTTTGGGGAAAGTTCTTGGAGTTCAGGTGAAAGTGCGTACAGAGTTCATACAGAGGCCGGAGGTTTTTTTTTTTATGTGTTGCTAAGCCCGCCTCAGTCCGTCACATCTCTGGAGACCTATTTGTGAGGGATTTCAAGGTGTTTAAAAATTACCGGAAGATTACGGAGGCTTTAGATCTGGTCTAGTGTAAAGTGTAACTAGAGAGGAATGTGAGCAGCAGATCAGGGTGGTTATTGATAGGGAAATGCAAATCTCAAATTGTTTCCACATTATTATACCTCTCCAATTGCAGAGAATGAACAGAACCCACTGATGGCTGTTTTAAAGTATTGTATTTTTTTGAGAATATTTAATTAAAAAATGTTTGATCATTAAAAAGATTATAAAGCATATTGCTTTAAAGCATAATCATTAGGAATTTATCTTATAATTTCTCATCTTATACAATTTTTATATAATACTTATTCAATTCCTAGAAAGCAACCATCTCTGGCGTTAAGAGACAACAAAAAACAACAACATGCAAATCAGGAAAATGAAATAAATATTGCTATATACCTTATATAGTTCTTGCCAAAAGCTCAGAAAATTCCCACTAAAACAGTGGTCAGCAAGTCCCCCATCCCCTGAATGCAGAGGACTGCAGGGAAGGGGCAGGTAAATTGCACATGACAGACAATGGCAATAATAAATGATGTCACATACTGGTTCTGACAAGCAGCCTCCCAGTAATGCACTTGTATATGACATCACTTATTCCTCCCTTGCATCACTGATGCTTGTATATGTTTATTGGTGCTTGTGTGAATAGGAGATTAAGATTGACAAGTTCATCATGCTGGAACAGGGGACTAGCCATATTCTACTATTTGTATGGGAGATGGGACTACTAAGGAGTATGAGTTGACCCCCTAGATTTTGGATCATAATATTGTAATGGGGTTATTTTGTAAAAATGGTAACATATAATGTACACCAGTGGTGGGCAACTGAGTTGATATGGAGGGCCACAACTGCGGCCCTCTGCATCACTAAAGGGCCACACATAAGTATGATCCAGACCCCCCCCCCCCCCCCCCCCCCCCCCCCCCCCCCCATATCTTAGCAGGCGGTGGACCAGCTCCCGACAGGCTGTCAACAGCTGACAGCACATACACTGCAGGTTGGGCACCTAGGACGTACATGCTTTATTTGGAGAATATAAAATGTGTATCCAGTACATAATATGAGATAATAACTGAAAAGGCTGTGGATGGTATAAATTTGCCATATAAATCTCTCAGCTAGAAATATTGAGGGAATCCAGGTCTTATATACTGTTGTAAATAAAACCAGTCTGTCTGCCTTGGGAACTTGGGAACCTTGGGAATCTTGAATCAACAGCTGAACAGTTTAAAAAAATCTTCTTAACAGCCCATAATAAACTCAGTACAGTACTCTTAATGTTTGCTTGTGCCCAAAATATATCCATTTTGTTCTTGGAGAGGAGCAGGTATTCTTTAAATATAGGCTACAGCTCTGCCTACAGGAGGACTGGGCAGTAACAAAAACTGTAGGCCAAGTCATTCTGATTCACATGGCTGTTTTTTGCTAGTCTCCTATGAGAGTGAAAACATTCACTTCCCTCAGAAAAGATATTTGGCTTTTCCTAGCACGATTTTGCCTAGGCCAAGACTCCCCGCTTGAGGTGGTTTTTACTTTTTCTGGAGCATCTGTCAACAGCATTTTTTAGCATTGATTCAGTGTTGCTCACTCCCCTAAGGTGAACTCTTTGGAGATTCTGAAGGTGAAATCTTTAGTGACCCTCTGTAGAAAAAAAAGGATACACAATATTTTTTAACTTAAACTTTTTGAACAGTATGCTCTTTTTCTTGGAGTTCACAGTCACACTAGTTCCACACCTGCTCGCATTAGTGCTCTTAGTACTGCAACATTGCCCTCAGCTGCAGAGGTAGGTGGGAGTGTAGGTTGTTCATTTAATAATTGTTTAAAACCAAAACTTCTTTTTCTTTGTTTTGGATAGTATAAGAAATGTTAGATCTATATTTTAGGTCATTGCCCCTGCTGAGAGGTTAATATTAGTAATATCATGTAAGTGAGTGCCATGTTCAGTGTAAGGAGTGGTAGCCATGTTCAGTTTTCAGTGGGGTTCATTGTAGAAAATAGGGCTGTCATGTTCAATACTGGAAATCAGATTGTACTTCTATAGGAAATGAATAATGATTGTGCTGAGCATAAAAAATGGGGATTGTGTAGGCTTTTGGTAGTTAGGTTTTTCGATCTACCGCGAGTTCGGCCCTGCAACGAAACGTCAATGCTGGGGTTTAGTGATAGAGGATTATGTTTAGTTAATGATGTTTAGTATTAGATAGATGACATAATGGTTATGTGTGATCATAGCGAATTTATTTATGCATACAGGTCGGAATCAGAGGTCTGGGCACTAAACACACAGCTGGAAGTGGAGAGACAGACACACAAACAGTCTTTGTCTGACCTTCAGTGTCAGCTCAATTTGTGTCATGTTCACAAACAGGAGTTAGAGGCTTTCACTGCATCCTACAAGGCTTTACAGGGAGGTAAGTGTAGAGATCTGAATCTGTCATGTATGTCCTGCACCCTCCTAGTGAGCCTATGTATTGTCTTACAAAAATTCCCCTTTATTGCAGTCTTCAAGTCTCCAATGACCCACATGAAGCAGAACATCTTATCAGCACCAGGGAAGGTTCCAGCAGACCGGACTGCTGTCTCATCGGTTAGTGTAATCTATGGGTCTAATACATTATTCTAATTCAATTATAATACTATTATAAAGCCAGCTGTTTTCCTTTAATAAATAGTAACTTGGCTTATAGATTTTACTTAATGAGGCTCATACAATCTTTCAGATGTTTCTGTCATCATACCTGCAGACATGTAGACACATGTACCAGCAGCTGCTCCATGTCCAGAACAGCGTCATGGATGGTGAGACCATTTTAACATTTTTGTACAATGTGACATAACGTTCATAATTCTCTCCATCACTGTTGCTGCCCATTTTTCTTCCTTTTTTTACTTTGAAAGGTTGTCTAATCTAGGTGAGGATTTGTCCTACTTAAAAATCTGTATGTAGATTGGGATTTGGCTTTTCAGCTTTGAAAATGGATAGGCAAGGAAATAGTGACACATCTTTCAGATGGGCCATAGCATTGATGGATTTTGGAATGACTGACGACCCCTGTGAATTATGCACAATATATTTGATTTATATTATAGAGACAGTAAGTTTTTTTTTATATTAAATATATAGTTCAAAAGGATCATGGGCATGATCCTTCAGACTGGACCTACTCCACATAGAGATTGGACTAGATAGAAACAAACAAAATAGTTTATTTCTATTGCAGACCTTGTACCTGTTCTGAGTCAATGACCTCCATATCAGTGGCTGATTTTGGGGCACTGGACTGAGGGACCTCAGATATAGCTAAAGTTTTTAGAGATTGTGTAGCTGTAAAGGTGCAGATTTGTGAATATGATTTATTTTCTCTGCAGACTTTGATGACTTTTTGGAGAGAAGGGTTGTCAAACTGAAAAAGGAAGGATCCCAGTTACAGCTGGAAAAAAAGGTACCACCCGGAGCAATGATAAAATTGCAGTCCAGAGTGGAAAATTGCAGCCTATTGAATTATGAATAGATATAAATGATTGGTTTCCTTGGGTTATAGCTGTTGATCTGAACTCTGCTTTCTCCTTAGACTAAAAGCTTTTTGGCTGCCATGACGGACATAACACTGGAGCTATCACTGTTGAATCAACAGAAAAAGAGTCTGGAGGATCTGCAATCAGGTCACAGCCAGGTAGTGTCTCCTCTTTTGACAGTACTGGTACTAATATGCTATAGAGACTGGGGCAATCGTCCTGAATTACAGCACAACTGTCAAATATATAGAGAAGAGAGCCCTAAGCTGAAGGGTTGTCTAAACCAGTTGCAGAGTCGAAAATGATTAAACAATTGTAATCCCCAAGATGACAGATATGCTTTGCACTGACCTTTCTTCCCAATCTAGCATTATTAAGACAAAGGAACCCCTTGGAATTATGTTAATTTATAATTAGGTTAATGAAACTATATTTGGCCCATAACTCATGACTCTAGGGAGTGTCCTAGGTGCTTGATGAGTACGTCACTTTCCCTCCTTTCATTTAATTTTACTCTTCAGGTGTTTCTGAACAGCACCGCCTCCTATTTAAGACAAATTCCATTTATTTCCTGTTTATCTCTTCTGCTAGATCCAAGGCTCCCGATTTCACCTACATGATGTACTTTCTGCCCTCAGACACACAGTTGCCCTGTGGTCTTTTGATGTATTCCCTCTAGTACCAGGAGAAATCCAAATGTGAAGGAAAAATACATTATACAAAAAGTTTTATTTGCATTTGCCAATGGGTGGGGGCAGATTCCTGACAGCTGTGCCGCTGTTGTCTCTGTCCGCCCCATGTGAGCACAGATTACACCTTGCAGGACCATACTACAAGGGATGCCACAAGGGAATGTGCGGCAAGGATTAAACTGCTGCTTTGCAGGCGAGTTAGGACATGTATAATGTAAAAGGTCCTCCTGGAGCAAATTGAAGGGAAAGCAGTTAGAAAACACATCCCGCGTGTAAATGAGGCCAGCGCAGCCCCACGGGACACCTTTGTAACACAATTTGCTTGTGTTCAGCTGTTAAAGACCTTTTACAGACTATTGAGCTGGTAAATGTGTCATTGATTGTCATGTATATTATATACAGATGCAGCTTCATTAACCCTTATTCTCCTGCATCAGAATCCGCAAGTACATTGTCAAGTTGGTAAAAATATTTCATCATAATGAGATGGACGAAGCTGAAATAAATTGACCAGCCATCTTGCTGTACCGCAAACTATTGCAAAGGATGCACAGACATTGCTTAATTTTATGAGCAGGGGGAGGGGGGAGGACAAGTCAGGGCAGTACACTAGAAAGTTTAAAATTCCCCCAGACTTCATCCATCTAGACCAATGGTTGCCAAATCGCCCCCCCTTCCAATCTCTACAAACGTTATTTGAAATACAGCTCTCTACACGCACACACCAATCATGCAGAAAGATGCATCATATTTACACATAGAGATACACACTACAAAAATGACACATTTGTCATCCACATAAAGATATACACACACAAATCATGCAGAGAGATGCATCATATACACACACATCAATCATGCAGAGATTAATTCATAATTTCATAGACACACAGAGACTTACAGCACACTAGTCACACAGAGGGCTCAGACAGAATGACTCTACCAATAGTGGCTGGAATGGCTCAACACATGGCTTGAGTGACTCTAGCCATAACTGATCTAATGAGCTATGCACAGCTATAGGTCAGATATAGATTTTTCCTATGTAATGGTAAAATGATACTTAGGGCTTTTTGATTGGTGACTGAAGCATGCATGTGGATCTATTTATCCCAGGCTGTTGCTCACCTCATGTAGAAATGTCATCAAATGGAGAGGAGGAGCAGACACACAGCTCCTAGTTCTACTTATCACAGTTGGCAGTTTGGCATTTCCTATGGTGTTTTGTGTTTTGTATCCAATTAAAATATATCCAGTTTTAATGAAAACTGGCAAATCAGGCAATGTTCTGTCTGACAGCCTACACTGAAGACTTAAAGGACTGGTGCACTGTGGGTACAACTTTGGTTGCTGTGGCAACATCATGCTGGTACTTGTGGTTCATACATAGCCTGTCCTTCAGGCTGTGACAAGTGTCCGTATGTGGGTGAGAAGAGAGAGTTAATGAGCAGAAAACGAGGTGGATTAATGAGAGTGGAATGAGGTCATATACAGAGAGGGGGCTGAGAAGGAATTAAAATTTTCTCCATCACAGTCTTCAGGAAAGAAAGGCCAGAAGCCTGGACACCTGCTGCAGGATTGGAATCCAATCTGCTAGCAATTAGACAGCTTTTAACACGCCAAGCCGTGCCCAGTGGTGAGCCTGAGCCAGAGGTTACCAATTATATGAAATGATAAAACTATTCAGAGCTTCACAGCTAAATGCTAGCAAGTCTGTCAATGGCCTCCTTCTCTGCCCCAAGGCGCACCTCCGTACCAGCTCACCATTTCATTTCTATGCCATGTGACCCCATTGGCCAATTCTTTTATGGAGTGTCACACCATCATGTAGATGATGCGGTCCAGTGTGTATGGTATATTTACAGATTTGAACCAATTCTTGGACTGGTGAATGCTTTATTCCCAAGCTGCTGATGTTCGAAGATTGTGGCAGTAGCACACGTTAAAAAAAACTGTAAAAGTTCCTTAACTATATCTAAGGAACAGAGTACAGACTGTCTTGGAGTCGGTGAGGAATCTTTTGATGTTACAGGTGAACTGATTTGTGAGAGATCTTGTGTAATTTTACAGATGAGAGAGTTTAGTAAGTATTTTGGAGCCATACTTTAGGTGAGGGGATCTCATAAAGGAATCTTGTATCATGTTATAGCTTGGGAGATCTAATGAGGGATCTTGTTACAGGTGAACCTGTAAGTATAGCTGTGTGAAGTTTGCCTATCATGCAATATTTATGGGGATGGGGCTCTCAATATATTTTTACAGAAATTGTGGTTTTGATTAGTCATTCAAAGCTGAAGGAGGCTGTAAGTGAAAAGCACGTATGGGATCAAGGTAAAAGACTTGAAGTAAATGGTAAGGAGGGGAAGAGAAGCAGGGGGTAATATAACCCCTTATGATCCAGAGAGGTAACAGACAGCGAGTCCAGGTTTCCTAAAATGCCTTGCACTCACCCTTTCTAATCAGGAAAGGGTTACTGTAAGAAACTGAAAGCAGATGTCTGAAATTAAAAAACATAAATTACTCAAATAAATTCCAGCGATGAAAATCCATCATTCCGTAGCTGGAGCAGCCTGGAAGGGGTTACATATTTGGGTACTTAACGTTATTAAACAAAGTGTCAACTGAAGCCCCCGCTCCAAGTTCTGGGGGTTCAAATGAAAGAGTGTTTGATGTGCTGTAGATGTGATTGAACTACTTGTATTTTAAGGTGGACCCCTTTCTGCCTGTCCCCTGCTTCTTGTGTTTGTGTAAGGGGTGATCAGGGCCTGGACTGTGACCCTGTTGAATGTTGAGTCAGCCAGCAGAGGGTGTAGTGGAGACTTCAATTCTGATACAACTTCTACCTCTCCCACAGAGGTTTATATATGCTCAGCCATAGGCATATTATGTGGGTCTTGTCTGCTTGGCTGCCGTCAGTAATTTTTGTAAGGCTATGTTCCCACATAGGGGATAAATCGTGGGAGATCACATACGTAATCGTGGGCAATTGTGTGCGATTGGACGTGGTTTTCACCCGCAATTTATTTTTTCATCGCCTTGATTAAAAAAAACGCATCCAAAGAGAATGAATGGACACGATTTTTCGATAAACAAATCACATCCATTAATGTCTATGGGTGCGATCAGAACATCAACACCAATTTCCGCACAAGATTAAAATCGCAAGCGTGAGGCAATTAATTGCGGGAACATAGCCTTAGACAAGGTGACAAATATGAAATACAAAGGATCTTCAGATCACAAAATGCTTTCAAAGTCTTCCTCTCCCTGGGGCCCTATCACTCAGCAGCTATGGCTTTTTTTTAATTGTGCCAATTTTTTTTTTTTTTTTTTACATTTTTTTTATTGTG
This sequence comes from Ptychadena robeensis, assembly GCA_036250615.1. Taxonomy (NCBI): domain Eukaryota; kingdom Metazoa; phylum Chordata; class Amphibia; order Anura; family Ptychadenidae; genus Ptychadena; species Ptychadena robeensis. The sequence goes on from CM070037.1 coordinate 75,967,171, forward strand.
CCAATGGACAGATACAGCTTTGTATGTCAATGGTGTTTGGAAGTACCCATCGTCCAAAAGAAGAAAAATGTTTGGTTCTTTGTACCAAACATCCTGGGAGCAATAGCTTTGCATCCCAGTAGGCTGGGATTTGTTCCATTCCCTCCAGCCAAGCCAAAAGGCCACTGCCAAGAGGGAGATTTTATCTGTATTAGCACAAGCAGGACCCATTTTCTGAAAACACTGACCAACCAGCTTGGTAAGTTGAGGCTATTTTGGTAGTATGATTTTCGTGTTTACATTAACATTCCGCATCGCAAAAAATAATGATGTGACACAGACTCATCTCTCCTCCTGTATGTAAATAGCTGCTCATGGGTACCTTTTTAGTGTCACATTGAAAAATGTGTATATGTGTGTGTATATATATGTGCAGTCAGGTCCATATATATACATACACACTGGGTATAAGAAGTCTACACAACCCTGGTAAAATGTCAGGTTCCTGTGCTGTGCAAACGAGACAAAGATAAATCATTCCACCTGTGACCTATAAACTGTACCACTCAAATGAAAAACAAACTGAAATCTTTTAGGTGGAGTGAAGAAAAAATACAAAATTAAAATGATATGGTTGCATAAAAGTGCACACCCTTAAACTAATACTTTGTTGAAGCACCTTTTGATTTTACTACAGCACTCAGTCTTTTGGGTATGAGTCTTCTTTGCAGAAGCAATCTGTCAGATTGTGAGGGCATCTCCTGTGCACAGCCCTCTTCATATCACTCCACAGATTTTCAATCGGATTTAGGTCTGGGCTCTGGCTGATTCCAAATATCTTTTTATGGTTAAGCCATACCTTTGTTGATCTGGATGTATGCTTTGGGTCGTTGTCATGCTGAAAGATGAAGTTCCTCTTCATGTTCAGCTTTCTAGCAGAAGCCTGAAGGTTTTTCGCCAATATTGACTGTTATTTGAACTGTTCACAATTTCCTCTATCTTAACTAAAGCCCTAGTTCCAGCTTAAGAAAAACAGCCCCAAAGCATGATGCTGCCACACCATGCTTCACTGTGGGTATAGTGTTTTTTGGTGATGTGCAGTATTGTTCCAAACATATCTTTTGGAATTATGGTCAAAAACTTCAACCTTGTTTTCATCAGAACATAACACATTTTCCCACATGCTTTTGGGAGATGTGTTTTTGCAAAATGTAGCCTTGCTCTGATGTTTTTCTTCATTAGTAAGGGCTTTTGTCTTGCCACTATACTATTTAATACTGCACATCACCAAAAGTACACCATCCCTACAGTGAAGCATGATGGTGGTAGCATCATGTTTTGGAGCTGTTTTTTCTTCAGCTTGGGCTTTAGTTAAGATAGAGGGAACTATGAACAGTCCCAAATACCAGTTAATTTTGTCAAAAAAAACCTTCAGGCTTCTACTAGAAAGCTGAACATGAAGAGGAACTTCATCTTTCAGCATGACAACGACCCAAAGCATACATCCAGATCAACAAAGGAATGACTTTGTTGACCGATTGAAAATCTGTGGGGTGATCTGAGAGCTGTGCACAGGAGATGCCCTCGCAATCTGACAGATTTGGAGTGTTTCTGCAAAGAAGAGTGGGCAAATCTTGCCAAGTCAAAATGTGTCATGCTGATAGACTCATACCCAAAATGTGCCATGCTGATAGACTTATACCCAAAATGTGCCATGCTGATAGACTCATACCCAAAATGTGCCATGCTGATAGACTCATACCCAAAATGTGCCATGCTGATGCACTCATACCCAAAATGTGCCATGCTGATAGACTTATACCCAAAATGTGCCATGTGGATAGACTCATACCCAAAATGTGCCATGCTGATAGACTTATACCTAAAATGTGCCATGCTGATAGACTTATACCTAAAATGTGCCATGCTGATAGACTCATACCCAAAATGTGCCATGCTGATAGACTTGTACCCAAAATGTGCCATGCTGATAGACTTGTACCCAAAATGTGCCATGCTGATAGACTTATACCCAAAAAGACTAAGTACTGTAATAAAATCAAAAGGTGCTTCAACAAAGTATTAGTTTAGGGGTGTGCATTCATACGCAACCACATTATTTTATTTTTATATTTTTCTTCCCTCCACCTTAAAAATTTTAGTTTGTTTTTCAATTGAGTGGTACAGTTTTTAGGTCACATTAAAGGTGGAAAAAAGTTCTGAAATGATTTATCTTAATTTTTGTACAGCACAGGAACCTGATATTTAACCAGGGGTGTGTAGACATTTTATATCCACTGTATATATATTCGACTTTACTATTTTAAAAGCTGCCTAAGGGCAGGCACTCCTGAACTAGATAATATACAGGGAGTACAGAATTATTAGGCAAATGAGTATTTTGACCACATCATCCTCTTT
>CM070037.1:75982280-75992859 GCA_036250615.1 Ptychadena robeensis
TGTATGGTCAGCTTTACTAGTGAAGCCCTTTCACTGTTCACATCTATTCTGAAATCACAGAATCCCTTTTACTTGCCATATCTATGCTGTGATCTTTTTTCTTCTTTCACTTATATTTATGCTGTGATCACTGCATCCCCTTTAATCATCATATGTGTTTAAGTTCATATCTCAAGTTCAGACTTATACAGTCCCTTCTGAAGTCCTTATTAACGTGGAGTCTTACATATTCCTCTGTTGTCCTGTTGGTGTAGGCCTTTACAGGCTGTTCTGGAACTATGATAAGATAGTCCTTGTTAAAAGGGGTCAGGACTTCCCAGCATTAAGACGCAGGGCTGATGTTCCTGTAAGAACTAGAATATGGCTATGAGAACCTGGCTATGGCACCTATAAGTTGGCATCTATGCCATGGTTTTTCTACGCTACTATACTTGTTCTGAATACACCTGGTATCATAAAGTTGACATTCTTAGGGCCTGATGATGGACATGGCTAAGGCCTCAGCCTGAGATGCTCAGTCCAGTAGGGAGTTCCCAGAGTCTGTCAGGCTGTGGTGGGATATTAATATCTTTAGAGTAGTGGAGGCTTCTCGTCTTGCAAAGGATAATAATCTTGCATTGCTCAGCGCTCTGGACATCTGCTTGTAATTTTTTGCTTTACGGAGAAAATAGATTTAGAGAAGCCTCGAGCTGCTGTTCTCAGTGATTTTTCAGGCGGCTGATTGAATGCACATGATGCGCGGCCCGCGGGCTCTCCTTGTTTGTGTGCGCGAGGATTTCACCCATAATACTTATTATCTCATCAGCGCCTCTATGTATTTTGGAATTATTTGGCCCAATACAATTAATTCTATTAATTAATGGTGTTTCTTGTTGCACTGAGGAACCGCTGCTAATGTTTACTCGTGGTCCCCAGGGGCTTCTCTCCACACACCCAGACACTCGGATAAATACACGCACAGGATGCTGAGCAGCTGTCGTGGTTGTCAGCTGACATCTAGTGGTGAAGTGGAAGACTGCAAACAGAGCTGCATCTGTTCTCTCATTTATTCTGCTGTTTTCTGTTGTCACTAGAGTCCCTGGAGAATGCAGATGAAGAGAACGTAGGGCGATTCCTTTCTGTGGCTTTGTATCCTGATGAAACGCTGCTGAATCGCTATGCTGCCATGATCTACACCAGCTCAGACAATGGCAAAACCTTTGAGGAGCTGTCAGGAGCCAACATGTGTCACAGCTGTGCTGAGAAGGTGACAAACTGCTAAATGACTGGCTGGACATCACAGAGATAGGGCACTAAGTACAACTGTCACTGCCTGTCCACACAAATCCTAGTTCTTCTTTATTTCTGTCAGCGTCTCACATATGAGAAATGTTGTATACAAAAAATAAGTAAAAATTATAGATTTGATGTGCCAAGATGGATCTAATCTAACTATAAGGTTATACAGGAAAGGGAAAGATATACCTGCAACCAAGGTAAACAATGGTGCTATCTACATCCAAACTATGAATATTAAGAGCAAATATTTATGTGGCACCCTGCTATTAACACTATGAAGTGTTTAATTCACAATCATAAATATATCTAAGGTTTTTTTGTTGACTGATGAAAGTTTTAGTTCTTTTTTTTTATCATTTAAATGTGATTGATAGTTCTACATAAATCCCCATTTTATCCCACTGAGTATTTTGTTTTTTCTTGAAATGACTTTGTCTTCCCTTACAGATGCCCATTAAGACACAGAGATCTCTAGCCTGTAACCAGTGATATTTTAGGGAGCAGTAGCTGTGTGGGAAGTGTGTGCCATACAATGTGTATGTCAAAGTTAGTAATTCAATGCAGGGATATAAAGGACCCCTCGTAATGGCCACAAGTGTGCAGACTCTGGAGATCAGAACATGATTGGAAGGAGCCCCATATAATGGGTAGAGGAAGTGTGAAGAATTGGGAAACACTCAATGTATGCAAATTATTAAATCCATCATAATGGGCACAGAAGATGTAATGCCAGGAACTCAAAGCAGGACTGGTAGTAGCAAGTGTGCAGTACTGGTATAGTAGGAGCCTCGGCATTTAAACCACTAGGAAACAACAATTTTCCCACATCTTCAATTATCTACTTAACTAAAAACCTTTTAAGAGAAATAATACACCTTTAAATGTTTATTCTAAAGATGATATGTGATAGCAGTCTGAAGGATTCTGAAAGTTAGCACGGGAATTGCATTTGCATTTCTTGAATTTAGACTTTTGCTATGCATTGCAAGCTTTCCATATGTTGCCCTGTTCTGGTCTAGAAAACTTTGCCACATAGTTTCCATGTTGTACATTGACATGGTTTTGAAAATGTTGTTTCACAATGTTAAATTTCAAGCTTTATAGACACCATTGATTCCTAGTTACGGGGACACAATGTATCACAATCTGGGGAATCACATATTTTTGTACTTTGCTCTGTTCCTAGATTTTGCAGCCTGTCAAGTGGCCTTGCTAATTAGATCATTGTGCGATATAGAATTGAAAGCTCCTATCTTTGTGCTGGGACTGCTTTTGGAAAGCGACTTAGGGGCTGGTGGGTGAGGGGTGGAGATTAAGTGATTAAATATGCGAAGAAATCCCCCTTCATGTGTTTATCATATTAATGATGTCCTCGTTCTCAGCCTCCAGCATTGGACCATCTATAGGAAGCCACCGATAGGACCAGCGCTTGTTGTTAATTAAAAGAGCATTAACCCTAATGGTCTGGGAGGCTGAGACGTCATTTACTGAGCATTGCTGTACAGAGGCCGCTCTGCTATAACAAATGAAGCAATCATGAGAGAGGAAAGGACAATTTAACATCCAATCATTATTTTATGGCCTGCAGCGCAAGCTCTGATACACAACCTGAACAAGGATGGAAAATCAACAATTACCTTATTTATGTAACCTACAAATGAGCCTTAGACTTAATTGCTTGTAGCTTCCTTTTTAAGGCAGCTTGGGACGATGATCAGTTGTAATAACAGTGATGATTAACATCAACTTTTTACCACATGCTTTGACATCACTTGCGGGGAAAGCACTACCACTGAGTTATGACATGACTAGAGTATGTGGGCCCCATCTTTAACATAAAAATATACTGCTCAGAGGGAGAAAATATGGTGCCCCTTCTTACCCTTGTGTGATTCATCAAACAACTACACTTACCACCACAGCAAGGTGGACAATACATCACTAAATGCATGTAGGACTGAAGAGGTTAAATTAACTCCGCTTCCCTTAATGGAAGCAAATTATATATTGTGATGCCAAACTGGCGCTGCTTGCCCTGCCTGTGGTTTACAGGTGGCCTTATGGAATACTGCAACAGTCTAAGGTGAAAGATTGCAGGCAAAGTCGTGGCTAATTCTGTAATATCTATGTAATAACTTTGTATTATGAGAAGAGTACACACAGACCACACAGTAACTTCATTCTCGCTCCAATGCCACTAATGCAAAGCTAACATGCCATGGATGATATTCAGTATACAGACTTGTTCCTTTCAGTCTAGATATGCATCCAAATTTTCGGCCTTTTGGCTTGGATAGCTTCCATCATGTGAAAAACTGAAAAGGTGTCTCAAGATTCAAAGATTGTCCTAATTTCATATTTAAAGGCACTAAAGCAGGGTACAGACGGTTCGACATTTGATTTGATGTTCCCTGCAGCAGCTGGGCTATCCAACATGACGGCTGATTTTAGTCCAATCCTGCAAGTTGGCGCACTGATTCCTTGCGGACCCGATCGGATGTGGGAACGCGCATGGCATCTGATTGGAGGGTCAGGTCGGGCAGGAATCGGCCCGTCTATGCCCAGCTTAACAGATTCAGCATGTTTTTTAGATGTGTTTAAAGAACAGACTCTAAAGCCCCCCATACACCTTTTAGATGATTCCATTCAACTTCCTTTAGATCTACCAACAACTATGTCGTTTCCTCCTTGACAGAATACATAGTGATTGGAAGTATTAGAAAGTTCCTAATATTACATGGTTTTGGTAGAAGAAAAGTTGATTGTACATGAATTGTATTGTAAGATTGTGAGGAATATGGGGGGCCTTCAAGTGACCTCTTTTCAACTTTCTATTTTGCAGACGGTTCTTTGTCCTCACAAATTTGGAGAGAGTCAGCTGATTGGCCTACCCCGTAACTGCACACACATTAAAGTCTGCCATCCTCAGGCGCACCTTTCTGTAGTGCAGGCCAAGATGTAAGTATTCAAGTGGTGTACCCGCTACAGCAGTGGTGGGCAACTGAGTTGATATGGAGGGCCGCAAGTGCGGCCCTCGGCATCACTAAAGGGCCTCACATAACATTGATCCAGACCCCCATCCCCCCGTCCACATATCTCAGCAGGCTGTGGACCAGCTCCCAACAGGCAGTCACCGGCCGCAGGTTGGGCACCTAGGCGCTACAGTCTTCTTGCTGAACATTGAGACATAAATGAAGAATTACTCTACGTTGTTTCTTTCACACAGTGTGGGTTACATTTTGTCTGTTTCCTGCACTGGGTAAGAATTTTGCTCTGTCTGGGGCCAAATGTCCCAAAGCAGCTGCTGCCAGGTACACATCCTTCTGGGAAAGAAAACATGAATTAAATTAAGATGTATCCAGCACATGTCTGTCATGGCTGTGATGTTACTTGCCCAGACATGATTGCAGTGTCAGCGGTGACATTAATTGACTCGATTAGACAATGACAGGGTCCCTGAGGAATAGACAGGTGAGAGGAGAATGAGGCAGATATTGATTAGTATCATTCAGAGAGGAGCACTAGATTCCTACATGTTTTCCTTTCCCCACATGCAATGAAGAATTACAAATAGTTATGTCAACAATCACCATGACTTCCATGTTTCCATGTTGATCTCTAGGGAATCATACTGTTCAGAGACTTGGGTAATCCCTGTTCATGAGCTTTACAATTGATTAGATATTTTTCCTTGTGTGACAGTTATACACATCCACTCGATGGTACTGTAAACATTAAATTGTCACCTATGCCGGCAGACAACTGTGTTCTGACGCCCAACTCAGTTGATACCTTTAGGAGTTAATTCATTATACTGAATGGATGTACTTGGCTTCTTTCCATGTCCTGTATGTCAATACTGTACTAGCATATGTTTGCATATGTACAATTCCAATATTGTGTGTATGGTATTATGACCTATGTTTTGCTTAGTTTTGACAAATTAGTGTCTTTTTATAGGTGTTTGTGGCATTCCTGTCCCTATATTGTGTGTGTGCAGTAATCTCAGTACTATGTATGTGGTGTGCAGGCTTCTGTACGGCAAGTGTGCAGAGCTCTGGTCTCCATACTGTGTGTGTGTGTGTGGTCTCTGTACTGTTTAGTGGTCTGGTCTATACTCTGTGTATAGCGTACTTGTCTCTGTAATCCAGTGCCCAACTTACAGATTCTTGACCTTGATTTATTGGATGCTTCTCTGGCTTTATATAGTCACAAATCATAATGCTGAAATTACCCCTTAATCAAGGCAACGATAGGTTACTATACTACATGTGTTTGTGTGTCCTGACCTGCGCATTGTGTGTGCAGTATAAATCATGCAATCATACAATACATTGCAAGTATAGATACTGTGTTTGTGTTTACAATGTAGGAGTAGGAGCTTCCAAATGCATTGTAATCATAGAAAGTTGTAGTTGCAGTGAAGGGGAAGGTATTTCAGTGTATATTTAGATATGTCTATTGGTACATTGTAGTCACAGTTTATTCACTATAATATATTGTTTCTATTTTTCAGAGCTGCCAGTAAGATGATGTCTCTGGTGAGCACCATTCATGAAAATCATACAGTAGAAATTACCAAGAGGTTCCTAGAGAGCAACAGGAGCCAATCAGGAGCAGCCAGCTGGGCTATGGTAAGTAAATAATTTCCCATAATCCCCTGGCAGTAGTGACAGAAGAACATCTGATATTTATACACTAGAGTGTACATTGTGTCCTCACCCACTGGTCCCTGGGAGCTGAGCAGGTGATATCTAGGGACATGCCTGAACACCTGACACTCGCAGTACAGACTCCTTGTGACAGAGATGTACACAGGTCTGACATAACTGTGTGTGGTAATACCATTGATCAACATTAGATTATAGTGCACAAGGCCATTGATCAAACAAAAGTTGATGCATGTATGACAAGTGTAAAGCAGGGTACAGACGCTAAGATATGGGCCGGATCGATGGGCGCTTTGAGCGCCGTGTGTGCTCGCGGCCATCTATCTGGCCCATATCATATGTGGCCATCGCTGTTTTCGAGCTGGCCCAATCAATCCCGCTCGATAACAGCCATATCGGACATGACCGTTTAATACGGCCGAATGTCCGTTGCTTTGCCTAGAGACCGCAGGTCTCCAGGTAAAGCATCGGCTGAGCTGGAGAGAGAGCAGAGCTGTCTCCCCAGCTCCGCTGATATCTGGCAGCGCCGTGATGACGTCATCACGCTGCTGCAGGGAACATCGGGTACCCTGCTGCGGGTACCCTGCTGCATGTCGAGCCGTCTGTACCCTGCTTTATGCACCATCAGTTCACCTAACTAAACGCCCCCCACTGTTCTGTCGTTATTATAACACTATAACCGTCTATTGTAAACCCCAATATCTCCCCTAACCTTGTGCTTATATTGTAGCCCAGTTCCCTCCCTCTCTCCCTATCCACTATTTGCCAAATCTCTAACTTTCTACTGTACATCTAGTCTCCCCATTGCTCCTCTCAGCCTATCTGCTACTGTACACTTCCTGTTCTTTAGTGCTCCTTCCTCATCCTCCCCTTCCTGATGGTACCTGCACATCATTGCTTGTACTTAATAGCAAGTGGGAGTCATGTGCTTTAAGACATTGGGATCCCATTGTCTTGCTAATATTTTTGGCTTCTGTACTTTCTACAGGATACATGTTTCCCTGGGCTGGAGAAAGAATTTGAGAAGATTATTCTTAATGGAAATCCTTGCAGAGTGATATCCTTGGTTTGTACAATATTTTTGTGTTGTAGCGGTTAACAGAAAGAAAGCACCAGCATTATGTAGTGCTGGCGGCCCGGCACAACGGGCAAAGTTATAAATGAGAGATCACATGACCTGCACAGGGACCACATACATATAGCATACAGTGGCATTTGAAGCACTGTATGACTTCCAATATGATGACAGAAACCAAAGCTGATATTTGTAATGTATATAAAATATATCTACAGTTGTGTGCAGAGTAGCATAAGTGAAAAAAGTAATAATTTCCATACACACAGTGGCCTTTCTAGCTCTTTGGGGGCCCTATGCGAGACAATGGAAGAGAGGACACATCACCCGCCACCCCTGGTGACAGAGGGAAGAGGAAGACACTGAAACCCCGAAAGGTTGTGATTGGGAATTGACCCATGCATGAGGCGGCTTATGGAGCGGGGCCCTATGTACATGCATATTCTGCATAGCACAGGAAACAGCCCTGCATACAGATTATGGTATTGGGAACACCATTCACATTTCAAAGCAAAACATGAAGTAATATTTTAGAAATTTGAGCAACAGAAATTGAAGCAAAGGAAATCTTATCCTAACCTAATAAATAGAAGCGTCTCTTCTTCTTTACAAACTCAAACATTAAGTGTAAATGTTTTAATATATTGCTGTGATTCATTGAACTAATAGTAGTATAACCTCTGATTCTGCTGCATTTATTTCCCTAAGGAACAACATTTTTAGCTGTGACCTCACACATTTAATGTCTGGGCATTGCACTGACCAGCCCATAATGTCAGTCATTTTGTTCTGGAACCAGGATTTTGCTTATCTTATTTAAAACACCAATTTGAAGGGCATTTCCTCTGTTGGTGGTTAAGTAGGCTCAACACCATAGTATGATAAACACCCCCATATCATGATGCTTTTGCGACCATACTTCATGTCTTCACATGAAGACACGTACTGTGTTCAGTGTTTGGGGGTCCAAAAAGAACAATCTTGCTTTCACTAGTCCTCAAAATATTGCTCCATTTCTCTTTAGGTCAGTCAATATATTTTTTTAAAAATTGTGTTCCTTTTCAGCACATTTATTTCCAATAATTTGATGTTATGAGGGCTATTTGCAGAGCTTGACTTCCTATAGGAATCTTCCTTCCTTCTTTGTTTTTTATTCCACCTGAAGCTGATTGAATTGAATTTGAAGGGTAATTTTCAATTCTTCCACAATTTTTTAGGATTTGTTTTATTTTAGCTGAACAGCCTATCTTATGTTTTCCCTCTCCAATCAACTTTTTAATCATATTATGCTGTCCTTCGGTTCTTCCTTAAATAAGAGTGTCACGGAGCAGCAGGTGTGGACCCACTGTGCCATATGTCCTACCTCCTCTAAGGGCGTTGTCTAAATGAACCCACTTGTTCTTCACAATACCCCTGATGGTGGGGATAGACTTTCCCAAGGGGAACACCACTGGAGGGAGTGTAGGAACACAAGGCAGCTGGTCTAGGGGACAGCGGGGAAGGCTCCAGGACTCTATATTACAGGAACAGCAATGGCAGGCAGGGCTTAGCATAACACAGAGACCTTAAAACTGAGGCAAGGCTGAAAGGGCAGGGTTCCTTATATAGCTGCAGGAGATCCACTATTGGTCAGCCAGGTGACATGACAAATACCTAAAATCCCAGGAAATGACACGCGCTGGTGTTTAAGGAAGTGTGTAGAAATAACAGAACCACCACTGAACAGGGCGCCCAAATCTGCAATGGTAAGTAGGGAGGCGGCGTACAGCAGCCACCGTTACAAAGAGTAATGGACCCCTGTTATTTTATAGAGTGAATGTCCTCAATAATTACTATACAAGCCTCTTAGCAGTGTCAGACGTCTATGATACGGAATACAGTACATACATACACTAATTGATGGATGATGCCCCATTATCAGATAGATTCCTTTTTGCCAGAAAGCTTGTTTGACACACGTGATGACACAATTTGTATATTGTGGGATGATGTGTTGATTACTGCAGATTACGTGGACAGAGGCTCACTGGCACTATGTTTTACACAGGAGCTTTGTTTGTCAATGACGCAGCAGCTTGTAGCGATCATTATTCAGAAGCTGCAGGGGAGATCTCCGATCAGCCGAATCCAGGTAAGAATAACAGTTATTTTGGGCTCGCCTGCTTGTACTACATATTTATTTATCTGGCTGTATTGTCAACAGGACATAGTGTGGGAATTCTTTAGGAAACGCTACATCCAGGAAGACATCAGCTGGCGAGGACTGGAGGACTACATGTGTGCATTGAGGCGACATGCCCCTGATAGTCAGGTCAGTGTCCATTGCCCACTATGATCTGTGAGGAATTGGAAGAAGTGTGCTGTGATATTGATTCTCTGGTATATCTCTCTGCAGATACTTTGTTTGCTGGAATCAGTACTGACATGTGATCTGGATCCTTCCATATTGTGCTATATCCTTCTGTATACAGACCTCCTCCAGGTGTCTCCACTATCAGACATGGACCATTTCCAGGCCTTCCTGCAACAGAACTACCAGTTCCTGGAGGTGAGCCCACGCTGGGTGGAATGATCCAATGCGGTACCTCCCTTGTGTTCTGGAATGTCTAATTGTTCTTAACCGTTCTGCATCTGGTCTGGGAAGATGGACCTCAGAACCTGTAACAAACAAATCACTTCTCTTTGTATTTCCATGGAAGTAGATTCCAATGAAGTAAGAATGTGACAGCTTTGCATATTGCATTTAAAATGCTAAATCTGTAGGATCAGAGGCTATGTGGGTATAGAATAAAGACCAAGACGTTATGTGAAGGCTTTTATGTAGACATCCCATCATGCATTGTTCTTACAGGAAACTGAGCGGGATAGTTTGCTGCTTGAGTTTACGGCCTACAGCAAGAAAAAGGTTTCATCCGCCTGTGCTATGGATTTTATACTACATCTGATTCTACAGCATCGAGAACCCCTCATCACTGAGGTAAGTGCTCCTCCCCCAGGGGAAAGAGCTCTTCTCAGTAAACAAGAAAAAAAATTGTGTACCTTTTCAGCACATTTGTTTCCAATAATTTGATGTTATGAGGGCCATTTGCAGAGCATGACTTCCCATAGGAATCTTCCTTCCTTCTTTGTTTATTATTCCGCCTGAAGCTGAATATTGAATTAAATTTGAAGGGTAATTTTCAATTCTTCTTCCACAATTTTTCAGGATTTGTTTACAATTTCAAAGCGTGAGTTTATTTTAGCTGAACAGCCTATCTTATGTTTTCCCTCTCCAAACAACTTATTTATCATATTATGCTGTCCTTCTTTTCTTCCTTAAATAAGAGTGTCACGGAGCAGCAGGTGTGGACCCACTGTGCCATATGTCCTACCTCCTCTAAGGGCGTTGTCTAAGTGAACCCACTTGTTCTTCACAATACCCCTGATGGTGGGGATAGACTTTCCCGAGGGGAACACCAGGTCGCTACCTCTGGAGGGTAGGAACACAAGGCAGCTGGGTCCAGGGGACAGCAGGTAAGGCTCCAGGGACACAGGTGTCGTCAGCCAGACAGTGTAA
>CM070037.1:76006775-76019347 GCA_036250615.1 Ptychadena robeensis
CCAGGAACAATCTCCAAAATCCCTGATGAAGTCCCTGATGGGACGAAACGCGTAGGAACGCACTGGAGTATGACTGTATAGGACTTATTTCCAGGGCTGTGGAGTCGGAGTCGAAGACATTTTTGGGTACCTGGAGTCGGCAAAAAATGGACTGACTCTGACTCCTACTAAATTTAAATGGGAATTAAAAAAAATAAATTAACTTCAAATGTCGCAATTAACAAAACAGTCATAATGAACGACTTCTCTGCTATAAGAATAAATGCATGCAGTGCGTAACATTACAGCACCCACTGTGACCTGAGCCTAAAGGCCCCCACACACGTACCGAGTGGGGGCCGACAGACCAGCTCAGATTAGCTGGATATCAGCTCCCCCCTCGCCTATCTGATTTCATTAGATGTGCTCCCCCTGCTGGCCGTTATGTGCTACAGGGGGAGCAGATCTAGAGAAAAACCCAGTTCAATCTCCAATACTTTGCATGGATACGTGAGTCTTCATGGAAAGTATTGGAACAGCAGCGGCTCCTCCACAGCCGTCGGCTGTCAGTGTTGAAGGGGGCGGGGCCAGCACTCCTCACTCGGAAGTTGCGAGTGAGGCAGCTGTATGAGACAGGCTGCTTCTCCCCAGCTTGTGGCGTGTTGTAAATCACACACTGCAAGCTGGGGAGAACGGGTCCCCATTGAACAGGAATCAATGTGCCCATGTGGTGCACATTGTTCCCCGATCAATGACAGCGTGGTGCCTAGCTTAAGGAAAAAGCAGCAGCATCTTCTGCCTAACTCCCTTTCTCTGCTTAATTGGCCATTACAGTGTTGGTTTCCTGGACAGTAGTTCTGTGGTTACTGTATGTCGCCTTGCTTTCCTTCAATGGGTGGATACAATACATTAGCATATTAAGTACAGACGAGTCGGAAGAATCAGAGGAGTCGGGGAATTTATCGACCGACTCCACAGCCCTTCTTATTTCCGGATCATCAAGATGTTGGATGATTTTTAAAATGTATATTTTCAATGCATGGAGGATCAAGCTCCCTTCAATGCAATGTAACCTAAAGCCCCCCATACACCACCATGCAATTTCTGTACAACCAACTTTTCTTCTACCAAAACCATGTAATATGAGGACCTTTCTACACCTTCCAATCACTATGTATTCTATCAGGGAGGTAACTATACTAGATAGTTGTTGGTAGGTCTCATGGAAGTTGTATGGAGGAATCTGAAGGTGTATGGGGGGGGCTTAAGGGTAACACTATTGAACTATGAATAAGGGTATTCTGGAATACCAATGTTGTGTATTTTGTCGTGCCAGGCTGCAAAAATAAAAATGTAAACGTCAATCCCTTGACTGGAACTTTATTCAAGATACTCACTCTAAAAGTCCATTTGGGGCCGGCCACCCCTAAGGGTTTAGTTCCCCCCTCCTTCTTTGTATTAAGTATGTAAGATATGTTTGCGGCAAGGTAGAATGTAATAGCCTGAATTCACCCAGGTATTTACATAAGGGGGAAGTCTCATTAACTGCACAGAATGAGCTGCTCATGAAGTATGAACACACCAAATCTCTCCTGTCGTAAATATATGCAACAGACTTCTCCCATGTAAATAGCCATGTAATAGGTGAATTAAGGCTTTTTGAATAGCATGAGTTGTGGCCATTTACATTCTGGGGGGGGGGGGGGGCCTCGGCTCCGATCTCAAAGAAACTTGACCTGCTCTGAGCACTATATAGAAACAGTGTTCAGAGCGATTGGATTGTGAAAACTTACTATTTCCATCCTAGTAATGACGTGACACCGGAGGGTGGGAGGAGGACTCCACTCAAATCTCAGCGTAAGCAGCAAGTTTTCAAAAAACAGAAAAGAGCGTTTGCAGTTAAAAATCCTGCCATGAATCCCTCTTTCCCCCCCGATGTCACGGGAGTAATGACGTGACATGGGGGGGAGGGAAGCCTGCCACAGTCGACGGAGCCGCCGCGAACGTTGGGTAATACAGCGCTGCAAGGCACCTCTCAGTGGCAGGCGAGTTCGTTCAGTGCACTTTTTGCACATCCAGAGCGAAGAAACTGGGTTCGTCTCAACCGCTAGGGAGGTTTATGGATCATTTTGACAGATTTTCTGTTATAATTGTAAAATTCTATAAAAATCGTTTGGGGGAAAGATAAAAAAAAGTTTAAGGCAGGTGTGGAAAAAATGCTGTAAACAAAGAATGCTTTAAAACTTGGTAGTAGTAGTAATCATTTATTTTCATCAATTAACAAATGCAAAATGTTCTGCTGCAGAATAGGTTTGGGCCAATCATACACCTCCCTGATGGTATTTCATTATGTGGCGACACTAAACATTGATCAGACTTCACTTTTGTTCATTCACTGCATTTTGCTCATTAGTTGAAAATTAATGATTAACATTTCAATTTTTGAAAGCATTCTTTGTTTACAGCATTTTTTCACACCTGCCTAAAAGTTCTGCATAGTTATATATATATATATATATATATAAAAATGGGGGAATAGTGCATCAAATGGAGTGGAAAAATATGGTACCTCTGTTGTAAATCGATGACAGGTACCAACTAAAAAAGGAGAAGGCTGGATGGGCTAAATGACAATAAGAGGAAAGCAGATTGAGGAGGAAAAGACTGTTAAAAAAGAAAAGCACGAGGCAGAACAAGTATGAAGTAAGAAGAATGGCAAAAAGCAAGTGGATTAAAGAAAGGGATAGGGATGGAGGAATGGGATGGAGAAGGCAGTATGGAATTGAGAAGAACAGTATGTAGTGGAAGGAGGGATAATGTGCAGGATTGCATATGATGGGAGAAGAATAGTAAGTACAAGGGATTTGACAGTAACAGCTAGGATGGGTAAAACAGGATAGGTCTAACCCCTAGGTGCCCAACCTGCGGCCCGGGGGGCCACATGCGGACCTTTAGCCGTTATTCAGTGGCCCCCTTGGTCCTCCACATGCAGCCCCTAAAACCTAACTCTTAATGCATAGCAACTCACCTCTGAAGTGGTCACACGCTGACCCAGCGGTCCTATATGACAATGTTTTGACGGCCCTTTAGTGATGCTGAGGGCCGCACTTGTGGCCCTCCATATTAACTCAGTTGCCCACCACTAATCTAACCCTACCATTTGAGAAAAAAACACTGGACATTTTATTTCTATTGCCTTAGAACACTGAAAGAGTGCTCACTTAATACATTGGTGATAAAAAGTCAATAGTGTCAGATCTGGTGGAAAAAAACAACTTTGCAGATCACAGTGAGCAAAAGACTCACAGCAAGTACAGATGTGTAACAGTGCTGGAGTTGCCTCAGACATATATGCCATAATGTGATCACAAGTGTTATTTAGAAGTCACATTACAAAATTGGAATTTCTGAAATTTGTGGCTGAACCACTGCTCAACCTCAGAGCACACTGTGGGTAGAGGGTGCCAATACAATGAAAAACCGCAGACTTCCTTAATGAGAGAATCTATTTTAATGTAAATGTTCACATTACTATTGACACAATAGTTTAGCATAAAACCTGACGTCTTCAGGCTTTATCACACTACACTGCAGTACATGTGCTGCTTGCAATGCATGCGCATAGTGTGAAAGAGCCCTGACCTTTTTTTCTGGTCGTATTAAAAAAATTACAGTTTTGATGTGAGGTTTTCACACATTAAAACAATCTGCTTATAATATACAATTATTAACACAGAGCAAAATACGCAATAAAATTGTTTAACAAACACGAAGCCAAAATGGAGAAGCCATATGTCAACACTAGGCATATCCCTTTCATAAAAAATAAGTAAACCACCTTTAGCAGTAACTACTTATCTATCCATCTCACAAGGTTGTTGGCCGGAAATGTTCCCCACTTGTAACTACTTTTTATCACAATAGCATGATGGATCTCACTTATATAACCCTTCCTAGATGGATGTGCAGTAACAACTGCCTCTTCAAGATGATTGTTGATGTCTTTCCTCGAAGTGTTAACACACATAGGAAACCTGTGTAACAAATCACACTAACATGGTACCATAAGACGCACCCAGGTTTTAGAGCAGAAAAACCATAATAAAAAATGTAAGTGTTCAAATCAATTGGATGAAAGTAATGGATCAAATTAATGCAATACCAAATCCAGCCACAAGATGTCACTAGCAGCACTTCAAGGCCCAAGCATCCTCCTCACACATCAGGAAGAGGGAGGAATGGCTGCAGATGTCTCCCCGTCTGCCTCTACATCTGTGTGTGGGGAAGCTGCAGCATGAGTGCAGCTCCCACACAAAGGTAGAGATAGATGGAGAGAGGCAAGTGGGGATCTCTTTCATCTGTCTCTGATTTTCATTGCTTCTATCAGCAGGGCTCTGCTGATATAAACAATACAGTACAGATGGGAGATCTGCCTCCCCAGCTAATCTTCTTGCCGGGAGGGTGAGTGAGTGCAGACGGGAAGCCAAGACACAACCCCCCGCGGGGACCATAAGACGCAGGCACTTTCTCCACCAAATTTTTTTGGGGGGAAAAGGTGCATCTCATGGTCCGAAAAATACGATAAGACAATTATCTCAACCACAAATGTATGAAAATTTGTAGTGCAGTTTGAGTGCAGATAATTAAAAAAAAAAGTATTTAGTAAATAATGACTGAGCAAACCTGTAACAGCAGGTAGGTATGGGTATGTATTGCTGATCCTCCAAAGTTGTGTTTACCATTCACCACATCACAGCCAGAGAGTCATGCTTAGAAGCTCAATATAAATACAGGATCAAAGGCTGCTCTAACCTCCCTGGCAGCTCACTGAGGTCCAGATTGTGGTATCCTAAAGCATTCAGAGTTCTGCTTACTGGAAGCGGGGGTCAGCCCAACCCATGAACGATAACCACACACCCGTGACCGTAGAATATTCAGTGGCTGTTCCCCGTTGCTTCCATTTAGTTACAACAGTTGGCCGTAAAATATTTAGCTGCAAAGATATTTCACAAATTGACTTGTGTGACAGAAAACCACATATATTGGAGCAGTCCACATGGTTAATTGTTACCCCTTTTGGCCATTGCAGTGATTGGAATACCCAAATTCATTCATTTTTTTGGGTGTCTGAATCCCAACAGAGTACATCCACATATCTCCAAGTAGGCGAATTGGCAGAAGCTTGTTGTATAGGTCAATATCTCCTTCTGTAATTAACTCGTTTAAAAACACGGAAGAGTGCTTTGTACTCCACTTTGATTAAACGTACTACGTTGTTGAAAACGGCATGGTATGGACCCCCCCCCATCAGCATCAGATGACAACGACGATGCGGCACTGGAGCCAATCTGCATGGCTGCAGCGATGTCGAATTGTTACAGGCTCACATAGAACAGGCAAGTCTGCCAGATCCCAGCCAGGGCAGTGTTTGTTTTGCATAGTTGTCCCCTAGGGTTTATTCCTAATCACTTAAATGTCATACCCTTTAATCAGAATGAAGGTCTAGCACCCCTGCCTCTTTCACTAAAGATGTAGAGGATGCAGCCCTGGAGACGATCTGCGGGCTCGCAGAGGGCTGGCGTGTGTACCCGATCCCAGCTAGGGCAGTTTGTTTTGATAACAACAACCTCCAAGAAGGTTAAGTTTTAATAAGTAATTTCCAATTCCAAAAGTTGTTTTCAGACATTTAAATCTGCAGCTCACTCATCAGGCAATGTCTATGGGCAACTGACTGCACTCAGACCAAAAGGTTGAATAATTACGCACATCCCACTTTGCAGTTATTTATTTGTAAAAAAAATTGGAATCATGTATGATTTTCCTTCCACTTCTCACATGTACACTACTTTGTATTGGTCTTTCACAGGGAATTCCAATAAAATTGGTTCATATTTGTGGCTAATGTGACAAAATTAAAATACTTTTGCAAGCCACTGTATAACACTGTCTGTGTTTGTTCTTAGCACATAAATACCTCCATCATACCCTTCAGCATTACTTTTTACAAACAAGATCAACCATCTCACAGTCAAAAAGCCTCTCCCGCAGACAATCTCCACTATCCTACACCCTGCTCACAAAGGCACGTCTTTAGCATTGTTTGGCTTGCCCTAACCCTTCCATTACTATATTCTTTACAACATAAGATCACTGCTCAATCAATTTTCTCTTTGATTTCAATCACTTGTGGCCAATTGAGCAGGAATCTATTCCAGTGTGGCTATAGAGTATCAATTATGAAATATTGACCCAAGCATGGCTACCCTTAGAAAAAAAGACAACGTATTTTCCCGCCATCAGATGCTCCGAAAAATAGGGTGTGTCCTATGGGCCTAAAAATACACTCGCTGCAACCATGGGTTAGCAAGCAAGCCAATTAAGTCTGTGTGCTCGCAGGAAGATTGCGCTTACCTCTCGAGTGGCCAGCTGGTC
Organism: Ptychadena robeensis; assembly: GCA_036250615.1. Taxonomy (NCBI): domain Eukaryota; kingdom Metazoa; phylum Chordata; class Amphibia; order Anura; family Ptychadenidae; genus Ptychadena; species Ptychadena robeensis. Next base: position 76,013,187 of record CM070037.1, read on the forward strand.
ACTTATTTGTTCTGCTTCTTCAATGTTGCCTTTCTGTACTGCCACATCCAAGCTCTCCTCCAAACGTGACTGTAGAGATAAAAGAAACTCATAAGGGAAGGCCATGTGACTTGCAGATTGTCAGTAAAAATTAAGCCCAACTTTTAGCCAGATAAAAGGTAGCCATACACCGGTCGATTTCCCACACGATTCCTGGCCGATCGATCACCGGGCGCCCAAATCGGATCGGCCAGAGAGCCAACCTGTTGGTGTTTATGATCGATTGGGCACACATCAAGGGGCGTTGACATTTGTGAATCGATCGACTGGTAACAGAATCGTCCAGGAATCGGTGGCCTAAGGTGGTAGGCACAGACTTGTATCGATCAACGCCTGTGGCTTCACCGGAAGCGATCGGAGATCGGAGCGTTGATCAATCGCTCAGGAATCGACACGTGTATGGCTAGCTTTATGAGAATAAAGGTGATGTCTGAACTTATAAATAGTATGGAGAAGAAAGGCGAATCACACTACATGGAAGTCTGGAAAAGGTGAATATAGACCTCAGGGAAGACCCCATCCAAAGTAATGTCCAGCACAAAGGATGCCTGCCGATCTTCTGAGGGGCCGGACGCAGCGTGACGATGTCATCACACTGCAGCCTTTTCCCTCATCTATTGAGGGATAATCTGCAGTGTATGGGCAGCTTAACTCTATCCATCAAGATCCACCAATAAAGGGCTTCAGACCTTATTTATATTAGATGTACGGTGGAGGCCAAAATTATAAGGCCCCCTATAAAATTAGACAACACTCTTTATTTCTCCATGAAAATGAACATTACCATTGGTTATTTTGAAGACAAATACACTATAAAAACTAATTAGGATATTTTATTGATTCACAGAATTGAAACAAAAAAGAGCAAAAATGAGACATCCAAAATTATAAGCCCCCTGACCGTTAACCCCCTTAGTAGATGAACCCAACCCAAGTCCAGTGCGGACTTCCAAACTTGATGAGCAGTGGATGAGCTGGGATCGCCCACTGCTGATCGGAGCTCAGCAGCACCATCTTACCTCCTGCGGTGGCTCTGATTGCCTCTCCAAAGCTTCCTCTAAGGAGGCGGATCTCTCTATCCCCACAACCACCAAGCTCCCCTCCATGACACGTACGTGATGACGTCACACTGGAATTTTCCAAATCCAAATTGCTTTGCCCACCATGTCCTCTTGATAACAATCCTCTCTCCTGGTGGGATGGATGTGCTGGTGAAATGTAAACATGTGGCAGAGCCATCTTGTGGATTTTCAGCACCCAAGAGGATAACCGAGCACTCACCAAGTTAGGGTGGGACCACAGCCTGCCAAAAGTCCAATTGTGAGCCGAGAGGAGGTCCAGGCGATGGTGCTTAACCTCCCTAGCGGTTGAGACGAACCCTGTTCGTTCAGTGAACAGGGTCCTCTCAACCGCACGGGAAGCCGGCGGCGGGGAGACCCTATGCCTCCCCGGAAAGCTGCAGCGATTGTCTACATCGCTGCAGCATTTCCGGGTTGGCAGCACCACCCTGATCGCGTCACGGTGACGAGGAAGGGGGCGGTGGGCGGCGCCATAGACCTCCATGTTAATGGAGGAGTGCCAGCTTTCTCTCTCACGCAGCTGGTGTCAGTAATGACAACAGCTGCGTGTAGAGCTCCGGCGAGATGCCGGAAACGACAGGCAGTGTACACTGCCTTGATCGCCCGTATCGCGCTGTTGTAAACGGCGCAATACGGGCGGTGCGCTAGGAAGGTTAATCAACATAGAGAGGGAAGACTAAATAGCGCTTGGCAAATCAGTTCAGGAGAAGCCCCTGCCCTCTCTGCCCATGGAGATGCCGTTGCCCTGGTAGAATGCGCTGTTACTACCAATGGACATGAAAGATCCGATGAGACTTGCACCTTTTCACCCTTTCGCCATCCTGAGTGAAGTATGAAAAATGCATCGGTCTTCCAGACTGTGCTGGTAGCATCTAAATAAAGCAGGACTGCCCCCTTACATATTTGCAGGGGTTGCACAAAAGGATGGAAGAACAAATTCTTGATTGCTGTGAAAATTTGTAGTGACCTTTGGCAGGAAATGCGGATCTGTATGCAGAAGAATCCTATTGTGGAAGACCTGGAGGAAAGGCTGCTTGATAATACGTCTGGCAGTGGTGATAGCAACCAGAAACAGTGTCTTGAGGGTGAGCCCTTTAATATCCATAGTGCCCTGGAAAGGAGAATTGGTCAGTGCCTGAAGTACCACTGTCAGGTCCCACTGAGAAAAAGGCTTGCTCCTGACCTGTCTCAACCTAGCAATCCCCTTAAGCAACCTGGAGACTAGAGGGTCTTCTGCGAGGGTGCTTGACCGCTGGCCCTTGAGACAACAGGTCTGGTCTGTTGGAGAGAATGAAGGGATCTCCCAACGGAGGACCTCCAAAAACCAAGCTTGTTTTGGCCTAGAAAGGCACCATTAGGTTTATACAGGTGTTCTCCCTGCTGAACTTCTGCAGGACCAAAGTGGTGAGATTCACCAGAGGGAATGCATAGCATAACTTAAAATCCCACGCATTAGACAGGACATCCAAGGCCAGAGCAGAATCTCTTCTCTCCAAAAGAACTGCAGGGTTTTTACATTTACTGCTGATGCAAAAAGGTCTATAGAGAGCATTCCCCATTTGTGCACGAAGAGCTGAAAAACCTCGAGATGAAGGCACAAATCTGCTTCCTTCAGAGGGTGACATTTAGAGATCCCTTGGGGTGAAGAACTGACATGGAAAAGAATTTTAGCTCGACCTATCTGACATGACCAATACGTTCCGGATCCAGAGCTGGTGTTGGAAGGCAACCAATGCCCTGGATACAGCCAGTAATTCGCTGAAGTTCGAGGATCATCTGGACTTGACCCTGCTCCAGGTTCCCTGTGAGACCAGTTCTCCTAGATGAGCCCTCCATCCCCAGGTGCTGGCGTCTGTCACTAGCCTGAGCTGATCCACAAAAAAGCTTGGACCTGCACCAGATTCCTGGTGGTTCGCTACCACCATAGGGATCTCCGTACCCAAGTGGGGATGTTAATAACCTGGTTTAGATCTTTTCTCTTGCTCCATTTTGCCAGGACCTACATTTGAAGCTTCCGAAGATGCACTTTCGGCCATGGCACTGTCTGTATGGATGCTGACATGTGACCTATCAGCGCCATTGCCTGCCGGATTATAACAGACTCCCTAGTCTGGAGCTTCTTGGCTGTTGAACAAAGCCGCCTTACCTTCTCTTCCGGTAAGAACATCTTTTGCAGTCCACGATGTAACCCAGGAAGAGATATCTTTGGGTGGGGTTTAACTGTTACTTTTCCCAGTTTATAAACCATCCCAATGACTGAACATGGACTAAGGCTGTGGAGGTCTCCTGCTGCAGCGGATCCTTTGTCCCCTAGAAGAAAAGGAGATCGTCCAGGTACCTGGGACATCCGTATTGGTGCTAGAGACTCGGCCATAAACTTGGTGAAGATCCTTGGAATCAAGCTCAGACCAAAAGGCAGAGCTCCAAACTGAAAATGAAGAATCGCCTTTTTCCATTTTAAAGCCAAGCATGGAACAGAGGAGCATGGTGCTGACACGCTTATGCCCAAGGTGCTGTAAGCTGACTGGAACCCACACCAAAAAACAGGTATTTCCAACCGGAAACGTACAGCATCCCCTAAAGGTCACCAACAGGGTTCCTGATGTTCCTCTCCAGTGGAGGAAACACCAAAGACTAAGGAGGTGGATGAGAGCTGGCCTTTTTAAAACCTGGTTTTTCCTCCTTCCAGGGGTGGAGTCTTGGGTGCTGTCCTGGAATGACGTTTTGGGAAAATTATGTTGATACTTTGAGGGAGAATATGCAGAAATCTACTCGTAGTCTAGGCTTAAGTCGGCGCTGGGTCTTCCAACAAGTAAATGACCCAACGCATATATAGAAATGAATCCAAAAGTTCCTCAAGGATATCAAGACCAAGATCCTGGGATGGCTTGCACAGAGGCCGAACCTCAATTCTATCTATTCTAGAATCTGTGGAGTGTGCTCAACGATCATGTTCGGAAACCATGCAATGTGGACCAGCTAGAACAATTTGTAATGGCAGAATGGGCACAAATCTCTCAGACCTGTGCCAAACTAGTAGAGATTGTAGTCAGTTGAGGTTAAGAAAGGGTACAACGGCAAGGGGGCTAATAATTTACTATTTTGCCCTTTCGTCGTTTAACTCAGTGTATCAATACAATAACCTACTTAAACTTGGTGGATATTGTTTTTGTTTCCAAAATAACAAACACATGTTGTTAATGGTCATTTTCATGGAAAAACCAACAGTGTTGTCTAATTTCATAAGGAGGGCTAATAATTTTGAATACCTACCTTCTTTAAAACCTTCTGGCACACAGGTGGATCCAGGTGGTCATTGACGCCAAAGAATTTCTCAAGAGTGTTTAGAGCTGGGATCTTCTCTGGAGTTGAACTATTAACAAAGAAAGAAAATAAAATAACAATGAAAAATAATAGAAATTACATTTATAGTAATAGGTGTCCACAATTTAAATGGGTTATATACCTTCCATCCTTCTCTGAAGCTTTCCTGTTCCTATTTCTGGACTTTCTTTTCCCTATTTATAGAAATATAAAAAACGTTACCCAGTGCATTTTATGGCAAATTGTGCATCTAGAACAGAACAACATCTAGAACAAATGCCAACATTACTGGCCCCAAGTGGGAGCAAAGCAGCACAGTAGCATTAGAGAGCTGTTACTTCGGAGGAAGCAAAATAAAAGACTGCTTCTGGGGAACATCTACAGACTAAAAGCAGCCATAGACGTGCAGATTCTCCCTGGATAGATGAGGGATCGACTGTGTGATAACATCATCCCGCAGCAGTCTGCCCCTCAGAGGACCGTCCGGCACCATTTCTGCCAGATGGGAATCTACCAACATGTTGGAACACTGTGCAATCCGACATGCAGGAGATTCCTGGTTGATCTCGCCAGATGGGTGCACACGATTTTCTGCCGAGAGACTGCCGGGCAATTGGCAGGAACACGCACGTCCGGTTGATCAGCCAAAAAAATCTACCTGTGTATGGCTATGTTCCCACATAGGCGATCAGCTGCGGGGCCGACACGATTTTAATTGTGTGTGGCAATTGCGGCTGTTGGGTGGGCTTGTGCACACTTCAACTGAGGGCCGCGATCAGCTGCATGCAGTTGTGACCCACGATATTTAACAAGGGTCACCACATTCTGAAACGTGGTTCATCGCGTTCTGATCGCCGGCCGCCAATCGCCCCCCTGATCCCGGCAATAGACTTGAATGGTGACGGTGAAAATAGCTTGTCACTTCAACTGTGCCCATTCACTGGGTGCGATCAGGTGGGGAGGGGCAAGATGTCCTGCCCCCCCCCCCCCCCCCCCCCCCCCCCCCCCCCCCCCCCCCCCCCCCACTTCCTGGCTGAAATCACTCAGCCGCGATTCTAATCGGGGGAGATCACTAGGTGCTAATGATCTCCCGGCTGATCTCTAGTGTGGAAACATACCATAAAGTAAGAGAACTTTGGACCAGAAACACCTGCACTCTATGGCTACAACCGCACAATCCTTGATTTTATTTTTACATTCCATTTTCCATTCTAGCCCACAAAGATAGCAGTAGAGCCATTGGTCCATCCAAGTCCACGTCTCACCTCTTTTACGCTGCTGCAGCCGAGTCATTTCTGCCTGTAACTCACAGCGCCTTTTTTGAAGTTCAAGAAATTTCTATTGTTGCAAAATATAGAGAGAAATTATTACACAGGGTACAGGAGTCCTAGAAGTGTGCAATCTGTGTCATAACTAGCATACAGGAATCTAGGAATGAAGAGTAAATTGAAGTGTGGAATGCTTAGCATTAGAACTGAGGTTTAGGACCAAGGAAGGGTGCAGTGACAAGCGTAATAGCTTAATATCTTTGGAACAAAGATCCATTGAGGGTGCAGTGACAGGAGTGATAACTGGGATACAGAGATCCAGGAAGGGTTGAATGACTGCAGTGAAAACAGAGGTGCGGAGAGCCAGGGAGGGTGCAATGACTGGTGTGATAACCAGGGCTGTGGAGTCGGTCGATAAATTCCCCGACTCCGACTCCTCAGTTTTAGATTC
>CM070037.1:76020912-76031952 GCA_036250615.1 Ptychadena robeensis
GCTTCAATTTTGCCTTGAAAGTATGTGGCCAGGTCTTGGGCAGAGAAGGTGGCAGTGGGAAGAGGAGGTAGGATTGAGCAGAGAGTTGAAAGTGGAGAAGAGGCAGTGAGGGTTGGATGCTTGTGAGGATATGAGGGAGGAGAAGTAGGTCTGTTTGGCAGCAGTAAGCTCAGCATTGAATTTCTGGAGTTTGGCCTTGTAGTGGAGAAAGTCAGTGCTCTGACCAGACTTTCTCCATTTACGCTCTACCTTGCGAACATCTCGTTGGAGGGAGCGCGTGTGCTTACCGTGCCAGGGACGGGGGTTGGTGGGGCGGGGAGAGCGGAGGGTGGCAGGGGCAAGTTTATTTAGGACAGATTGAAGGGTGAGATTATAGTGAGAGGCAGCTTGGTCAGGGGATGCGAGATTCACATGTATATGTCACTCACGGTACCCAGGTTTCCTGTTGGAAACATGTTACAATACACATTGCTATGTGTTATGCGTTATGTTCTATGCACTGCTGTATGCAGCTTTACTGCACTACGTTTGCAGTCAAAATACATTTCAATTGGGACCACAAATGCATCGAGATAAAAAAAATTATACACTGAACTGGCCAATGCATTGCTGACAGAGCAGCACATGTCATGGAAACGAACTCTTAGGGCAGAAATCATTTGCAGATAGATGGTGTCAGGTTGGTAACAGTGCTGGAAATAGAAGAGGTCAGTTGGAGCAGAGGAACACCCTCCAATCTTTCTATAACACCATCTTATCCCGGGGTTGTGCCTGAGATATGATTGGTACAAGTGTAAAAATCCATCAGCAGGAGAAAAACTGATGTCAGAAGAACTAAGTTCTGCTTTTGTTTTTCTAGGATTAATTATGTAAGCACTAAGATATTAGGCAGCACTTTACAGAGAATATATACTTACTCATATCACTAACTGTCAGGGGAGCTCACAATCTAATGCCCGTATCATAGTACTGTATATTTTACTAACACAGTGATCTGTCACAGCCTAAATCATACGTTAGGGCCCCCATACACCTTTAGATTTCTCTGTCAGATCTCCTTTTGTTTTACCAAAACCATGTAATATGAGGGACTTTCTGAACCATCAAGTCTACCTGTGTTCAATCGCAGAGGACCCTATACTGCATAGTTGTTGGTAGATCTAAAGGATATCTAACAGAGAGATCTAAAGGTGTATGGCCAGCTTAACCAATATAGGAGATTGTTTGGGAAAAACCAAATATCCTAGCAGCATGTCGTTGGAGTATGGAAGGAAAACAGACTACCAGAGAACATGCAAACTCCTTGCAGATAGTGCCCAAACCGGGATTCGAATCTAGGATATTGGCGCTGTATGGTCAGAGTGCTAACTTTCTGAGCCAGTGTGCTGCCCACAATGTGAAATCTAGATCTTCTCAAAATGTTACATCTAAAATAAGGGTCTGCTACCCGTGGCTCCATGGGGCTTTTTAGCCTCCTTGTAGTGGCCACCTTTTTATATCCTGTGTTTGGGCTCTTTCAAATTATATGCGATGCATTGTGTACCAGCAATGTATGCATTAGCTCAGGTATGTGGGATACACGTGTAAAAGGTGCGTGCAGCAGCATGTTATGTGGAAACACAGTAAGCGTAAGTTTGAATGTATGTTTTGCAGCTCCTGTATATTTTTCTGTAGTGAAATAGGGATAGCATAGCTCTTTTGAGAGTAAAGGTTGCCAAACCCTGTTTTAGAACTTAAGCCTTCCACCCTACATCATTATGGGTTGGTAGTAGTCATAGAACCCTCCTGAGTTGCTGTATCTGTTCTGATAGATCTGATTGATGACTAAAGAACTGATGGGGGGATGCAAGGAGAGGTGTGCGCTGGAACACCGCTCTCATCAGTAGAAACCTCTCCCAGGATACAGTAATACCATCACACTCTTCCGGCTCTGGATTGTGTCCAAGTATCAGCCACGTCTCCATGTTCCCCCAGCTGCTCTTCTCCATCACAACAGCAGTAATTAGGCCGGACATTAGACTATTATGTACGGCATTAATCCGCTGTGTATGCAGAAGCTGCAGAATGGAGTATTTGTTACCTGTAACTCTGCTGCCTTGTTTGAGCTCATGAAACAGAGGATTAGAGCTTCTCCTGCTGCAGACTGAGTGATAAACACTTTATAAATGTCATCTCTTTGTCTCTTGCGCCCCCATGTAAGTGGCACGAAAGGATGATACGGTCCTGCTCTACTATAAAATTTTCCTTGCGATTTTGTTAAAAATAAACCGGAATTTACTGATCTGAGGAACTAAAAATAAATATGATTGGAATTACTGAATATATTGTATATAGAACAAAGATATAACTGGTTGTTGGAGGGATCATATACACCAACAGGGTTCTTAAGCAGAGATTTTGGGGTTCAAATGAAAAGCTAGTCAAACTTAAAAAACAGCAATAGCTGCATTAAATTTGCTTTGCTTGCAGTACCAACAGCACCTATGAAACCCTACCTAAACAACGCAGGTCAAAATCAGCCTCAGGACTGCTGACCACACAAAACCATTGGCATTAATGGAAATCTGCTGCCCTGCGTGTAGAAACAGGAATTTGCCAACATTAGTAGGAATCTGAGGAATGGAAATCTCAGGTTATATGAAAATAATCATCGTCTTTAATAAAATATCAGTTATGGAGAACAACCAAAATTACATGGCATGGCAGACTTACTAATAAATTAGAGAATTTATAGATGTAGAACACACTGATCTATAAATGGAAAGAGTATTGCTAAAGCCAGCCATACACAGGTCGATACCCGTTAGATTGACGAACACTCGATCGGAAAGTGTGATGCGTCAAAGGAACGGCAAATCATGCACATCATTCCCATCCAAAGTAATTGTGATCCACCAAAAATTTATGTGGGATTGATCGCTCCATGTGGGCAGCTTCGATTCACACAGGATTGACCACCACAAACGTGATCAATCATATGGGAACCTACCACTAAATCGACCCTTTTATGTGTGGCATAACACATTGTTACCCTGCCATAGCTTTGTGTGATTTAGAATAAACATAAGGTGATCTGAGCGGGATAAAGAATTTGCTGGTGTAACAGATTTCATATTAGCTTTACATTTTGCACGTCCTCCATTTCTATGTGCTGTATTGGGGGCGTGGACATTTTGTACTGTATCCGAGATGTCCAATAATGAGGTAGTTCTACTCTGTAGAGAACTTCTCCTAATTTCCAAAAGCTCTAAGTACATTCACTTACACTTGAGTTGCTTTTATGTGTTTCTTTGAAATTAATACATTCATTCTTGTTTACAAAGCAGCCTAATATGTGCATCAGGCACTTATTGTGTTACATCTGCTATTGGAGCTCTATGGAGCCCCAAATGTAGCTGACACTGTGTATGTCTTAATATCAAGGGGTGCACATGAGTGGTACTCTGGTACACAAAAGGGGCACAAAAACTAGCTCTGTGTACCTGCATTATTGTTGCCAAACTGATATGCGTACTAACAACTTGGAGGCACTCCGTGTCTGGGCGGCCGCAGCTTAATGTTAAATGTGTACAGTTTATGTCTCTTGGATAACTGCAGAGAAATGTGAATAACTATTAGTGATGAGCGGCATAGGCAACATTCGTATTCGCGGCATGCCGCGAATTTTATGGAAAACATTCGGAAAATATTCGCATTCGGCAATATTCGGGGTTTTTTTTTGTTATTGCGAATATCGGCAGTTTATTGCGAATTTCGCGCGCGCAATATATGTTTAACATGGTGCGAATTTTTATGCGAATTTTAAAAGTGACGATTTTCGCAATATTCGCATCACCCCAATATTCATTAAAAAATCTGTTGATGGTGTTGCTAAGCTCTTGTTGCAGCCTTCCCATTCGTCCACTCACATTGAGAGGGAAGTGTAATGGATAAAAAATACCGAATATCCGGAATTGCGAATATTCGGCAATATATTCACCATCTTCGCGAATTTCCGAATTGACGATATTCGCGATTAATATTCGGAATCCGAATATTCGCGATCATCACTAATAACTATGAAAGGTTGCAGTAAGGGGTGTCAAATTGGGAATATAAATTAATAATAATAAAAAAAAAGATTGGACTTCTAAGGGTGTTGGAGATATGGGAAAAAGTCAGAAAATTCATATGTAAGGGTAAAATCTGACAATAGAAAAGTACTGTATGACAACTGGAATATGACTTTGAAAGGTTACCTTTTGGAGAGCTGGTAGTCTCAGGGGTTAGTTACTAACCCAGGAAATGTCAGGGTTGTACTACTGAGGTATGAGATCTGGGGGTTTAAACCTGTTGTACTGTGAGAGTTACATTTGACCCAAAGCCAGCTGGTGACCTGTGGATGGAGGCAGCTAATTTGAGGATCAATCAGCAACAGGGAGGTCCATCTGCAGCAGAATCTACCATGCAGGAAGGACAGTGAGGGAAACAGTGAGGAAGACCACACTACATATGGGGTGAGTACCAAACACCATCTCCTGGTGCTCATCTGAGGAGCTCACTAAAACGTTATGTGCACCCCTGTTCATATTACTGTTTTACATGTGCATGAGTAACCAGTAAATCACACAAGTGCTTTTGGGACATGTAGTCCAGGGATAGTGGCCTTGTATAGACAGAAGGGCATACTTCCCAAACTGTAAGTTTGTGGCAGCACTGATAGAGTAGGAGTTTTGAATAAAAATAATAAAGGGGTGAAATGCTGTGTAATAAAATAAAATTGCCTTTATCTAATAAATATTGCTTGTAGGTTGTAACATTTATTTTTTACATGAGGTATTAATAACCCATTAACTGACACATAGTGAGTCTTTTCTGACACAGTAATTTATCATGTCTATCTATTTTCTGATCTTGCTGAGAGAACTTTATAAATGTGGCACATGACAGTAACTGATTTGTAAACTGTCTGTATTAGTGATCTGTAGCAGTCTCTTGTATTGTGCATCTCATCTCTTACAGCATTGTCTTTTCATCTCTGGTTGCACTTGAAATTCTTTATATCATAAAATGTGACCACAGCTGTCATCCAAGGCCTTGTTGTACGTGAGCCCCAGCCTCCAATCGGGCATTTCCTGACACTTTATTCACATAGATCAATCTATAACTGTCAGCAAGACAAGCAGGATGGTAACATCACTGGCAGCCTGCCTCTGCACCATGCCCATTCTAAAATCTTGCCGCTTTAAACAGCCAAGCGGTTCGGTTAAACCTGCGGACTGGGGAGAAGAGGAGGCAGATAAACTAATCATAATTACTGAGGTATCTTTGTGTGTCAGGCTGTTTATAGCACCAATTTGAATTGAACTTTAAATGAAAAAAGCCTATCTCTAGAAGTGGTAATAATTTTAGTCATCTGGCGCGGCCCGTAGCTTGTGGAATTCATTAGCACAGATTAACATATAAAGTGGCTGGGATATCTAGTAGCAAACGTCGAGGTTTCGGGGGCCCTAATTCAGCGAGGAATGAGCAGCACGTTCAATATTAGGAACTATGACATTTTTAATTTACACAAAGCCTCCAAAATAGGAGGAAGGCATTTAAAATCCCAAACAGATAATGGCACCATCGCCCTACCTTCCTCCCTCGCCCGACCGTCTCTCCTTCTCTCTCTACTGCTCTTTTTTTTTCTTTCCTTTTTTTTTCTTTTTCAGCTTAGCAAAGAAAGCTAATTATCCACAGCACAAGGAGACAGCTAAAAATAATAAGATTATAGAGAATAATTTGCCAATATAATTACAACCAAATTGGGTACACACAATCGTAAGATACATGTATTGCTTGACCTGGGTGAGCAAGTGAAATAAATCCGGCCTCTATAGCCGGGCTAAATGTGTTTTTATCATCTGTAAGTGCTGTTTGCGCAGCCAGCTCAATTTGCATGTGTAATGTGCCTATACAAATTGACAACAAGTAAATTATGGCAGGGAAGTAGGCCGCGGAGCCGGGGCCGGGCCAGCTTGCAAAGCTCTCTTCATTTTGAAAAGCCAGTGAAACGTGACGCTCATAGACCGGCTCTGCGCTGACAATCCTCAGACTTATTGTCTCCTAAAATGTCATTATGGCTATTATTTGTCGAGCTAATTCATTTATTAATATATAATTTAACTCTGACTTGTCATAGCACTACAAAACCTCCCGGAGAACCGCCTCTGCTCCTCTCCCTTCCCTCCTCTCTATTTTATTCCTCTCCCACATTTCCCCTTGCCACCTCTCCCTTTATTCTTTCCTTTTCATTCTCTATACCCCCAAATCCATATCTTTCTTTCCTGCTCTTTCTTGTCTACTCCCCTCTTTACTACTGAAATATAAATTCACTTAATATAAGGGGGATAAGAGCTGAGTCCCGGAACATGATAATATAAAAGGGAATAGGATATGAATTCATATACAATATTGGGAAATAGGAATAATATAAAGTGACAGGAGGTAAATTCAGGGACATAGACAGAGGTAAGGGATATTGTGTACAGTAGTGGGATTGGCACTAAGTTCAGGAACAAGAGAAAGTGATAACACCAGAAGGATGACTGTGGCTCCTTATTCTCCCCAGGCAGTTTATAGATGCAAGTGTTGAACTCAAAAAAGTTTTTAGAGAACTGCTGAAAATATTTCACAGCTTTCATGTGTTTTAACATGCTATCCCCCGTATTCATACTGCACGTTCTTGAAAAGGGTTCAGTCTGGATCCTCTTTCCCCTATACATTGGAGCATTGTCCTGCTGGAAATACCAATCATATGCAGAAGATAACAAATATTTTTCTAGAATGTGGCTTGATTCACCTTCACAAAGACACCTTGCTGAAACACCTACAATATGATCACTGATTCTCTATGCTAGGTAATATAATATTTTTATATTACCTAGCATAGAGTATTTTTATTTATATTACATCAGTTTATAGGTTAGGGATCTAGCTACCCCACTTACAAACCAAGCATCCATATAGAACACACCCAAATAAATGACTGGAGCCATTTCAGATAAGCCATAATATACGGAGGTGAAGGAAAAAATATAAAGGAGATACAATTATTATTATTATCAACTCATGTATTTACTGCATTTGTTCATTACTGCATATTGGGAAATCGACACAATTCTAACATTTTTGGCTCTATACAACACCTCAATGGATTTGGAATGAAACACAATGTGCTTTAACTGCAGACTGTCAGCTTTATTTGAGGGTATTTACATCCAAATCAGGTGAACAGTGTAGGAATTACAAGAGTTTGCATATGTGCCTCTCACTTGTTAAGGGACCAAAAGTAATGGGACAGAATAATAATCATAAATCAAACTTTCCCTTTTTAAATCCTTTGCAGTCAATTACAGCCTAAAGTTTGGAGCGCATAGACATCACCATATGCTGTGTTTCATCCCTGGTGATGCTCTGCTAAACCTCTACTGCAACTATCTTCAGTTCCTGCTTGTTCTTGGGGGTTCTTTGACCCTAAGTTTTTCCTTCATCAAGTGAAATGCATGCTCAATCAAAATCAGGTCAGGTGATTGATTTGGCCATTACATAACATTCCACTTCTTTCCCTTAAAAAACTGCTTTGGGTCATTGTCCATCTGCACTGTGATGCGCCGTCCAATGAGTTCTGAAGCATTTGGCTGAATATGAACAGATAATATTGCCTGAAACACTTCAGTATTCATCCTGCTGCTTTTTTCAGCAGTCATCATCAATAAATACAAGAGAACCAGTTCCATTGGCAGCCAAACATGCCCACATTATGACACTACCTCCACCATGCTTTACTGATGAGGTGGTATGCTTAGGATCATGAGCAGTTTCTTTCCTTCTCCATACTCTTCTTTTCCCATCATTCTGGTACAAGTTGATCTTGGTATCATGTGTCCATAGGATGTTGCTCCAGAACTGTGAAGGCTTTTTAAGATGTTGTTTGGCAAACTCTAATCTGGCCTTCATGTTTTTCAGGCTCACCAATGGTTTACATCTTGTGATGAACCCTCTGTATTCACTCTGGTGAAGCCTTCTCTTGATTGTTGACTTTGACACACATATACATACCTCCTGTAGAGTGTTCTTGACTTGGCCTGTAACCAGGGAATTCTTGGGTCATTGGCCTGTAACCAGGGAATTCTTGGGTCATCCACCACAGTTGTTTTCCGGTGTTTTGACCATGTGACCTTATGTTTTTGCTATCTCTCTAATGGGATTGTTTTGTTTTTTCAGCCTAATGACAGCTTGCTTCACTGATAGTGACAGCTCTTTGGATCTCATCTTGAGAGTTGACAGCAACACATTCCAAATGCAAATAGCACACTTGACATTAATTCTGGACCTTTTATCTGCACATTGTAATTGGGATAATGAGGGAATATCACAAGTCTGGCATTACTTTTGCTCCCTTAACAAGTGGGAGGCACATATGCAAACTGTTGTAATTCCTACACCGTTCATCTGATTTTAATGTAAGTAACCTTAAATTAAAGCTGACAGTCTGCAGTTAAAGCACATAGTATTTCCTTCCAAATCCATTGTAGTGGTGTACAGACCCAAACATTTTAGAATTGTGTTGATGTCCCAATATTTATGAACCTGACTGTATGTACCAGACACCCGCTGTGTTGGGGAAGGTACATTATCTATTGGGATTCCATGAAGTCCCCCATACATAGCTACCGCTGCTTGCCCATCCCTTTACCATTGTTTTGCATGAGTAACAGCTTACTCAAACTATTGTTTTGGGACATGTAGTCCCAGGAAAGAGCTCTTAAAACAGCAGGCCACAGTCACCAAATAGGAAGTGAAAATTAAAGCAATAAAGGGCTAAAAAGAAGCTGATTTTCTGTAAAAAAAAAATATGTTTTATCTATCAATTATTGCTTGTAGGTTGGAATAGTTTTTTTGACATGAGGGATAATACTGATTAAAATCGGTGGATCATTTAAAAAGAATAGGAAGATAATCCAGGGTTATTATTGCGTGAAAAAAAGGATAAAGATGATAGATTATCAGGGCAAATGATGCTTAAAAATGGCAAAGGATGTATTTCACATTTTCAGGGTAAATCATAATTTAAAGTGGATAAGAGGTAGGCTATGGGACAATATTAGAGGAGCAACAAAATATAACGGGTATACTGAGAGGGTCCAGGGCAAAGGATGTACTTTTTGTACATTACTTTGCACCCACTGTTCCTTCTTTCTGAAGAAATCACAGTGTTGGGCCAGTGTTCCTGGCTAAGCTAATGGACTGTCCTTTTATTTGGAATTGGTAAGGCTAGGAAAATGTAAATTTGGTGGAAATACCAGGGTGTGTGCAGCAAATCAACCCTACATGGAAGATCTTTAATATGCCCTTTAGAATCTCGTTACAGAGCTAAACGCATCATTAATATTTCACCAGCCCATTCTGACAGCTGCTGCTAAATGTCATCTGTGTGATTCCACTATCTGCCAGGGTCACCCTACCAGGCAGCCTCAGCTCCCTGACAACACCACAGGGATAATGGACTCTTCTTTTAGAGCGGACTTCAAAAATAAAACTGAAGAAATTAATAGATTAGGGTGATCACACCCTAGAACTTCTGCATGTAAATCTGACAGATACAGGTTGAAACCATTTTATCTACCATAACACACAGAAAGTTATGGCTTCTCCAATTGCAGGACAGTAGAAAGCTCAAGGTTATTTTCATCTTTTGAAGTGCCTACCACTGTGAGCATTCATAGATAGCAGATGTACATTCCTCCCCTGGATCATCTTGATCAACATGCTTGTACAAGGCTGGGGAAGACCTTCTGTGTGGAGGTTAAAGGGTCATTTGAGATAATTTTGTCACACACATTTTGTCACCTGGATAAGAAGCCTAAAGCCTTGTAGAATACAAACATCCCAGAATAAGAAAACAGAAAAAATAGGGATAAAAAAGTGTCCAGAGACCCAGGAAGCTTGGGGTCATCAAAGAGGAAAGGCACCAACAGTCAGCAACCAGCAGACAAGACAGAGGTGCATCCAGACACGTTGGGTCAGAACCTCAAAGGTTCTTGAGTATCATGGAAAAGCTATAGTTGGTGGACAAGGTGGTGTTCATATAGGTGGGTAGACAGAAGAAACAACAAGCCAGGAACAAGACATGTTGCAAGACAAGACAAGATGTAATGATCATTGGTCACAGGTGTACAGATAAATGAGACAGTCGTTCTTATAACTATCTGTTTATTCTGTTATCCCCTCCATCTACACAACATTCTTTATGTTGATGGTGGATGGGATATTAGCTACAATTGAGGGACCCTTTCTGCTACTAGGAAGGCTACCCCTTCTTATCTATTGACAATTTAATATGTATATACCCTATCTACTCTGATTATCAACTATTAAATATTCCTCTGTTTATGAGATAGACTATATGGTTGAGACGTTCGGTTAATCAATTCCTTTACTTTGTATGTCACTGCTGGATTTAGGTGGACGTTGGGCATCCTTACCCGATGGTCCTCCGTTATTTCGTCACTCCTCCTCACCCGGCAGCCTGTGGATCTCAGGGGTCACTGCAGCAGACCTCCTGGAGTGTCATCATGTCTAGTGCACCACCTTGGCAACCCATTCTCATTACACACATTCAAAAGAATGTGAGTATGAGAAGACCAACATTGCGTTGGTAGCTCCACTTAAAACTAGATTTTTATATGTATATAACTTTTATGACTCCCATTTCATTATGATCATTATTCTGTCTTCTGTTTTTATGATTATGTTAGTGAAACCAAACATCTATCTCCTGATGAAGCAAAAGTTGTGCGAAACGTGTCGAGATAAAGGGTCAAGTGCTTAACTACTCATATATGTAAATGGAATTATTCTTCTGATTGTGATTGTTCAATGTGGAATTGTACTACAATATATGCCAAATGTTTTTTTATCTGTTTATGTACCAATGTACCACAAATAAACTAATACTTTTTTTATCTATGTATCAGTGCCTTAAAAGTCCCTGGAGTGCCAGTCTCCAATTAAGGG
>CM070037.1:76032052-76055495 GCA_036250615.1 Ptychadena robeensis
GAGGATGATGTGGTCAAAATACTCATTTGCCTAATAATTCTGCACTCCCTGTATATCTTTGTGGGGAGAGTATGACATTAGAGATCTATTTTTACTTAGTACAGATAAATACTTTTTTACACTGAGGACTGGAAGCCCTCTATTGTATATAGCTTTTTGTATGTTGTACATCAACCCACACAACATGTATCCAATTGTGTATTGTCCAATAACACGTCCAAACAAAGTTATGCTCACAGGGGTTTATAGCAAAAACAAAGTCCACAGAAAAGGCCAAGGCTCCTGGCTTTCAGACATTAACACAAAGGTTTTTGTTTTTCTATGGAAAGTCTGCCCAGTTCCTTCCCTACCATTACAGAGGTCTAGGACCCTGTAACCAAACACTAAAAACACTCAGCAAACTCAGGGCTTGTTTCCACTGGTGCGTTTTTGTGCGGTTGCGTGCTTTTGTAACCGCGCGGCCGAAACCGCAGTCAACCGCATCCATTGGGAACCTCAATATAGTTTCCACTGGTGCGGTTGTGCGCGTTCGAATGCAGATGGATGCGGATGAGGTTTAGGGCGCGGTTGTGAACACTACCCTACAGTGTTTCGAACCGCATCTGCATCCCAACCACATCCGCATCCCAAAATCGCGCAAAAACGCACCCATAGGAAAGCATTGGATGCGGTTAAATTCACGCAAAAACGCATGGCATGCCGTTATAGAGCAGATGCGGATCCAAAAAACGCGGAAACGCGCAAAACCGCATGGCATGCGTTTTCGTGCGGACGCCCATGCGGTTTCGGCCGCACGAAAACGCACCAGTGGAAACAAGCCCTAAAGGTGCTGCCCAATAGTGTTGAGCTCAAATTTTGGAATTGCGAATATATTCAGCGAATAACGGCTATTCGAGAATTTGCAAATTTCGCGAATATGGCGGTGGATATTCACAATTTCGATTTTTGCGATTTTCTGCATTGGGATGCTTATGATCATGGATTGCGAATATATATACACAATGCGAAAATAAATAGCACAGGTGACCATTCATTTTGAAGGTAATTGCGATTATAATTGAACATATATTTTCGCAATGCGCATATATTTCCGCAATTGCAAATATTTGCGAATATAGAATCTAATATTGGTAGAATTGTTTGCGAAATATTGCGAATTCGAATATTGCCTTTGCCACTCATTACTACTGCCCAATACTCCTTTCCAGGACATAGCTGATGAAACTTCACTGCTGGACATGGTCATTTAAACAGTAACAGATGAACAGTCTGTCACAATACGGTTGTGTTGTGGGATGCAAATGTTTTTGACACCCTAAACACACTTCAAAGAGGCATAGCAGTGCATGGAAATTTATTTTATGCACTGCGGTGGTGTTCACGTTTTTTGTATAATTTGTATTTATAATTGAAAATTTTTTAACAACATAAAACCACAATAAACAACAATACAAACTAAAGTCCACATGTACAATACATATTCATCATGGAGATGCAGAACATAGTAGTATAGTATGCACGAGTCTCCATGCAAAGCATCGGCTGAGCTGGAGACACACCACGGCTGTGTCTCTAGCTCCTCCGATATCGGGCAGCAGCGTGATGAAAGCTGCTGCAGGGAAGGTCGATTCTTGTTCCCTGCTTAAGCCTGCATATCAATCCCAATCGGTGACGTGAGCACAAAGATATTGACTAAGGGCAAAGTCTTTAATAAACTTTCTACCCTTCCACATATTCCCTGTACATATGTAATCCAAAATTGTAATCCATTATCGGGTCACAGCTCTGGAGTTCCAGCAATGTGACAGGTCCCACGCTGTTCCTTTGGCTGATGCCAGTAAGCAGTGGGTAAATTTTTATATATCCCTTCCCTTAACATAGACTTCAATGGGGACACCGGACTGCATTCGCAGATACCGTGGTAAGTGTATTACAACCTTAGATTACATACATGCAGGGAGTATGTGGAAGGGTACAAAGTTTAATAAAGCTTTCTTACACCGTCTCTTATTTCTAGGACTTCACTTATACTTATTCCATAGGGATGCGGGGATCCGGGGGTCCTCTTTTCCAAGGGGAACCTTGGATGCTCTATAAACCCCTCTGCGCCCCACAAAACTGGTGCAAGGTTGTGGGGAAAAGGCCCTACCTTAATGAGGGTTCTCCTAGTTAAGGTATGGTATCAGGCCTGGTTATTGAACCCTGCATTTTAGGCCTTTTTCAGTCAATCAACAGCTTTATGTTTATGTAAACTTTACTATTTAAGTGATCTGTCTCCTAGCAAGACCCCTGGTACATATGTATAACTATCCCCCATAGCTGTATATCATCACTGCAAGTCAATGTAAGTCATGCCTGACAATCTTGGGCAGCTCTTTGGTCTCTGCCATGGTAGCTAGTTCTGCGGTGTTTTTTTATATAGGTACTGTAACAAGGAGGAAATGATAGCACTTACTTCCCATAAGAAGTTGCTTCTAATCTCAGAATCTCTCTAAGGGCCCCCATACACCTTTAGATTTTTCTGTCAGATTTCCTTTAGATCTTCTTTTGTTTTACCAAAACCATGTAATATGAGGGACTTTCCAAACCACCAAGTCTACCAGTGTTCAATGGCAGAGGACCCTATACTACATAGTTGTTGGTAGATCTAAAGGATATCTGACAGAGAGATCTAAATGTGTATGGTCAGCTTAAGAACTTGAAATCTTGCAGGTTGGTAGGGGATCAAATGCTGATTATTAAGGGTTTTTTATTTGTATTTTGTATCTCACAGTGACAAGAAACCTTCAATTACAATCATAGACTGTGCAATTTCTTTGTCAGAGGGCAAACATGCAAAATCAGCAGGAAATCAAATACTTGTTTCCCTCACTGTAAAATGTTAAATGTGTTGTGTACTTAGCAGGTGATGAGGGGGTTAAGGGACCTCTCCTTTAGCAGGAGAGCTGTGTGCACCTTATAACCCTTGGTATCTTTTAGACTTGAATTGTTGGATGGCTTTTTCCCAAACATGTATACCTCAGAGCAGTTAATACTTGTCTAGACTTAACATGTCTGACACACATCACATCTGGCTCTGAGTAAAGGGGCAGAGGAAAATTCTGAAGGGTTCTGAATGTCCCCCTAACTACACTTGATCACTTCAGGAACTTAACTCAGCACAGGAGGCGCCATAACACCTGACCAGTCACTGTCACGGACACAACCAGTCCACTCCTGATTCCCACTGATTCAGATCCATTTAGTACAGGAATACACAGGCCTTTTTGTGAGCGTAATTGCCAATGTCATATGAATTCAAACAAAGTAAACTCTTTACTTGCAGTCTATACTTGGGGTATATTGCAAAATATGTTACATTTAGTGTCCCCATGGAAAAGATAATACTGCTGACCAGAGTTAACCTAAGGGCCCCTTCACATTATATGCGTTGCCTTTAAAAAACGCAGCGTTTCTGCATGCGTTTAAATTGTTCACACATTTTTCATTGATTTGCATAAGCACTAGCACTACCATTTTGCACTGACCAACCAGCTGAGTGAATTAAGGCTATTTAGATAGCATGATTTGTGTATTTACAAAAAAAGAATGTGACTTAACCCTTTCTCCTGTATGTAAATATATAGGTGTGAAACAGGAAGCACCGCCCATCTCCAGCACTCGGGTGCACCGAATGTACCGGGGTGAATCAGGGGACAACAATGATCTCACGATATTCCTGGGAGCCATGTGGGAACAGTATCTGCCGGTACAGTCTTTTCCCTAGCCTTCCTCACCCAAGTGTCTTCTCCTAGGCTAGGACTTCCCTTGTCCCCAGCGAGGGGTACAAGGGTGAGGCCTTAGTTACATCTCAGTGCAGGCCTGGTCTTCGCATCCACAGGCCTGAGGCCTGTTCCCCACTGGACCCAGTACACCTCTTCTCTCTTCTCTGCTGCTAGAAAGACCCAATTTACATAAAGTACTCAACTTATATAAGCTCAAGTTCTCCTCCCAGATGGCTCCCAAGATCACAACATAACATGTTCCAAATATTTACAGTGACACCTCCCACCTTATGTTTTGCCCAGCAACAGCACAAACACAATCACTGACATTGCTCATGGGGACACAGTTAACCCCTTAATGACCATGGTACAGTACACTACAATCCACCTTCCTACATCTGTTCAAGGGTAAGCTGTCAGCGCCAGATTGTAAAAAATGTGACTCCCCAAAGGTTGGTCAGTGTGAGAGAATAGGTACTGCAAGTGACAAAAATACGTACCCTCTAGGATGGCTTATTTATGAAAAATTGGGAATCTTTTTGGAAAGTGAATACTGTTGCTGTATATTGTCAATTATATGACTGGCAGGTCCACTTTAATGAGAATTGGCACACTTTGCAATCAGCTTATTGGTTATCTAGACTGTGATCTTAATTTTTTAATTAGTTCTGTCATTATTGCCCATCCCTCCCTACTCTCAACACTCGGCCCTGATCTGTTCTGTGTTACGGGATCACTTCCTAGACATTTTCCCAGCTGTGGGAATGGTGCTGTCCTTGGCCTTCTGCAGGTGTCACATCGCCATACAGGGAAAGTTTTCCACCGTCCACTGAGCGCTCCATCCACAAACCCCTCCAGCCTCCGTCTTCCTTCTCATTACACGCTTGCAACACGCAATTTTGTGTCCTTTTTTTTTATCTGCAAGAAACTTGCTACTCAATGAAGTCTTCTGACAGGCCAGCTCGCGCTTTCAGTCCGGATAAGGAGAGGAAATAATTGCCACGCACTCATCTTGCCTTTGATGTTCTCATTTTATTTCTTGTGCTGTAGCCTTGAAGCTTTGCCGCTAAAAAGGGGAAGACTTTTTATGTTTCTATTCATTCAATACGATAAAATGGAATGTAGAGGGGTGAAAAGCGTCTTTTTCCCGGCAATACTCCGCAGCCCTTATTTAGTTTCTTTTCTCCTTTTATTTTGCTGAATAAAAAAGGAATTCTGCTATGGGATTTCTGAGTTTGTGGAAAGAGCGCCAGGCAGCGGCGGCATTGTGAGCCACCAAAATAGACACAAGTGGCTCTGCACAGGTAAAGCCTGTGATTTGTCGCCGGTAATGGTGTTCCATGGTGGAAAGCGGCAGAGAGTTTGCTTGTTGTTTTGCATTTTTGTAGAGCAAACAGAGCAGAAACGACGTACTAGAGAATAACATTATAGGATGCTTGCAGAATCTGAGGATGTTAGATGAAGCATGTAAAGCTAAATGTAGATGTAAATCCTAAATGGGTGACATTAAGTTTTCTCTGTGTATCCTGATTACCTGCAACCTCTCAACAGTCACTTTCTCCCTACATGCACTCTATCGATGGCTGCATAGTATTTTGAAAGGAAGGACTACCTAATGGTGACCATGAACCATGTCTGTGTGATGTGATCTGAGATGGTTACTGATAGTCTAAAAGTTGGCATACCCACACCTTAGGTTTGATCGACTTGTAATTTAAATATCCTCAGTCAGTCAAATATTGAAGGATCTTTCTACCACACAGTGTGATTGATGCAAAATCGAACGATTCCTTTCCAAAGCCCTGTGCACATGCTCCATTATATGTACAAATCGATGAAAATACCTAGAAAACGCATTCTATAATTGTACCATCTACTGAAAATGTCCAAACCAACTGATCATTGAGTTTTTTACAGGATTGATTTTCTAACAATCAACTCAAACAATTATTTTTTTAGATTATCAAATGTAAAATCAAACGTATTATGCCCAGCTTTAGCAGGAAGCTCATGGGACAGGGTGGCAATACAGGAGCACAGCTAGAAGACAAGGCCAGAGTGTTGTCACCCTAAAATAGACAGTTTTCAAGGACATTAATAACATCATCCCCTGGGGATTATTTTAATAAAAGATGCAGTAATAAACAATATGAAGAACATTTAAATCATGTGCAGGCAGCTTCAGCTGGTGGTGGAATCATTTTTGAATGTAAAGGATGATAATGATGCAGTACAAACCTTAGTTGATGATAGTAGGGTGGAGCCGAAGCAAAGACAGTAGTATGACATCTAGGTGGTGGCACAGACATTAGATTAACTGTAGAGGAATAGTGCAAAATGTTAATTGGGTACAAACAACATGAAGGGGTGGGCACAGACATCAAGGTAACTGTAAAGGGATGGGGCCCAGGGGTGGCATAGATTTTGGGGTAGGACAATGCTAGACCATAGGATCTTGCCCAATCTGCACAGTTTTAGATGGTAGAGCCTATGTAACATATACATATGAAAAGTCAGTGCCAATACCCACACAATTTTTTCTCACCAGGCCTTCTGTACACAATGACATTTCCTGTTTGATATACAGTGCATCCACAAAGTATTTACTGTGAATCACTTTCCCAGATTTTGTTATGTTGCAGCCGTATACCAAAATGGATTTAATAACATTTCTCTCAGAATTCTACACAAAACACCTCATAATGACAATGTAAAAAAAAGTTAACTTGAGGTTTTGGCAAATTCATTACAAATAATAAAGAGATAGTAAAAAAACGGAGAAATCACATGTACATAAGTATTTACAGCCTTTGCTCAATACTTTGTCAATGGAACTTTGGTAGCAACTACAGCCTCAAGTCTTTTTGAATATGATGTCACAAGCTGCCATCCTTGGCCAGTTTTGGCCATCCCGCCTTGCAGCACCTCTCAACTTTCATCAAGTGTGAAGCGTCGGCCAGCCATTTTAAGATCTTTCAAGAGGTATTCAATCGGATTCAAAGTAATGAGCTGTGCCTGGTGTCCTCCAAATGTGACCGTTGGCATTTACACCAAAGAGTTCAATCCTTGTCTCATCAGACCAGAGGATTTTGTTTCTCATGGTCTGAGAGTCCAGTCCAGACCTGTGCCTTTTACTAAAGAGTGGTTTCCATCTGGCCACCCTACCATACATGCCTGATTGGTGGATTGCTGCAGAGATGGTTGTCCTTCTGGAAGGTTCTCCTCTCTCCGCAGAGGACCTTTTCCCCCCATCACTCACTCTATATGGCCGGCCAGCTCTAGGAAGGTTTTAAACTTGTTCCAATTATGAATTAAATTAAAGCAGCAGAAGCATCTCAATGATGATTAGAGGAAACAGGATGCCCATTTTTGTATTTGTAATATCTTTGCCAAAATCTGAAGAAAACTTTTTTTCATGTTGTTATTATGGGGTAATGTAGAATTCTGAGAATCCATTTTGGAAAAGGGCTGTAACATAAGACAATGTGTCAAAAGTGATGTGCTGTGAACACTTTCCAAGTGCACTTTATACATCTTATATCATTACAGGGCATTACAATTTGCTTTAGGCTGACCTTTTAATTTTTTGCCCACCAGTATGCCTTGATCACCATAAGGGCACTTTCAGACTAGCTACACTGCAAGAATGGTTACACATTTTATCTGTATCTTTATCAGTGTGGCTGAAGTTCTCCTTCAGCAATCCCAAACTGGTGACCATGACACTTGTCTCAGGCTGGACGTTTCCCAACTGTTCCCACCTCCAGATTGTCATGGAAGACAATGCCTGTGTAATGACAATCAATGGACTTGTTCCTGCGATGACACAGAATGCAGATAGTATGGCTAATTAATCCGAGATGTCTTTTGACAGTCTTCGGGATGGCAGGGCGGTGTGGCTAATTACCTTTTCAACTGGCAAATTGTGTTTCTGAATAATGAGGAAAAACATTACCTGATGAATCCTTTTATTTTATGATCTTATCACCAAAGGCAAAGAAATTGCAGATAAGGAGCATGAATGCCATCTTAAATTACATCTCAGTGCTGCATCCTCCTGACTTATTACTGGTGAGAACAAATCTCTCAATTTAACCCTTCATGCCTTGGAGCAACAGGGACTCTTGGGGGGGGGGGGGCGGGTACCTTTACACTAGATGATGCTGCGCAGAAGCAGATATTGTAAAGCCTATAGATGGTACAGTACATCTACTGAGGACCATTACAAAGCAGTCATGTGTAGAGTTACATTTAGCTCATTTTTACCTGAGTTTTAGATGTAAATACATTTGTTGACGTGAGCCTTCAGGTAGAGCCTTCAATCAGGATTGTCCAACTCCAGTCCTGTAAGGCCAAATACAGACCAGGGTTTGATATAAACACCCAATCCTGGCCTGCCATGAGTTGTATAATTTGTATTTCATATCACTTGAAAGACTCGGCTGCTACCGGGGCCAGTTTTTTGCTTTTTTTTGGGCTTTGTAGGTGAGATAGCTCAATGATATAATGTCACTATATGAGACAAAAATAGTAATAAATAAATAAAAAATAATATTCTCATGGCCAATGTCCTTGGTATTATAAAGAAGCATCCCACTGATAACAGACATCGTAGATCACCATGAAATGTATTACAAATCCATGTCCTCCCCATCACATCTGTCACAGAAACTGACGTTTCGCATTTGGAAGCTTGCACTTTTTGATTCCATTCTGTGAATAGAAAGAACACCCTCCCCCATGGCATTCCCTAGTTCCTACAACTCTAAGCCCTCCTTAAAAATATTTATGTGTGTTTAGTTGACAAAAGCGTCAGAAAGGTTCAGGTGAAAAGCCGGCGCATAATCTAGCCGCCAATTGTGCGTTGATGGGAGAAGGATGGGGGTAGAGAAAGCCCCCTCATTACACTCCTGTCATTGCCTCTAAATCTCCTGTCCTCTTTAGCGGCATTAAGATGGGATGTAAATTTACTAGTTAATGTTGTTAGGAAGTGGATGGTTCAAGAAGGGGCAGGCATTAAAACTCAGTATTAGCAGCTGATAAGCCGCTTTGCGTGTGCCGGCACAGCTATTTAACATTCATGGGAAATAAAATCACCATCAAACAGCATGTTATCACAGCTCACTCAACGGCTGAGGAGCAAATTCATAAGTATGATAATTCTGTCCGTTCTCTCTATATAGCTGTAAGCAAAAATAGTACCTTTTACCTCCGATTACAGGCCGCAGCGCCAGATGGACTCGCTGTTAGCCCATATCTACCCATATGTTCGTTTTGTCTAACATATTAATGCAGCATTTACAGATCGATACTCGGCTTGTCGATAAGGAGAAGACGAAGCCAGCGTTTAGCCGCTTTCTGGCATGCGTCCAGTCCAGAGTGGTTTCTGGAAATACAATTTGATGGCAATTAATAAGCAACAGGCCAGTGCAGTTAGGCCATCCACTTATCATGGGCATTTCATGGTCAGGATCCCTCCAAATCTCTAATTCACAACATTCCTGCTCTTCCACTTTCAGTGCAATTATTACTGGTGAGGAGACACGCGGCAGGACTTCCGCACTGTCCGAAATTGCAGAGTCTGGACAAATTGGGAAATATGTGACGGCCATTATTAATTCAGACTGGTGGAGGAAATTATCTACTTCCTGACATATACAACTAGATATATAAAATGTGTAATCCTTTTTAACAACAACTAAAATACTAATTGGCATTCACAGTTCTCATTTCAGATGTTAAGGTTCAGTGGTACACTTTAAACTTTTGTCAAAAACTGGATTGTTCACGACCTATACTGGGACAATGGCACTAGACCACGTAGATCACTTCTACAACAGAGTAGGCGGTGAACTTGGTATTGAATATTTGGTTGAATCTGACACATGGATGTTCATAGCGACACAGATAACTTACAAAAAAATAGATGGTTGTACAACAATAATGGGAGTTCTTCGTGGCACAAGACCATTCTAGAATTTCATGTTAGACCATCAGATGCTGTTCATGCCTGGGTGACACATGGGTGATTGCATTGGAAATGGCCCAATCTACTATAATCTTGCTTTGCCTTCAGGCTGCCTGGCTAGAGTTGTATAATTTGTATTTCGTATCACTCGGAAGACTCGGCTGCTATCAGGGACTCCCGCTAATATCGCTAACTAATTCATTTATTTGAATATTTCCCTCCATGCTGTGGATGTTTCAGTATGCGAACCTATCTGTTAATGGCTCAGGGCCTGAACGAGTGTATTGAGTTTCATAACTCAGCAAACAAATGACACCCCCATATGACAAAGTAATTTGTGGTGCATCAGATCTCAAATAAAAAAAATAAATCTAGTACAGCATTAGTATATTTTTTGAAGGCAATCTGCTTTAGCGCTGGCTCTATTTGTGCACCGACGGGGAATTACAACTGAGGACCAGCTTACCCTAAAGGTGGGTTTACACGTCAAGATTTTTTCATCCGACCGACGAACGATTTTTTGGTTCGTTGTACAAAAATCTAGAACGGCAATTTGCTCCGATGGATTTTTTTTGTTCGATATCAGACCAAAAATCGTTCACAAGGTTATCGAACATGTCGGTAAATTTTCATCTGTTGTTTATTTTTCGAGTAAAAAACGAACGCTCCTTTTTTTACTCTATGTCTTTTGACCAGATTTTTAACCAGTAGCATGACGTATGTCCTTCGCAATGAATGTTGGGGTTTTTACAATGTATGATTTTGATTCGTCTCTGATGTTGTTTATGTTTTAATTACAAGTAGAACTTTCGGAACGAAACAATTGCATTGTGGATGAACGAAACAATTGTATTGTGGATGAACTAAACAATTGAATTGTGGATGAACTAAACAAATGCATTGTGGACGAACGAAACAATTGCATTGTGGATGAACGAAACAATTGCATTGTGGATGAACGAAACAATTGCATTGTGGACGAACGTAACAACGTGCTGTCTATAGCTGTGGTATAAGGTGTTTACAAAATATATTTTGGTGCCTAACAACGGCCACAGAATACATCACTTCCTAAAAAAAAAATCTGAAAGATTTTTCATTTGTGGATCCACCGATTTTTTTTCATTCGATATTTGCGTCGGTTGTACAAAAATCAAACAAAAAATCGAATTACCTTCGAGAAATGGACGAACGATACATGATAAAAAATCGATCAAAAAATCGAATCTGAAGTTTAATGAAAGAAAAATCTTGACGTGTAAACCCACCTTTACACTGACATCTATGTGTTTGTCTTTAAGGCTGAGGTTCAGGTTTGGGAGTATGTATTGCTCACAAATTGTTCTCATATTGAATTAAAGCAGAAGTTCATCATGGTAATCAACTATAATCCGATTCACTGTTTAGCGTTTAAGCTTAGGTGATCATTACATGGGCCAATCAAGTTTTTTTTTGGATAAACCAACAACCAACAAAAATGGGCAGCTATAGTGGCAGCATGTTTGTTGGTGCTGTGCTGATAAAGTGTATGGCCAGGTTTATACCTATTAATTTTAATGCAAATTGGGTGCAACATATTTCGAAATGACCAAAAAGTGCACATTATATCCAATTCACCTGTTTACATGAAAATGTATGTCAATGCCATTAGAGCACATAGCTCTGTACCTGACTGCCACTGTGTATGATGTGAGAGTCCGGGCTGATAGGCTGATATTTTTTTGCTAGCACCATCGCCAATTTTTTGTACAGCGCTGCGTAATATGTTGGCAGTATATAAATAAATGATAATTGTAATCTATAAAGGTTGAGAACCATTGTACTAGATGTAAACCTCTTACTAAAGCTCATGCAGGGGTTGCTGACGTCCTGCAGCCTTTTACCACTACAGTGATAAGAGACTGAAAAGGATTCTTTCACACAATGCATTTGTGTTCCAGCATAGAAAAGCATCTGCCTATTATTGGCTGCAGTTTTTTCTTCCCAGGCTTGTTTCAGTTTATTAGAGCCCAGGACAAGACATTGTTCCCCCGTAGCTCAAAAGTTTTCATGAAACAAATTGTTGAAGTAACATTATCGCGTTAAAGCATATATTGTTATATTATATGTTGTTTACATCTACTTTAATAAAGTATGGTAATTCCCCCACTGACAAGTCTTTGGGATGATAGTACAATATATATTGTGACACATGATGATATCAATGGGGCACATAACCTTTAATTTAAAGGCTATATGACCCTATGCTAAGGTTATGTGCCCCATTTATATCATAAATGGCTTTGATGATATCTATGAGGCACATAATCTTTGATTATGTATATGACACAAAATGTGATTACAGTGTTCCCTAATGCTTGAAGTATCATTTAAAACGTTAAAAAAGTTTTACTATTTCAATATTCTATTTAAAAACTGCTTATCCAAGTCAGTATATATTGAAAATGTTATGGCCCTTCATATCAACTCACTTGCCCACCACTGGTATAGGGGTTCAGTCCTAAATCACTACAGTATCTTTCTGACATTGTTGCCAGAGATCAATAATTTTACTAGTGTATTGGTAGAAGGTTGCCACCCAACAGACTCTGTTTGACAACTTAGAGTCCTGGTGTATTTTTTGTGCAGCAATTGCAGCCTAACAGACACAATATACTACAAAATAACTCCACACTCCCCTAAACCTTGCTTGTGAGCAACCCCTTGCACTAAGGAGGGGTGGCTTATCCACACTTAAAGCCTGCACAATTTCACCTCTTCCTTCAAAGCCAGCATCCCAGCTGTACTTCTTTAACTCTACTGATGTACTGATCCTCTGGCTCTTGTTCGCTCAGTCTATTGATCACATTTGTATAGAGAATTGCTGGTCATATACTAAAAAATCTGGGTGCCTGCCACTGTTGTGAAGCACAAACAATAAGATAAGGAAATGACCAAACTCCATGAGATTGAATAGTAGCAGTTTGGCCAAGATGGCCTTAAAGATAGCCATGTACGTATCAACTTTTGCTTAATTGATCTTAGATGAGCTCAGCTTGTGTGATTTAAAATATCAACTGTTTGTCTTTTATCGATTGATACTACCACCACACAGTGTGATTGATTCAAAACCGATCAATTCCTTTCAAAGCCCCATGCTCCATAGTACCATCAGATACAAATCTATCAGGGAGGGAATACTGTATCACCACCCATTGTTACAGAGCCAATTGCATCGTATACCACACCCCTTCAGAAGATTACAACAACCCCTTTGTGAAATAAACCAGTAAAAAGTAAGTATCTGCCCCTCTTGCTAAAGAGCCAATCGTGATACATACTTTTGGTCAACTCCCATCAACACCCATCACTTCCGATTGAACTTTTTATCTGACTATTTTTGATCGACATAGGTTATGTCGATTGAAAAAAAAACAATCAAAAATCTAGTAGTACATATGGTGCATGATACAATCGATAAACAATTTTATACCGACTTAAAAATTTATCTTTGAAGTCAATTTAAAAAATCGAGCTATGTATGGCCTGCATTATGGCCATCAACTTCATCATCCATTAATAAACTTGTGCACTTGAGTGTCCTCGAAATTCACTAGCTGTCTTTTGTAAACAAGTACCAGAGAAAAAGTTTACGCAATATATTATTAAACAGTTCTGTCAATGATTTATTTGTATACAGCTAAAGGATTTTCTTATAGCTTTTTGAATCTGTTCTGGCTTCTACTTTTATTGGTTGGTTAAGGCCTTCTATTATTGCGTAAAAAGAGCCGGTGTCACAGGCTAAACTAAATAATTGAAATTACTCTAAATGGGGTACTGCTGCTATAGTTAAGTTAAAAATAAATATTTAAAACTCAATGACATATTCAAAACATGTGATGCCAAAGTATGGCTTTGCTTATGCTTCTATACAAATCGTACTGTTCCCTAACATGTGTGACAGACTGGTCATCTGTCACTTTGTGGATGGACCTTTATGTGGTGTCCTGGAAGGAGTCTGGGATTAATTTGCCCAGCACCGTTCGGTTGCTGAGTGTTTTGTTTTGTTTTCTTAAAGGGCTCCCGGACGCTGGGATAGAGAGGATGGCATTGGGTGGGCCTCTCTATTCCACCAGGTACACTGTAAGGGTTAACACCTGGGTTGCAGGTGATTGGAGCTAGGTGTGACTCCAAATAGCTGCAGAGTCCAGTGTGTGAGAGCTCTCTGATGGAAGTGGGAGACAAGGCTGCTGACAGAGTGGACAGAGCTCCCAATGTAGTTGGAGACAAGGCTTCTGACTGTGGAGACAGGGGACACCCAAAGAGTGTGGGGCCTAGGCATGTGGTTACGGTGGCAGCTGCTACTGGGGGCTCACAGAGCGTGTGAAGCCCAGGCCTGTTGCTGCCAAGGACGTCAACTTACGTTGAAAGTTGCTAGGTGGGATGGCATTTTTGGGACTTTTTTATTTGGATTGATCTTTACCCCTGTGAGGGTAATCCTTTGTTTTGAACTTATTTGTGCGCAAATAAACGTGGGCAGGAGCCCTTAAAAGATAAACAATCGTGTGGATTACTGCTGTTTGGAGCACCGTTTGAGTGAACCCCCACACATGCTATAAAGATCTAAGCCATTTCCTGGCCAGGTGCTACAAAGAATTGTGGGCTTTTTTATTTCTCCTTTCAATTAAACACACATAAAGCAATCTTCTACCCACTGTAGTGTTTCCATAATTTTTTTAATGCAAGCATGCTTTATTTGTCTCGAAAATGGTAACATGAAGAGCAGGACCCCCACCACCACCATCATCACCTCAAAGTCCATCAATTGACATGTCATCTGCTGATTTTCAACCATAAGGTAACTTGTAGAAGTATAACTTTTCTTAAGCAAGTTTGTGAGGACAGGAAATGGTCCCATCGTTGGTCACCTACATGAATTGTTTTTATCACTGACATTGTTTGATCACCTTCTCGGCTCTGTCCAATCTCAGCCGGCCAGAATCACATCCTCCCATCTGGACAGAATGACTAATGAGGATACACAGAAAGTTTCTGAAAGTTTCGGGTCACATTTCCTCTCACATATCCCTACACTGAATAGAAGGTTCATAGCGGCATAGTAACTAAATCTCTGAGATGCACGATAATGCCAGGCTGGCAATTGCAGGTCTCTGCTTAATGCTCCTGATAAGTGCAGACCGCATGATTTTGTAATTCAATATTTTAATATTCCTAGATGTCTGGCACGAGCAACATCGCCACATTAACTGTTTCAAGGTAGAGTATACAAGGGCCATTGTTGTGTATTCCTCTTCTTCATATTTGGAAACTGTTACTACTTCACCTACTGCTACCACCTACAGTCCCAGAAGTGTAGGTTTTCTATACAGCAAGAACACCAATGCATGCCATGTTACAAATATTTTCATCATTGTTGTTGCCGGTAAAGCATTACTCATAATTTTATGGAATCCCAAGTTAGGCCTCATACCATAATTTGTGCCAGTAGAAAACCCTGTTGTCACAGAGTTGTGCTTCCCTTAGCTGATCCTTCTTCTAACAGAGTAACATTGTCCTACAAAAAACAATCCCACATCTCTTTCCTTCTTGGAGGAAGTAGCTTTTCTTTGTCCTGCCTGGTCTGGATTTAGTGCTTCTGACAATGTATACCTAACAAGAAGGTGTTAGGTGTATCTCATGGTCACATCCAACCATATGGTCACTTTTTAAAAATTATTTTTGAAATCATTTATTTTATTAGTTCTCCTATGTTACCAGCAGATACAATGATTAAGTAACCAGGTTGACCCAATGTTAAAACAGTGAACATTGTGATTACAGTGATTATATGCAGGTGTCATACAACCACCAAAAATGTGTGGCAGACAAAGGATGAGCCTTCTCTGATGGTGTCCAAGTGGTGACTGTCCATTAAGGCTTCCTAACAACCGTGGGGAGACTTCAGTCAAAAGCAATCCATTTAAAGTTAATGAAATCTCAATTTGCCCACGGAGAATGTGCTCTTCCTGACATTTTTACGCAGCAGCGATAAGCGAGACACTCTCCCTCCCTATGCTGGGGAAGTAGCTGCGAGGCGAGTGTGCGGCTTGTGGTATTGTACTCGCTACAGCATTACAGTACTTAAGTTCCATCACTAGCTGCCCCGAGCCAAACTTGGTCCCAGCTCTAGCACGCCTTCCATTTTCATTATTATTCATTCATTATAGATTCATTTTTAACTGCACTTAACTGATAATAAAGCAGAACGCTTCATTTCCACCATTTCGGTGCCGTAGGAGCCATAGCCACGTAGTCACAGTAAGGCGCAATCTTCTTTGGCCAGCGAGAGTTAACCCCAATCTTGCTTCCAGCTCTTTAGTTTATTTTTCTCTCCGTCTTTTCCCGAATGGAAATTTCTCTTAACAAACAAAACGTCAATTAGAGCCGCTCTTTCCCTCCATCCATCGTGCGCTCCTTCTCCCGTTTAGCAGGGAAAGTTTCCTCTGATTAAACGTGCCACCAATTTACAGTTTTTTAAATGAAATTGTGCATTTGCATTTCAGATGTCCCAGGGACAGGGGCCGGAAGACACGGAGGATACAGGCTGCTTTTTGAAGTTGATTAGCGTTTGATCGGTCGCGGTCTTACCTGGGTGACTTCAAAGTTTTTTTTTGCTGCGGCAGAAAAAGGCCAATCGCACCTTGCAGCATCAAGCGAGAGACTTAAAAGTGTTTTTACTCATTATCTTATGCAAAGGGAACCTATATTTTAATATTCGTTTAATATGGTTCGTTAGCTTTTAATGACACTGGTTTGACAGAGCTGCGAGCATGATTGCATTCCTTATACAAAAATGTAATATTTAATATTATATTTGTATTGCCGCTTCTTCTTCATGTCTTTGAAGCTCCCAGCTCGTCATCCTGCTTGGTAATAGGTGCCAATAAATTACATAGATTGCTTCTGTACCCGAGACTCCATACTTGCCACATTCATTACACCAAACTGTTCATGTTCTTTGTTCTACAGAATGCTAAAGATGTTTTCTACAAGAGTAAGCACCTTTCAGTCCTGCTTCCTCCATGTCTGACCATAGAAGGCCTCTCCTGGTTTGCCTTTTCCGTACCCTACACTAATCTGTTTTCCCTGCAATATACCATCTTGGCCTGTCCTACTGGACATTCTTTTCTACTGGACTGCTACTACTTGTACCTTAATGGCTCGCCTAACTTTTTATTCTACTTGCCTGCTTACCTCCATTTTACTAGTCTCATACCTCTTTTATCCCAACCGATTTATATATCCCAAACCCTGCTACACCTCTGTTTATCCTTATCCCTTCCCCTAATCTCTGACTAGCTGAACCTTTTGTATCCCTACTTCTTTCTTCATGTCCTGGTCTTCTGGTTAGTCCTGTATTTATATCCTTCCTCCTTGCCATTGTGGACTTCCTTTATGCCTATTCAGATCTATTCTTTTTTTTTTCTTCCTAACATAGTAAATATCATTGTTGTTCTTTTTCTATTCCTTATAGAATAATGTAAATAATGCATTGATTATAAGGGTATTTTCAATCAATTTCCTGTTTTCAACAATGTGATCCATTCAGGTGTTTCCAAGTGAGATGAAAAACATTTCTACATATGTAAAGGCATGATACATTTTCTTGCATCCCATTTTCCATATAGAAGCTGGGCCACGGGACCAAATAGTAAGAACATGATTATCTATGTTTATGTGTTCTACAATATATTGGACACGATCAGATTGCACAAATCACTTTGAGTGGCATAAATGACAAATGTAGGCCAGATGGTGAAATGCCTTCTGGATAGACTTGTTAAAACAGAAAGTGCAACTTTACTGTGAATTCAACAAATGAGGCCTCCAACTCCTCATCTAGGGGTTAGACACAGCTTAAGCTAAGCAGATCATAGGTTACTTTCTCCTGCAGATCTAACTCAATGACTGAATCTCAGAGACCTAAATACAATGCTCCATTTTCACAAATAGGGAGACTACTCCAAGGACTTTCCAAAATATAGTCCTGTTTGATGGTGTACAATTGTTTCCAGGTTTGGTTTGCATCCGATTTCATTTCATTGAGGTGATCGATCTGCCGCAAATCGAACACACCTACCTTAAATAGGGCCATAAATCAGCCCAGAAATGGAACTTAAAATTACGGACATGTCGATGGAGGGAATACAGTTCCTCTGAGGTGGTGTACAGTTTCCTATCTGTGTGGCTTTATATCTACAGTGTTGCATCTGGCTTGCTCCTTCTACCTTTTGAACAAAATTTTTACTGGAAGGGTATTGCCAACAGCACCCTATCAAACACTCACTTTATCACTGATGTGTTATTGGAGCCTATCCTTATGGGGGACTTATGTTTCAAAGAGACTACATCGTCACACAAGACTGCTAGAGACATTTATGATCCTGGTACCAAGAACCCCTGGAATCTTATGCCATTATTATTTTATGGATACTTGGCAGTAGGTTTCCATATAATCTACTGTACTGGATCCAGACTCAAACACATGAACAAAGAATTTTCAGCTTCACAATCACAGGTTCAGTGGATGATCCGATGTGTCATATGTGGTATTGTATTTGATGTTTTGGCATAGATGTGGTCCATTTTCACTAATCCCAGAAATCCTCTAATTCTACAGGCAGTACAGCATACTGTATGTCCACCCAGCGAGAGGCCCCACATACTGTAATTAGTGTGGTTTTTGGGTGAGGATACAGCAAATGTCCATCCAACTAGAGGCCCCACATACTGTTATTGGTCTTGTTTTTGGGTGAGGGCACAGCAAATGTCCATCCAACTAGAGGCCCCACATACTGTAATTAGTGGTGGGGTTTTTGGGTGAGGGTATCGCAAATGTCCATCTAACTAGAGGCTCCACATACTGTAATTAGTGGGGTTTTTGGGTGAGGGTACAGCAAATGTCCATCCAACTAGAGGCCCCGCATACTGTTATTGGTGTGGTTTTTGGGTGAGGGCACAGCAAATGTCCATCCAACTAGAGGCCCCACATACTGTAATTAGTGTGGTTTTTGGGTGAGGGCACAGCAAATGTCCATCCAACTAGAGGCCCCACATACTGCAATTAGTGGGGTTTTTGGGTGAGGGTACAGCAAATGTCCATCCAACTAGAGGCCCCACATACTGTTATTGGTGTGGTTTTTGGGTGAGGGCACAGCAAATGTCCATCCAACTAGCGTCCCCCTAAAAAATGCATTGTTCTTGGGTGAAGGTGCAAAAAATGTCCATTCAGCCAAAGTCCCTATATAATTAGTGTTGTTATAGGTGGAGGTGCCACAATGTAACCACAATGTAGCCTGTTACCCTCTTACAAATTAAATTTGTTCTTGGACAAAGCTGGGCATAGTGGGTCATTATTTTGCAGGCCTGCACATCTATCCCCTCAGACTTCCCTCATAACGTGCGGTTTTGGGTGGAGGTATGGCATTGTCATTCCATTAGCAGCACTCCCTTCCGCCCTGTGTAATCCCCCCAGACTCAGATCAAACATTCCATGCCTGAGAGTCTCTCCATCCCGCTGCAATCACTTGTGTTTACTCGGAGCCGAGCGACTCTAAAATGTTATTAAATTGTGAAATGGACGGGCGGCGGTACTTCGACTGGAGATGATGTGTAAACACAAATGGGGATAAGCACTGCGGCTTCTATAGACGGCTCTGCTCCGTGTCCGGGGGAGATAACGGAGCGACCCTCTGGAAGTGCAGCATAAATATCATTACCGGGAGGCGCCATGCTGGCCACACGTGCTTGTTTTTTCTTCCATTTAATAAACCAATTAACTGATTATGACATGCCATCGATTAACACTCATTGCTATCTCCACCTGCAATCCTAAACGGTGACTCTTGTGTCATCGTTTTGTTTGGATCAAATACAAAACGCTCAATAAACAGCGGATCATGGCTACGATCAGTGCTGGTTTGTGTATTGATTCCTTCACCTGTATCTGCTGATCTCTACACACAAAGGAAACACTTCAAACCCAATCCACCCAAACATGCATTGTCAACTCATCCACAGGAACTCTCCATCTTCATCCTCATCTTCATCCACATCACAGGGTGGCCAACGTTGTGTCTAGCAAATAGCTATTGAGGAATGGATGTAAGGGCCAAAATGAGGAATATAGGCATCCAAAGGTGTCTCTATAATACAAGCACCAATTGTTCAGGCAGAGACAAATTACAGGCCAAAGTGACTCTGTATGATGCAGTGATACAAGCCCAGTGTTTAGGCAGAGTCAAAGAAAAATTTGTCTAGCATACATATGAAAAGTCAAGCTGGCCATAGATGTCTAAATTTTTCATGCTATTTTGGTTCAATCGACCATGGCGATCATATGCCTCGATCAATCGAGCAGAAATCGATGCATGCACGAAGTGTGCGATCAATCACAAACTGCCAGAAACTGCCCCTTCATGTGCAGCACATCTTCCCTCAGATACACTGGAATTTATCAGGGGCTACCTTTCTGGGCCTCAGCTGCAGATCGGCTATTACACAATGTCTCAATAAGTCCATACACACTATCACTTTGGTGTAAGATCTGCTACCTTTATCCTTCACATCATGGTAAAGCGCCACAATCCGTCGCCATGCCAGCCATTTGGGAGCAGCCATTGCCATCTCATCAGTCTCTCTCTTCCTAGCCCCGCACTCCACCTGGTGTCACCTCCTAGGGCCAGGGTTCCGGAAAAGAAAATCACTGGTTACATCTCTGTGGTCTTTAATCTCCAGTCCACAGACTAGCGTTGCCGTCCCCACGAGAACTAGTGTCCAGTGCAACACAATCACAACCAGTCAGCACTTGTATATTCCAGGGAAGGCCTAGCTCCACCCTTAACTGGACCTTATAATACCTGTCCCCCAGGCTGGACACTCCCAGATAGCATGTCACAGTTACATCAGATGGAATCTTCTGGCATGTTCTTTGACCTTTACAGCAATAGTACACAGATACCTGCTCTGCACAACAAAATTGTCACATTACATTCCCTTACAGAATCCCAGCAAAGCACATTTAACCCCTTAGTCACAGATTTCTCCTACCATGCACTTACAATTCCACTACAGATGTAGTCTATATTCAGGCAGAGTTATATAGCAGGACAGGCGCCTCTGTTGGAGACAGGTTATGTGCAGGCATACAAAGTCTCTGTAGTATACAATGATGGGCGCAGTCTATGTTAAGACAATCCTACAGCAGTACAGGCTCACTTCGAAAATTCAATGATGAAGGCAGGCAGTCATATAGCTATCAGTGACAGTGACTATGGCAGTGATCCCATCTCCAGGACCAGACGTGGCCCTCCACCTCCAGGGAAGTTTGTGCAACCCCTACACTTACGCCCAGAACCCACATCCCCAAACCACAGCTAGGATGCTGCAAGGGAGCAGGTACTGAATTACGATCAGCAGGGGGGCAGTGGCAGAAAGTATGAATATGACTGATGCTGTGTCTGTCAATCGAGTTCAGTGAGTGAGGTAGCCAATTTTTGGCATATAAGTGGGGCTATATAATGTGTTTTGGCTGTGGGAGATGGATGATGGATGTGATATGTTTATTATTGTTTTTGGTGTGTGTGTGTGTAGATATATGTCAGTGTGCTGTGTGGGTGTTGTGTTTTTGTGTTGCATGTGTGTGCCTGTGTGCATATGTCTGTGTGCAGAGTCATACAACAGTATACATGACTTTGTAGGATACAATCATTGAAATGGAAGTAGGCTGTGTTCAAGCAGATTGACACAGTATATCAAGAAGCATTGACCTTTTTATAAGATACAAAATTAAAGACTTGTCAGTCAGAGACATTAAATATAGGCGATGCTCTGTAGAATATGAATTAGCAAGTCCAGTTTAGGCAGAATCATACAATAGACCAGTAATGACGAACCTATGGCATGTATGTCAGAGGTGGCACTTGGAGCCCTCTCTGTGGGCACACAAGCTGTCAGCCAGCACAGAGGAAAGAGCTGCAGCCTATTGGCTCTCAATGCTGTCAATTCTCTTCCTCTATTTTCTGACTTACCCAATGCCCTCCCCTATTCTATCTATCTAGTAGGAGTTGTGTGTGTGTGTGTGTGTGTGTGTGTGTATGTGTAATTTAGGTTATATTGCCATGCCGGCACTTTGAGCAAAATAAGTGGGTTTAGGCCCTTGGCCTCTAAAAGGTTCGCCATCACTGCCGTAGACTCATTTGACAATAGGATTAAAAAAAAGCCCCTTGATCACGCCCATAGAGAATGAATTGACACAATTTTTTATCGCGTCAACACATGATTTATGACCGCGTCTATTCATGTCTATGGGCGTGATCAGGTGACAATCGCCCAAGCTGCGGCCCGCGATCAGAACGTGGGGGCGCATTTCTGATCGTGGGTCCAATCGCGCCCGCGCCCGATTGCGACCTTTAGTTGAAGTGGGGACAAGCCTATTCAACCAAATGCGATCGCCGCACGTGGCTGATTGCCCAAGTGGGAACAAGCCTTTAGTGTGGATGTGATGCCTTATTGCTCTGTGGGTTAATGCTGTTTGATAATGGGACTCTGAAGTCAAAGTCTCAGGGCCTTTTCACACTGCAGCACGATTTCTGGCCGATAACACACGTGCTAGTGGTAATGCTACAGCAGCTGCTATCCGTGCTTGTGTATGGGAGGTGCTTACACTGTGCCTACAAAACTGCTTGCAGCAGGGCGTTTTAGAACGTTCGGCATTGTGCGTTGCCGGAAACACAAGTGCTGGGCTAGTGTGAAAGGTGAATCCTATGGAAACCCGTGTACCTTGCTTTAACACTAACTGCGTTGTGTTGCAGTACTGTATCACACCACAGCTGCAACTAGTGTGAAAGGGCCCTAAATGTTAAGGTCTAATTCTAGCAAAGAAAAGGTTATTTAAAGTCAAATAGTAGGAACTAAAAAGATCTCCCTTCCTGGGGTAGGGACTTGGGGGTTAAAGGGATTTTAAATCTGCACACATAGTAGTAAAAAGAGAGTGGTAGTTGATTACTCCACATGTGTAGTATTACAAGACAAGAGGGCTCGTTTTTTACCGACACACTGGGGGTATGCTTCTAGGGATCTGCCATTGTGTGCATCTACTATATATATCTTCAGGGTTATGTACAGTTGTAAGAAAAAGTATGTGAACCCTTTGAGAGTACATGGAGTTTTGCATGAATTAATCATAAAATGTGCTCAGATCTACATCTAAGTCACATCAAAAGAAAAACACAGTCTGCTTAAAATATTACTACACAAACATTATATGTTTTCACATTTTTATTGAACATAACATGTAAACATTCACAGTGCAGGGTGGAAAAAGTATATTAACCTTTGGACTTAATAACTGTTTGACCCTCATTTGGCAGCAATAACCTCAACCAAACATTTCCTGTAGTTGCAGATCAGACCTGCACAACGATCTGGAGTAATTTTGTACCACTCCTCTTCACAAAACTGTTTCAGTGTAGCAATATTCTTGGGGTGTCTAGTGTGAATCATTCTCTTAAGGTCATGCCACCACATTTCAATAGGGTTGAGGTCAGGACTTTGACTGGGCCACTCTAGAAGGTGTATTTTGTTCTGTTTAAGCAATTCTTTTGTTAAATGACTTGTACAGGGAGTGCAGAATTATTAGGCAAATTAGTATTTTGACCACATCATCCTCTTT
>CM070037.1:76059709-76105136 GCA_036250615.1 Ptychadena robeensis
TTGGGTCATTGTCCTGTTGCATCACCCATCCTCTGCGGAGCTTCAGTTGGCAGACAGATGTTTTTTCTGCAAAATGACTATGTAATTCACTTTTCCATTAATGACAACAATCCATTAAGGCACTGAGGCAGCAAAGCAGCCCCAAACCATGATGCTCCCTTCGCCCAGTTTTACAGTGCGGATGAGGTTTTGATGTTGGTGTGCTGTGTCTTTTTTTCTTCACACATAGTGTAAGTGTGTGTTTTTTCCAAACAACTAGTTTTTGGTTTCATCTGTCCACAGAATATTTTGCCAGTACTGCTGTGGAACATCCAGGTGCAAACTTCAAACGTGCTCTAGTATTTTTTGTTGGACAGCAATTCCCTCCTCCATTGTGTCCTCCCATGTACTCCATTCTTGTTTAAAGTTTTCCTTATTGTAGATGTGTCAACAAAATTTTAGCATGCACCAGATTTCTGTAAGTCTTTACCTGACATTAAGTATTCTTCTTTACCTAATTAAGCATTCTGCACTGTGCTCTTGCAGTCATCTTTACAGGATGACCACACCTAGGGAGGGTAGCAGCAGTGCTTAACTTTCTCCATTTGTAGACAGTCTGTCTTACCGTGGGCACATGAACATCAAGGCTTTTGGAGATACTTTTGTAACCCTTTCCAGCTTCATGCATGGATCGTGGGTCTTCTGAGAGCTCTTTTCTGTGAGGCATGGTTCACATTAGACAGTGCTTCTTGAAACCAGTAAACCCAAAACTGGTGTGTGTTTTAAAGAGCAGGACAGCTTTCAGCAACACATCCAATATCATCACACTGATTGGACTCAAGGTTGGCTCACTCCTGGCTTCAATTAGCT
The DNA here is from genome assembly GCA_036250615.1 of Ptychadena robeensis. NCBI lineage: Eukaryota > Metazoa > Chordata > Amphibia > Anura > Ptychadenidae > Ptychadena > Ptychadena robeensis. The sequence continues at coordinate 76,060,559 of CM070037.1, forward strand.
CTTGGAGGTTATTAGGCTTAAGGTTCACATTCTTTTTCCACACTTCACTGTGAATGTTTACATGTTTTGTTCAATAAAAACATAGGAACGTATAATGCTTGTGTAGTATTATTTTAAGCATGTCAGGTAATGGGGTGGAGGGGACACTGGTAGCCAACTCACCACATCCGGTATATACATTTATAAAGAGAAGAAGGGGGAGAACTAGGCCCCAAGGGTGGCCAACCCTAAATGGACTTTAACGGTGAGTATATATACAGCAAGTTCCAGTCAGGGGATTGACGTTTACTGTTTATTGGCACATCTTGACACAATCAAAATACACGATAAAGCTAATACAAATTTATTATTATTGTGTGTTGAAAACACACCCCTACTAGGAATGAAATATTTGGGAATGACTACAAAGGAACATTATAAGCTATACATCTTGAAACGGTTAGTGCCGAACTTGGGCTTCCCGGATACTTAATATAATGCACTGTCAAAAATATAATAAACTTGTAACAAAGTAGAAAACAAAGGTTTTATTGACAATAGACCATAATAGACTGTTATAATTGTTGGAAAAACCGAGCCAAGGCAAAACCCACATTTAGATATACTGAAAGAATGCTGATATTTCATCTTGATGATTTCTAGGTAACTACCTCCAACAAATCCCTGATGAAGTCCCAATAACGGGATGAAACGCGTTGGAACGCTTGGAGTTGACCCTATAGGACTTTTTAATCCCTGGATCACCAGGATATGTGATGTATTTTAAATTGTTATGTATGAATGTGGGGAGATCCAATGCTCTTGATCGCTAAGGTGACACCACTGATCTGTGTATTTTTAAGTATTGTGGAACGCCAATATCGTGTATTTTGATTGTGTCAAGATGTGCCAATAAACAGTAACCGTCAATCCCCTGACTGGAACTCGCTGTATATATACTCACCGTTAAAGTCCATTTAGGGTTGGCCACCCTTGGGGCCTAGTTCCCCCCCCCCTTCTTTATAAATATTATTTTAAGCAGTCTGTGTCTTTCTATTGGTGTGACTTGGATGAAAATCAGAGCACATTTTATGACCAATTCATGCAAAACTCAATGTTTTGCATGAAAAGGGTTCACATACTTTTTCTTGCAACTGTATACTAGAACTGCATTCAATGGTCGATGGACCTCCTCTCATTGAGATGTAGAGCTTGCAGGGCAATCTTATGATGACAGCCCATGTCAGGCACAAAACACAAGCTAGGTTTGGTTAAAAAAACAAAACACAGGCATTGCTATTTTTGGTGGAGTCTGGTGAAATGGCTGCGTACAGATATTCTGATTCCTGTCTTCAGTTTCCTCTCCATTTAATTACCATCTTTACCCCACAAATGACAAGAGCTTCAGCTGAGTGGAGTAAACACACACAGCGTTAATCTCATCTATCTTAATAGACAGTAAATGTGGAGTCACGCTCCATTGAACTCGGTTATAACTGGGACTCTTCTCCACCTGTCTGCGGAAATATTGTTTACACAGCGAACACCACTGTTTGCCTTTCGCTTCCCACAGAATCCGCCCTGACCTGATAGATAAGTGGAAGGCCTCATTCCCTACAGATTGTTCTCAGAAGGAGAGTTCTAATAAGGAGGAGACATTGTTAACAACAGGGACTGTATATGTGAGAAAATACACTTTCCTAGGTGTGTATCCAGAGGAACTGGTGTATTTCAATAAAGCAAATACCTTATTTTACCCCTTATAATATGCACTCCAAAATCAGGGGGGGAAACTGGGTGCGTTTTATATGGTGAAAGCATGACCACCCATGGCCATAAGACTATTTTCTTGACTGGCAGAGAAGCTCAGAGAAGTAAGATCCATGGCGGGAAATGGCGGATTGTGTGTATGTCTGTGCCGGCCAAGTGGGACAGAATTACGCTTAGCTAGTCAGCTTCAGCTCTAAATACACCAGTGGTTCCCAAACTTTCCTTGCAGGGCCCCCCCTTTTCTATTTAGGAACATTATCGAGCCCCCCTCCCTATTAAAACACAGGTTAAGAATGAGGGCCAACCCCCCCCCCCTGGAATATCTTTGCGTCCCCAGTTTGGAGACCACTAACATACACACAGATCAGAGAGATCTGCATATGAAGGAATATACATTTCAGGTAGACATTTTTACAGATAACATACACCTATCCTTTCTACATGTGTGGATATGCATTTTTATTTGAAGGTATATCATGTGTACTTGCAGGACATGTATTCTGTAGCTACCTTTAAAATATATAGCTGTGAACCAGTCCTTTACGAAATATTAGGGAGGTGTATAATGCTAATAGTTTATATACAGTGTATGGAGATGTACAAAGTAAGAAGTAATGTATACCATTACAGAGATATTTATATCTCTTATATTTTTTAGGTTACAGGGGTTGTTCAATATTAAAGGAAATATGTAGTGTTACAGAGGGTGTACAACATTACAGAGGATATACATTGTTCCATGGGGGGAAAAAAACAATACGTAGGGATGTTCAATGTTATAGCAGTTGTGCAACATTACAACATGGTAGGGGGGTGGTGTGTAGTTCCAAACATCTTGGAGAATGAAGCACAGATCTTCTGTGGATGCCGGCTTCCTCACATCTTTCAGTCTCTTCATGTAATACCAGACACATTCCATGATGATGAGATGAGGGCTCTGTGGGGCCATACCATTACTTCTTGTTCTTCTTCACGCTGAAGACAGTTCTTAATGACTTTGGCTGTATATTTGAGGTCCTAATTCTGCTGCAGAATAAGTTTGGGGACAATCCTAAGCCTCCCTGATGGAATTGCATGATGGATAAGTATCTGCCTGTATTTCTCAGCATTGAGAACACCATTAATCCTGACCAAATCAGATCCAAGCCCTTTTGCAGAAATGCAGCCCCAAACGTTCAGGGAACCTTCGCCATGCTTCACAGTGGCCTGTAGACACTCATTGTTGTATGGCTCTCCAGCCCTTTGAAAAAAAAACCAATTGCCTTCTGCTATAGCCACATATTTAACATTTTGATTCATCAGTCTAGAGCACCTGCTGCCATTTTTCTGCATCACAGTCCCTATGTTTTTCTGCATACCTAAATCTCTTGGCCTTGATGCCACATCAGAGATATGTCTTTTTGGCTGGAACTCTTCCATGAACACCACTTCTAGACAGACTTCTGCAGACAGTGGATGGATGTATCTGGGACCCACTGGTTTCTGCGAGTTCATATGGCACTGCTAGACATCTTCCGATTTTGAAGGGTATTTCACTATCTTTCCTTGGCAGACCACTGTGTCTGCCATCCTTCACTTTGCTCGTTTTTTGGTGCTTCTTCAAAAGAGCTTGAAAAGCACATCTTGTAACCTCAGTCTGCTCTGACACCTTGGTCTGGGAGAGGCATTGCTGGTGCAGTATAACTACCTTGTGTCTTGTTGCTGGGCACAATATCTCCATGACATAAAACTGTCTTCCACAGTTTGGTTGTTCCTCACTCAGTATTAATCCTCCTACACAGTTGTACTTATCACATTGATGATCGTTGGCATCTTTTAGTTTAATTGGTTGATTATACACCCAGACCTGTTAACTATCATGTTTTGGCCTAGAAAGTCACGTTTTCTAATAATTTAATAAATCCTGGATTTTTTATTTGGGGTAATTTAGGAGGGAGGCGGTGTTACACAAATGGAACGGAGGCCTCCCAATACCAGAAGTGACATCACCTCCTGCATTTGGAACGCAGAAGAGCCCCATTCCAAATACCGGAAGTGATGCCAGGGACATCACTTCCTGTATTTTTCCCTCACCTATCAAATCCCTGACTTGTGCAAATCCCTGACTTGTGCAAGTGTAAGTAGAAGAATTGATGCTGGTTTGAAGGCAGAAGGTCTAGCATTGTCTTACATTAGGAGGAACCCAGGGCCAACCGCACCAGCATATGGTCTCACAAGAGGTCTGAGATTTGATCTCGGTACCTAATGTCATTCAGGCTACCTCTGGCATGCACATGGAGGGCTGTGCGTCCATCCAAAGAAATGCCACCCCACACCATTACTGACCCACTGCCAAACCTGTCATGCTGGAGGATGTTACAGTGTGGTCCTGCTTTCATCCATGAACAGCATAGGGCGCCAATGCCGAATTAGCCAATCTTGGTGTTCTCTGGCAAATGCCAAATGTCCTGCACAATGTTAGGCTGTAAGCACAACGCCCACCTGTGAACGTCTGGCCCTCATACCCCCCTCATGAAGTCGGTTTGAGCAGACACATGCATGGCTCACCGGAAGTAATTTTGCAGGGCTCTGGCAGTGCTCCTCCTGTTCCTACTTGCACTAAGGCGGAGGTAATGGTCCTGATGCTGAGTTGTTGCCCTCCCACCAGGGCTGTGGAGTCGGTCGATAAATTCCCCGACTCCGACTCCTCAGTTTTTCTTCCGACCGACTCCTCGTTTATTCTTCCTGACTGCTCTGTTTATGTTTATGCTAAGATTATCCATCCATTGAAGAAGCAATGGCGACATACATAACCACAGAACTACTGGCCAGGAAACCAGCACTTAATGCCCAATTAAAGAGAAAAGGAGTTAGGAAAGATGCTGTCTGCTTTTTCCTAAGCTAGGTACCACGCTGTGATCGGGATCATTGAACAGAAATCAATGTGCACCACATGGCACATCTTCCTGTTCATGGGACCTTTCCCCAGCTTGCAGTGTGTGATTTACAACACACAAATGGGGGAGAAGCACCTGTCTCACCAGTTCCAATTGTGAGGAGTGTGGCTCGGTCCCCTTCACACTTGACAGCGACGCGTGGAGGAGCGAGCCCAATGTTTTAATACTTTCCATGAAGTCATGTCTCCTGCAAAGTTTGGAGATTGACGGGGTCTTTTCACATGTTGGACCTCGTTCATCAAGTTTCTCGAGCCGGTTCTATGATCTCGCCCGAAGGAGGCACAACTGGTAGGTTTGTAAAACAATTGAGTACAATCCTCACCATGCCGCAAGTATTGATTGTATCAATTGTTACGATCTACCCGTGTGCCGCTTGTTTCTGATCTTCTCCAAAAGAGGAGGGGCGAGGGGCACTTATATGATTTTCAGTCATGTGTAAAGTTGAAGCAACAATCTAAGTATTTGTCAAGCTGATGACAGTGGTTTTCAATTTTTAAGTTCAGTCGAACTATTGGCATCCTTCCGTCACTTATTCAAGGTCTCTAGTCGACACAAACATTTACTTTATTATCCGAGAGTTAATGGCCGCTACACACACCGAGCGGCGCTTGATTTTGCTGCCGACCGGTGGCATGTGTGTATGCCGATCGAGGGTAGCCCCATGGGTGACAGATCGCTGTCGCCCCACAGCTCGGGCGGCCAAGACGGAACATGTCCGAAATCTTGGCCGTGCTGTAGTGTCAGTGAAGACCGGCGTCTGCTGTCGCTCTGAGAGCGGTGAGCGTCATCATCTACACTCTAGGCTCATCTGAGTGGTCTTCGGCCCACTCGTACGTGTGTGTGGGGCCTTTAGGCTCGGTCACAGTGGCGCTGTATGTATTGTTTTGCGCTGCAGAATTTATTCTTATAGCAGAGAGTTTATGTTCATATGATGTTTGTTAATTGCAAATTGCAATCAAGTAATATTTTTTTTAAATATATATTTATTCCCATTTTTTTTGCGACTCCAACTCGGGCCCAAAGTCTCCGCTCCTATTCGATCCGACTCCACAGCCTGCTCCACGCTCTGATTTTGTATTGGCCGTCTCCTGGTAGGCCCATTCTCTGGACATTTATACTGACGACACACAACTTTTGGTTTAGTCAAGGTGTGGGGGAATCTCATAGAAGACATCACCACCTCATCGGAGCAGACAGGCATTGTTTAGGGAGTCATACAGGCAATGGAGGACAACACTCTCAGCCTAATTTTGCTTACTTACATCAAGTTGGTCAAAGTTGATGTTTTTTCCACTTAATTTTCAGTGTTTAGTGCAAATCCAACCTCCATGGGTTGATAATCTTTATTACATTGTTAATATTGTTGATTTTTGTTGTCAGCACATTTCAACTATGTAAAGAACAAGTATTCATTAGAATATTTATTCTCACTTCTAGGGTGTTTTATTTTGTGTTGCCTTAATGGTTTGGATAATGTACAATGGCTGGTTGCATAAGTGTGCACACAAAATCAGTCAGCTGTGTTGTACTTATATAACAGGGTTTATCACTGATATACTATGTATATTAGACCCCCATAACCTTACAATTCTTAATAACAATTTTGTATAATTCAACTTTTGTTTACAAAACCAGTGTATGAGAAAATTTCTATGGGGGCTTTACAGTTTATATAGTCCAGATGTCAGCATTACATTTCCGATGCGGAGAGCAATACACGAATGCTGCCCGAGTAGCATCGGAAGGGAAATTACAGAGGTAATAACAAATTCCATTGTTTTCTGAACACTGCAAAACTTTTTTTTTTATAAACTTTTTATTTTAGATTTTAAAATATAGTAACTAGTAACAATTACAATAGACGAGACAGCTATTACACTCACATCGCATGGCCCCACTATGGATGGAGGATACGAGTCCATCAAGTGTCATATAAGCGGACTGTTGGTCCAGGAGCTCAAACACTGCTACTCTTGAGCTCTTAAACTATAAATTTCTTCCATTTGGCTTGTCCTCTTATCTTTGGATTATCACTCCAGGCACTTTGCATACTGGTCTGAATCTACATAATTTAAAATTGTTATACTTATCTTTTAATTTTCTTTCCGATGCCTACTGATGGGAGCTTAATGGGTTTTGAAGGAGCAAGCCAACCCACATTATGGTGCCATGAGGCCATCAGAAAGGTTGAGCAGATTGGTAAATTCAATTCGTTATATTTCGGATATACAAAGAACATTCTAATTTAAAAAATTATTCATGCCTTCCATTGCGCGCCCGTTGCTGATTTGCAAAGATTCTCAATTAAGCTTCTCTTCCTTCTGTATCTAGCCGTTCGACGATGTGTTATTGCCGTGATGCTTTGCAATCGCACAATATGCGTGATTATGCCGTATAACAATTGTTGTTAAGATATATGACGCAAAATAATTCTCACTGATGGATATCCGTCGATATATTAAATTTTGAATATTCTCACTCCACACTTAATCATGAACAATAAATAAGTAAGCAGATTACACCTGAAACTGTAGTTATTCACGTTGCAGGAGTCAGGATTAATTTGGAGTACAGAATATAAAGAGTAAAGTTCTTACAGCGCAGCTATCAAATCGGGTTTCAGCGTACAAAACCCTGTCCCAGCACCCAATGGTTTATTTTCTATCTCATTCCTAGCTTTGTATACCATTCATTACACCCCAGACACAATTTTAAGTGTGTAAATTTTTGGGGAATGTTTCTGATTATTTCTGACGATTCATTGACTTGACAAAGGTGAATGAGCCTCATTTTGCAGACGTTTCAACTCCCCTTGTAGAGTCACCGCAGGGCGATGATAGCATATTTTCTTTACCCACCACTTGTGGATCTAAAAATATGTATTGAAGGCAATCGCGTTGTTATTTTTAAAAGAATGGGCACCTTCAGTCAGCTATCAATTACTACATGTCACACTAACATAAGTTATATGTTGCATTCTTAAAGAAATTGCCATGGCGCAATAAAATGATAACATCAGGGGTGGGCATTTTTTTGACTTGGGGCACATGGTTTTAAATTTGACGAAGCCAGACCAGAGACTGTTTGGCGCGTGGTATAGGGTCCAGTTCCTTGCATCCTTGTGTCATTGATGATGTGGGTGGCATTATAATCTTTTTTAATTGGCATAAAAAAATATTATACTGAGAGGAATATAAAAAATATTAAAACGTTTATTAAAACAAACTTAATGCCATATTTCATAAATGAGAGTCTGGGTGACAAGACACTTTGGCTCCCTCCACTTCTGACTGCATGAGCGAGATAAGTGGAGGTAGGACTATTCTAATCATTATTGTCACGAATCCCCCTAGTGGACAGACCGCAGAGATTCCCGATCGATTCAACACAAGAGAGTCCACTTGGTCGTGTACAATCAGTGCGTCGCAACGCCGGAATTGGACCAAGTCGACCACAAAGGGGTAGCGTGCAAAATTACAGGACCAGAAATAACAATATTTTGGATACTGCCCCATCCATTTAAATCGGGAAAAGGAAAATCCGTTCTATTAGCATATAAACGTCTGGGTTAGCGACTCTCGAAAGCTAGGAAGCGTTCTGCGGTTTCAAGCAGTTGAGGCTGAGAGAAATGTCTTAGAGTCTTTATTATGCATACGATTATTATAAAAACAGAGAAATATATTAGGTTGCTGAGGAGAGTGTCCGTTTGTAGGGAAAAGTCAAGACAATCAGTCCAAAATTATAATCCAAAATGAAATGGCCACACCATGTGGTCCTCACTGGTGTGGTTTCCGGTTGTTATGTTTAAATGAGGACTGAGTTAGATCATGCTGCTTGGTTTTTAAAGTGAACCTACTGGGCGGTTTTGATCCGGCCCCATGGGCTTTTTACAACTTTTTGGAGGGAACGATTCCCAAATATGACAGATCCAATGGTACACGAATAATGCAAATCCAAACTCCCAGATATCGGTCATAGTACCAAACATTAATGAATGTAATATCCATCATGAAGAAGGTTATACTTTGAGCCGTCTTATGCCAGAAGTACACATTTCATATCAGGGTGTCGGCTGGGTAGACAACACGCTGATATAAGTCATAACTGTATAGGTATGATATCCAGTAAAATTATAACAGACATTATTGTGTCGTGCCGGTTTATTGTACTGTACCTTATCTTCTGTTCCACAGACTATAGGGCACCACCCCAGCGGGGTTTGGAGTTTGCTTTGAAAGCCATCCTGGTGAGAGTGACACCTCTACAGATCTAATTACAGCTCACCTCTGAAGCTTTAACGACCCCCTAATTTCTCCTTTTCTATACACAGAAAAGGGCCTCGTGGCAGGGACATATCTCATAATCCTACAGATTTGATACATCTATGATATTACCACCCACAGATTCGATACAACTGTATTAACACAGGGAAGCTGGCCGACCTCACAGTTCATCCGTGACAATTATGTATGCAAACAGTAGGGAACAAGTGGAGGGCCCCCAGAGATTCTTTTCCCCAATGTGACAACAGGCTGGATTCAAAGGCCAAAACGGTCGGATCTGGCCCCTGGGCTATAGTTTGCTCATGTCTGGACTAGAGGAATGCTACAGGTCTGGTTGGAGAGACTAAGGTCATGTTTTCTGACACTACCAGAGGTCACCACTTGTCCTTCTTTCAAAGTAAAATGTTCGCTCTACAGTCTGTTGTGGTTAAAGTCATTATGCCGGAGGTTGGGAGACTGAGCAGTAGATGGCCCTAGTAAGGTAAGTATGTATTGCAGACATTTGCCTTGTATTTCCCCACATGACACACCATAGGAGCAGCATTCTTTATAATGTTATCTTTCATATATAAAAGCTGAGATTTAGAGTGATACCTTTTATTGGATTATTGGAGACATAGTGAAGTCCATGAAAGTCGGTCACATGGGGATTTGACTTGACGGTTCTTTTTTGGTTGATCACTATACCAGGGTCCTGAACCAAAGTATCTTCTGGGAATCATTGTTGCACACATTGAGATTCCCATACGTTTTGCGGGCGGACAAAACAAGCGTATTAATGTCATCATGCTGTGATCGCTCACTGGCCCAACGCACAGGAATACATACATGTATAGCTACCTTAAGGCTTCAGTTGGATCCCAGGGCCTTTTCTCTACACTGAGCTGGCTCTGTAGAAATATCTCTTCTTGTCAGTTTAAGGGTTAAGCCATCAGGCTGGCACACGTTAAAAGCAGAGAATGATTGGCGATTGCCTCTAGATCTGGCATCAGTGAGTGAGCCGCCCTCTGCTCTTCAGGAGAAGCCTGGCATTTCAGTGACCTTTGGGAGGGAGTGAGATTGTGTCAGCAGAGGACAGGTGCCCCCATCTAGTGCAGACTCGGGTTTCAGGAGCCATTGAGCGGATGCTAATGGGCCCAGATTTGCATTAGAAGCCGCCACTATCGTCTTCTCTCATCGCGGTTTACATGTCAGTAATTGTTCGCTCCCGCGCTGACCTGCTCCCAATTACAGGATCCTAATTAAGGCCAATGCCGAGTAATTAGAGCTCTTAATCCCAGCTCAGGTATCAGGATTCCCTCGTCTGATGGACTGTGCCAGGACTTGGTACTGACCCAATTGCTCAATTAACCTCTCCACTGCCAGAAACCCATCCTGCTGTTCCCCAAGAACACCACACTTTGCTTGTTGGACTTATATGAGGGGACATTCATACTTCTAGAGAAAGAGAATTAAATGAATGAGGAATACCAAGAAGAATAAGCCAAATCATTAGTAAGAAGTACAAAGTCACCAATTACATTTTCATGGTAATGCACCTTCTGCTTAACATAAAGGTGCCAATACACGGGAAGATTCTCCCTCGATAGATGAGGATCTGGGCATGCAAACTAATAGGATCGGTCGGGAATTTACCAACATGTCCGTCTTGCATGAGGATCCTGGTTGAGCTGACCGGGTGGGCGCACCCAATTTGTGACCGAATCATCAGTGGCAATGTGCACGGCGAACAATCGGCCTAAAAATCAGGCAGGAATTGGCCAGTGTATGCTACCTTTAGGCTATGTCTCCTTCATTCTGAGTAGCCTGATCACTAACAAGCTATGACAAACTGTGCCATTCCAACTAAGAGGGACCCCCGTTCATCCACATAAAACTTTTTCTAAAGAGGTTATGCGAAGAAAAATGTGGTGAGTAAGGGGGCGGCCAACCATTTAACCTAACAAAATAGCACTGGTTGGGAAGCTTGGTGTCACCCTCCTCTAGAAATGAAATGGTGTCATTTCAGTGTGGATCACCTCTGCATATCATAAATTTTTTGACTGAGGCTTCGAGCCTGTGGAAACCTGAACATGGGCTGCATTTGTCCCCCAGGCCTGCCTTAAAAGAGAGGACACACAGATATGTTTTCAGGTTGTAACCTGGTAGATAAGGTTAGCTTTCATCTTGGTTCCCAAGCTTTCTATGCAGGGCCCCACTTTTCTATATGTAGAAACATTTTCGAACCCCCCACCATTCAAACTACATAGGTTAAGAATGAGGGCAAGCACAAAGGTTTTTTTTCTACCAGTAAAAGACGCAATAGCCCAGCGTGGCTAGAGTGAAATGGATCTTAAACTTTATTTGAAATACAACTTTTTTTTTACACACACCAATCATTCAAAAGACATGCTTCATATATACACCAATCATACAGAAACATTTATCATTCACATAGAGACAAACACACACAGATACACACATAACATGTACTCTACGTTTTGTCTGCAGCTCGTTCCCCCATGGTCGTCTTGACTGGCAGTGGTAAGGGAGGGAGGGTGGGTGGACTGTGTGCAATTCGCAGAGGGACAAGAGAACTGACAGTGAGGAGAGATCTCTCTCTCCCCTCTCTCTTCAAGTGCCACCTTGGCTTCCCCCTATCTGCCCCCCCTTGGAATACCTCTGCACCCCAGTTTGGGAACCACTGGCTTACATAAAATCAGACGTAAGGAATTGCCTGCATAAGAGAGGAAAATGCTGCATTAGGAGTGGTGAGAATACAGATGAAGCAGGTGCAATCTCATCTCCATATGATACAAGATGGCAGACGGTGTCTAACTCTTGTGTTGTGTTTATGTTTTTCTGTTATCGGACCATCTGAGCTATATTACACATTCTTTGTGTCGCCGCTTTTTCATGCAATAATTGTAATAAGTGAAATAAAATATAAGACACCCTCTTATCATACCAATCTGCCATATGTTGTGTAGCCTCACCCGCGGTAGGGTGATAATGAACACAATGTGTGAGCAAACCCATCAGAATAATTAACCTTCTCAGTATTGTGCTCATCCTGTGTACCCACACTACATCTCCCACATCCCCCCCCCCTCCATCACTAACAACTCTTTATTATCTGAATATACAATGATCACACCTAATGTTACGTGCTGGAGGCCCAGAGCCATGGTATAGAAAACTTAATTCTGTGTACACCAGTCCCATAACATATTTACTGAATAAACAAATTTTACACCTGTTCCTGTGGCTAGGGTTCCTCATAACCAGACAGGAACAAACATACTGTGTAAATTCCATATTATTCAAATATACAGTTATCCCATATCATAATAAGGTCCCATGGCCATTTTGTCAACTGCCTTATCTTTTTTTTAGCATATAATTTTTATTAAATGTGTATTTAAATAAACAAAGAGTATATACAGAGTAAACAATATGCAAGTGATGAAAAAAGCCTCATCATGGGAACGGTGGATATGTAAAATTACAGTTCAGCAAGGTTCGCAGAATCCTTGTCTTTGGCCATCATGGCCGTGTCCATTTTGTGTAGATCACCTTTTCATGTGTTTGATTAAGATAGCAGAATATTCTGTCTCAATGCTTTATTTCCTCGTAACTCAGTTAAATGTCACCTCTAGTACCTCAGCATTGGGCCACCTCCCACCAAAAATAGGATCCCTTGTAAAATTGAGATCAATCGTCCCCACACTGATCACCTTCATATTACATCCAAGCCTCCCAATGTGCCCCTCAATTGTGCCTCTGTGTGCTACTTTAACGCACGAAACATAGACACAATAGCTTTCAATTTTTCAATTAGTAGTACCTGCAGGAAACTGCCTTGTAAACCACGTTACTTCGGTCTGTTTATGCCTGGTGGCTTCCCATGAAAACGTATTTGTTTATAAAGATAACCTTTAAATGAAACTCCAATAAGAGGGAGGCTAAAGCAGCCCATACACGGTCAGATTTTCAATCAATCAACTTAAAACGATAAATTTTTAAGTCGGTATAAAATTGTATTGACCGATCAAAATTTACCATCCAGTCCGATCAAAAAACAACTGAATTTTCACTCAATTTTGATCGGATTAAGTCGATTTAACCAGGTGGGCAAAACTCAATTCTCAATCAATCGACTAAAAAATTGATCGTTTTAAGTCGATTGATTGAAAATCTGACCCGTGTATGGGCTGCTTTACCCTGACTTCTGTCAGCAAAGTGCCTTCACTAAAGAGGGCCTGTGGCAAACTGGCCTTTGTGCAATTTTATTTGGCCCGTTTTTTACATTTTATTTAGGAAATGATTGCCATAGGTGTGACTTTAATTTGACATTTGATAGTACATGTGTTATAGTATTATGCTTTGCTTGTTCCAGATTCAATGTTTTAAACTTAAAGGGGTTCTATACACAAAATAAAAAAACACACATACATTACATTGACATAATACTCACCTGCCAGCAGTTTACATCTGGGAAAACTGCTACACAATAAAAAAAACGTACTTACCTTCCTCTTTTTCTCATTCCTGGTACCAGCATATTAAGTACTGGCGCAGAGAAGCTGGTTCAGCCCATTCTGCAGGAATATTTAAGATGACGATGGAGCTGTAATTTTACAAAATGGCCACTAGACTGAGCTGCTTTCATAACATTGCATCCCGCAAATGTGATGCTGCCATAAAAATCCCACAGGACTGGGCACTTGTGACACACCCATATTTACATAACACCTACCAAGGCAGCATGTCACACAGTGGGAGGGGCGAGCCCACTGAGTTTGATGCTCTGGATTTAGACCATGGCTTGATCTTTAAGGTCTTCCAACAAGGCTAACAAAGGTAAAAACAACCTTTCCCAAGGGAAGACAAATGGTGGTATTGACCATTTGCCTGGTCTTGTACTCATTCATCAGAACAAGAAGGTTACCCAGAATAGTATCACGTAAGAATCTTTTATACCTAGAGATAGAAATTATGAAATACTAACACAATACGGTTGTAAAAATACAGCAACAATGGTACCCTCATTACACCCTCCTGGTCATCCCTCGGAGTGTGGTGTATTCCCCTTCAACATTCCCTTTATTCTCTGTAGAAATATCTTTTTTTGCACTGTGCAAACTGGCCATTGCTATATCTCTTACCAGCTGATGGAATTTATAGAGATTGTGGCAGAGGCAGGTCACGTACCTTCTTCATACCCAGACAGACAAATCTAAATTCTGATAAGTGGCACTGAATCAGTCCCCATAAGAAAATATAACTATGGCATCTAATGTTATTATATATTCTGGATATATTTCTCTATCTGACTGTGGTGTGTATTGACACCGTGTTTTTGGATCTACCACCAGCTGCATTGTACTGTGCCTAAATGCTCCCTGCCCCAACTGTTTGCTCTTCCTATTTCTCTTCTGCTGTTTACCTCAGTACTTTTGTAGTAATCCACAGTGGTCACTATTCACAGCATCAAATAATCTATCAACGGCCACTCTTCTCATGCAAATATGTAGTTTATAGTTCTATTTAGAATCTCTTAGATCAACTGACCAATATTTGGACTGGGAGTACCCCCAATTATAGGAGATTGTATAACCAGTGTATGACTATGTTGGAAAACACCTGTATAAGCATGTTCTCACCCCCCTTATATGTAATAGAAAACAATTTTAACCCAACATCACACCAATACCGTTACTGCAAGGTCTGAGTACACACTATGATAGAGTCAATCCTCCACGTGGAGTTCCAGTATTACGTCTTCTGTATTTTTAAATCACTGTCACCCACAGCTGTCATCACAAAGCCACAGAATAAAACATCTTGAAAGTGGCTTTGATAAATGTCACCCATTTCCCTCCTCTGAGATTTGTTTTGTCAGTTTTACGTAGGGTACGAAGCATCTAAGAGCTGACAATTAAGCGGTGAATTAGACGGCTCGCCAAGGTGCTAATTATGAGAGGGCCAGACAGCCTGCAATTAAAATTCACACCGAGATAAGCAGAACGTCTCAGGCAGCCGAGCAATTAATGGGGATGAAAACAGTCATTAACAAATTAAATAAATTGAACCCGAGTTTCCTGAATTATTGGTGAGATCCGTCCTCGCCACTTTCAGGCCTGACACTGATTAAAGGCTCCTTTCTTTCTTACAGTAACCAATGAGACCAACTTTGATGGATGCTTTTCACAGCTCTGTACACTGAGCCTGTTGTTGCTATTGGAACCCTTACTAGTGTTACTAACAAAGGCAGCCACAGCGCCACAGGCACCCACCTAAAATTATGGAGGGAGGGGGGGGGGGGGGGTTTGATGTGGCCACATGATCAATCTATGAATGGGAACATGTACCAGAGAAGAGAGCCAGAATATGAGAATTGAGTGAATTAGCAGAGTGGAATTTGTCCTCCACAAAATGTAACATATTTTGACTTCTGATGGAGGGCTAAGGCAGTGATCATATTGCTTTTTAATTATTTGTTAATCTAGTAAAACTACTTTTATAAAACATTTCTTTAAAATGCATTAATACATACTTAAAAAAAAAATGTAGCAGTGTAATTACCTGAATGTGATTAGGTAGCAGCCCCTGCCAGGAACTGGACAGATGAGCTCAGTAAGACAGAGGGAGAAGCAGCACAAGCATAACTCAGTTCATGTGTTAACAAAAAGCATGCAGGTGAGTAAAGAGTAGAAGATGAACTCATGAGTCTTCTTTGTCTCCTTTCACTGTCCAATCACAGGGAATGGACAGGAGTGTTCGTAAAATTCACTTCCCTGTCCTGGCAGAAAGGGCTTTTCTGTGTGGCAGAGCTGTGTAAATTTTAGGAGCTGACAGACAGAAGTACATACTCTAGCTGCTAGCACATCTCCCTTAAAGGTTTATTTCTGCCTATTTAGCAGTCATCCTTAAAACAACCCATAAAATATCGTAATTTTGTCTTTACATGCACTTCACCAACTAAGAAGATTTCAGTGAAAAGTGTAAACTTTTGACAATGTAAAAACTCAGTTTCTGTCATTTCTTGTGAGCTGTATGTGAAATCTGCTGAAAATAACTGCAACATTTTGAGCCAATGTTTGGCATATAAGCTTGCTGTCTTCTGGATCCTATCAGATGGATTTTCTACATATAGATCTGTATCCATATTACACTTTAATATGACATCTCCTTCCTCTATCTTAGAGACTAGTCGCTTGACTATGGCATTCAGGTAATCCAATCCTGGATCGCTAAACCACTCAAAGGTGGTAAATAAAATCCTTTCTTTATCTGCAATTTTTCAACATCAACTTGGACATATACTAAAAGCATGACATTGCAAACCTATTGCATGACAATGGCAGGATAGATGGTAGCCGAAAAATGAATTCCTACATTGTTTCAGAACGCTCTGCATTTGTTGGCTGACAATTAGGTACCTATCCAGGGCAATACCTGCAGGTTTGCTTCAAACTTCCCCATTTATACCGTATAATATATGACCAAACATTTGTGGACAACCACTAAATTAGTTGAGACCATTATAACAATTGTAGGCCATCTTGTAGTACAATATTGTGGAAAGTACTTCTATTTAATTTGGATTATGACCTTATGTACAAAGCCTGTTCCACAAAATTATAGTTTGAGTCCATAATGGACAAACTTAGGTTCCCTGCGCAAAGCCCCGACTTCCTCCTTAACATGCTTAAATGCTTTTATAGCATTAAATCGGTGGATGCCTCCATATTATCACCATTTGTTTAAGAATAGGATATGTAATGGTCAGATGTTAATAAAAATTTGTGCACATATATTTAACTCTTGGAAGATGCTGGAAAATTATTAGAAGCATTTTTTCTAAAAGACCAGAAGGCCTAAATCTGTTGAATCCTTCAGGTTCCAGTTCTAATTCCCTTGGTCTTTTGTCTGATGACTTTCCACAGGCTAGTTTTGCTCCAAAATGTCAATGAGTTTTTTCTCCAATGCAAGGAAGGAGTTTAGGCTACTAGGGGACTAGGTTTACGAAGGATCTATCGGCCTTCTGAAAAAGAGATAAGATGGGTAAAATATCCTAATGAAAATAAATCTATAAAGTAGGCCAAAAACAACATAGGCGAGATAAGGTGATCACTCTGACAGTATGGGAATCTGTGAGTTCCTCATTGACTTAGCCCTAGGCTCCACTATCCATTAAAACCCCTGCGTTGAATGCAGGGATTTTAATGGAGTGCATGAGCCGCCTAATGTCAGCAATAGGGCTATGACAGGGTCCCCGGTCCCCGCCTCCGTCAGGTTAATGTCAACACGGCCCATCTGCATCCACAGTAACGAAACAGAGGCTTGCGCTGGTATTTGTGGATAACAGTGCAAAGTGGAGCCTAGGGTTAAAGGTCACAAGTTTATAGTGAGGGTATAGAATCTCACATCATGGGGATGTCAGCGCTGCTGACTGGTTCTGTAGGTCTGATTAGGAACATACACTCACAGAGAGGTGGTCTTCATGTTGCTCCATGTTGCGACATGTCACATAATCCTGGTAAGGTGGAGAATTTTTCACATTAAAAGAGTTTCATACCTGCCCAATTAGTGACAAATCACAAAGGATCTTACTTTGTGGTGGGCTCACAAATCCCAATTGTGTTGAGGGATCACATAGGCCACTTGGACATTTTGTACCGTAGTGGGTTCTCTTTGTCTCGCTAGGGTCAAAGTGTGCATGACTCTTTTTTTCCCCATTATTTTTAGTTCATCTAGGCATCGGGAGGGACACTCTTACTTTAAGCATGTCTCGGTTCTGTCCTTTATATTGACACACACAATCCTTGTAAAGGGTATAATATTTAAGCAAGGGCATCTCTCCTATTGTCCAATGTCACTAGCATAGTTGTAGGGCAAATTATTCAGGGGAAGCCAAAGTGCTACAAACATGTTTTTTGGGATGAGGGAGAAAACTGGTGAAAACATACAAACTTCATGCAGATGGGGTCCTAGCCAAGAAACAGTGTTGCATTTTGTATATATTTTGCTGTGTATATATTTTTACTGTGTTTGTACATACAATTAAAAGAGTTGTATACACAAGTGCACATGGGTTGTGACATGGGTTTCCTATATATCCCTGAAACCAGGCAGCAGTGCACACTGTGTAAAAGCCCCATTACAGTATGTTGGTTTATTCTACCCTATGTGTCAACAGTTCAGAAAAAAGATGTAAAGTATTGGGGGTCTTGTGCGTCCTCATGAGCGTGACAGCGTGTGACATGTGACAATTCAACTGTATTACTGAGCAGACACAATGCCAGCGGCACACACATTCCAGGAAACATTTCATTCTTATCAGTCAGCACATGGAGGAGTGACAGGTCTTCAGATTGTTTCCTAATGTGTCTGTTTCCAGGTTGTAGAGCAGGTGGAGACGTTTGATGTGTGAAGAGCACCTGTCACATTCCTCCTGTAATGAGCCACTTGTCCTGTCTGGCTTTCCAGTCATCCATCTTCCTGACAGCTCCAGTTCTTTCTCTTTCATCTCATTTCCTCTCCAACCCAAGAATGTTATAAAAAATGACTGTCTACAATAACAGCCACCTGCATCAACTGCTCACTGCCAGGGACACTGGCTGCATTTTCCCTAAGTCTAAGTCCTGGGAGATCCTGACACCAGAACACTGACTACATCTACTCTAGCTCTGCCAAGACTAGAAGATGCAGAAACCTGCTACGTATTGCATTCCCCATTTCAATTGCACCCATTTACTGAGTGCAGTGGCGTAGCGTGGGCTTTCGTCGCCTGGGGCCGACCGGAAATTTCATCCACCTCTATTTATACCTTCACACGTATCGGTTGCCAGAAGCCTAAGTAACTAAAAGGAATGCGATTGCATAGCGACTAATAACGCCCTGATCTGTGGTGTATTAAAAGCTTCTCACTGGTTTCTGTCAGTTGTTTTCCAGTGCGTTTAGGTTTCTTTGTAATGGTGTCTAATAATTTACAGCATCGCCTCTAAGCGTTCCAACGTGGTGTCCTGTAATCCTCTTCACGTAGACGTAGACCGTCTACGTCTACGTGAAGAGGATACAGGACACCACACACGCTGCTACTCTTTTTTTTCTACGTCTACGGTAGAGCGGTAAACTTTTGTAATTGCCCGCAAAATTTTTTTTTTGTGATGACATGCAAATGATTTGAATTTCTTTGAATTGACATAGTATACAACTGTACCGTTGCATAATATATACCTCCTGAAGAAGCCCAGTGTGGCTGAAAACGCGTCGGAGGACCGCTCTTGAACTTTCCTCTATGCCAACTCCACATTTGGCTACAGTTACTATGTCTATTATATTTTTGATTGTAACATGTATCATTGACTGTTTATTTGTGTGTGTTCATGGGCCATGGGCCTAACAACTGTTCCTTTTTTTCATATAGTTCGCTGATGTTAGATATCTGCTTCTAATAAAGACCATTTTTATCTATTTCCAGACTAATTAGTGAATATTACCCACCCCGTACCGCAACTGCCCAATTTAGATGTCCCTACTCACGTGGACAAGGGTGAATTTAATTATTTATTTCACCTTAGGGCCTTGTTTTTTCAAATATCCATTTTCTGCTAGGTGTACAAAACACCTGACTTTAGACCATTAGTACCGGCATGCTCTGACCCTATAGCTTTTATTAATACATGAAATAGGCTGATTAAATGCAAAGCATGTGGAGTAAGAATGGAGCGGCACACAGTCCAAGATGCTTGAAATCCAGTGTGAAGTTTCAACAGTCTGTGTTGATTTGGGGAGTCAATGCAGCTGTCTACCAGATTTTGGAGATTTGAGATATAGAGCACTTCATGCTTCCTTTCGCATACAAGTTTATGGAGATGGTGACTTAACTTTACAGCAGGACAAGGCACCTGCCCACACTGCCAAAAGTACCAAACCCTGGTTCAATAACCATGGGATGATTACTGTGCTTGATTGGCCAGTAAATTCGCCTGACCTGAACCCCATAGAGAATCTACGGCACATTGTCAAGAGAAAGATGACATGAGAGCGAACAATGCAGAAGAGCTGAAGGCCACAATTGGGGCATCCTGGTCTTCCATAACACCTCAGAAGGCCACAGGCTGATAGCATCTATGCCATGTAATTAATGCAAAAGGGTCCCAAACCAAGTACTGAGTACATATGCATTGTTTTTTTCAAAGGTCTGACATTTTTTAAATTAAAATCTTTGTTTCATTGATTTCATGTAATATTAAAATTTTCTGAGTATTTGATTTTGGGATTTTTATAAGCTGTGAGACATAATCATCAGAATTATAACAAATAAAGGCTTGACATATCTCGCTTTGCATGAAATCAGTCTATTTCATATATTCATTTCACCTTTTAAGTTGAATTACTGAAATACAGGAACTTTTGGACAATATTATAATTTTTTGCAAATCATCTGTATACGATTCTGTTTGAGCAACTTAATGTAGAATTGTATAATTTTCACACAACCGTTGCAATAGATTCCAAACAATTGATTCAAAGCCCCGTGCTCATACTCCATAGTACAATACAAATCAATAGAAATACTTGAAAACCCATCAGATATTTGAATGACTAAAATTTACCAACATGACGACCACTGCTCAACATGACGACTGCTCATTTTATGGAAAAAATAAGGAATATATTTTAAAACAATTAACTTAATATGATAGTCAAAGGATAAATCGAACCACGTAAGCCCTCCTTTTGTCCACTATATTTGTGAGATCTGAAAATCCTTTCACTAACAACATACTTTAGTTTATTGCCATTCTGAAAGTTCCTGCCACCTTTCCACCAACTCCATTCTCATTATCAGTGCCAGAAAGATGCATTGTAAGGCTTGTTCCCACTAGAGCAAAATGTCACGGCGCGTTTTTAAATTGCGCGACAATTGCAGGTGGCCACAATCGGGCCTGACGCAATAAAAAAAATACAAAACCAAGCCAGATCGCAACGGGCGCACCGCATTTTTGATCGCGGGCCACTGCGGGCATTACCCCGGATGGTGCTCATAGACATGAATGGACGTGATCAAGAATCAACAAATTTTTTATCGCGTCCATTTATGTCTATGGGTGCGATCCGGGGCGATCGGCCGCAGCGGCCCGCCAACTAAAATGTGGTGAGCCATGGCCGTTTGCATCGCGCCGCTACAAATTGCTCTAGTGGAACCAAGCCCAAAATGTAACTGACTTCTTGCTCTATATAAGAGCCAGTTGCAGGAGATCCCAGTAGTTTTCCAATCACTTCAGTTCGATATCAGTACAAGGCTAGCACACCTGTCTTGTATTGTGTTCTCCATATCAGTGGCAGGAAGATCTCAACATTATCCTACAAACTAAGGGGGGGTTTCCACATCCGTCGGGACCCCTTCCAACAAGCGCAGTGCTTGGTGGAGATCCTGACGGATCACATACATTTAAGCTGGCCGGCAGATGCTGTGTTCTGACATCCGCCGATGCAAGGGTTAACGTACTCAACTTCATTAACCCCTGCATCGGCAGAACGGCTCGGCGCCATGAGAACACAGCATGTGCCGAGCAGGTAAGTGTATGTGCTCCGTAATGAGATCCTTAAATTCTGCCACAGATTTTGTGTGGGAAATTATAAGAAGTTTGTGCCAAGCTACCTGAACATTATCAGTGCAAGGCCAGTGTGATCCCAACACTGTAGCACTGACTGCATCTATCACATCACTGCCAGGCCTGGGAAATTCCATCACCCTACCAGTGACTGCTTCCTCCATATGAATGTCAATCCTGATTGAGTCTGATGCAAATAATTAACTGAACCTTTATTTTCCTGGCTAGCCCTGGTAGATCTAGTTGACTTTGTGAGTGAATTGCAAAGCCCCTAAACTTGGTATCATTTCCAAAATTGTTGCATATGTAGAGAAGCGTTGTGGGAACAAAAAATAGAAAGTTCAAAGTCAAGATGAAATGTTTCTCGTGGAAATCTTGACTTATTTTGAACTTATAAATTTGAACTTAAGTTCAAATTTTAAGTTCCCAGAACCCTTCTCTGCATCACCAGGATTTTGGTAATGTTCAGGAGCCTTGCAATTCACTCATTAAGTCAACTAGTTAAAATTCTACCATCTCTACTCTTTACCAGTGCCAGGCCTAGAATGTACCCTCTGTACCAGTGCCAGGCCTAGAAATTCCAGGCAACCTCCCATTGACTACATCCCTCATGTCCTTGGCAGACCTGAAAGATCATATGACCCCACCTAAATAGATTAATAGCTTCCTCCCTAATGCCCCCTACACATAGCACGATTACCGAAAACTCTTGTTCGATCATGCCTTCTCTAAGAAATGTCGTTTGAACAGGAAACCAACATGGAAAAACATTTTATGTACTGTATAAACATATTTTATATATCAACTACTATCAATATTAAACAGTATATTAATTTAGGATGTTATTATACTTATTAGTGGTAAATAATATATTGAGAATCAACTGATCTTAAGTTGTTTTTTCATTTATTTTATAGTGACTTTGCCTGTAACATACATCTTACCTTAGGGGGGCTACACTAAATCTAATATATATACAGGCATGTGCCAAAATTAGGACATTCCATTAAATATCTTTTTTTTTATCGACATCTAACAACACAAGTTGGCCATGATTAAGGGCCCCCATACACCTTTAGATTTCTCTGTCAGATTTCCTTCAGATCTCCTTTTGTTTAACCAAACCATGTAATATGAGAGACTGTCTAAACCAATAAGTTTACCTGTGTTCAATCACAGAGGACCCTATACTACATAGTTATTAGTAGATCTAAAGCAGTGGTGGACAACTGAGTTTATATGGAGTGTCACAAGTGCGGCCCTTGGCATCACTAAGGGGGGGCTCAAGAATGGCCAAAGAGCCGCAGGTTGGGCACCTGGGATCTAAAGGATATCTGACAGAGAGATCTAAAGGTGTATGGCCAGCTTTACTCATTAAAGAAAAGATATTAATAAAAATGTGTATTCTAACATAAAAATGTTAGGAATCCCTACCACCTAAAAGCAAGTCTACCCACTTAGGCTGAAATAATTGCATTGCATTTGCAATGGTCTCACATGTTGTGAAGACCCCAGCTGTATCGGTCACCTCCTGCTGGTGGCACTTTGCTTGCCCTTCCATGGTTTGGTCCCACAGTCATGCTTGCTGTTCATTGCTTTTCATGTCTTGATTTCATGTAATTTCCTGTCTCCATACCTGAACCCCGGACACTCCTGTACCCTGGACTTTTCGTACCTGTTTTGTTCCTGTCTGTGAGTCCTCATTAAATCTGTTTTTGACCCCACCCTACCTCTGCTTGGAGGTCAGTGTGGGTTGCCTGTCTGGTTGCCCCCTCTGTACCTGATCCTGACACATGTTCCCTAGGCGCCCTCTTATACATGGTTCAATTTATGGCAGGTTCTATGAAGGTGGGCAGGCCAGGTCCTGTTGCAGAAAACCATCCCAAAATCCTTCAGTGTGTATTTGGTTTATGGAAATTATGTCCCTTGTTCTGGTGTTAAATTAATTAATTTTAAGACCCATCTGTCCAAAGAACAAGAAGAGTTCCAGAATGGTTTTTGCAAACCTCTTTTAAGATCTTGCAGTCTGCTCTAGAGGGGAGCTTGCTTGGATGGCCTCTACTTGTAGACTTTTATTCTGGACACACCCTGTTTTAGGACATAAATGTTTTGTTTATTTGCCTCAGTGATATATGGTGTTAGTAGGCGAGAATTGCAGTACCTTATCTGAAAAGGTTTGTAAAGGGATATGAGTAACAATATTATACGCCTGATATGATACATCTGTGTGTGATTTGAGTAAGGCTAAGTTTACACTGGCGGTTCTTGAGCTGCTTTCAGCTCGGGAACCGACAGTGCGCTCCCGCAGCCGTGGGATAAATGACTCCCTGTGATCGTCTGCAAAACAGTGCAGGCAATTACAGGGTGTCTAATTAAGGAACCCATAGAGGTCCTATGGCACGGCAGCCCAAAAACCAACCCGTGGCTGCCACATTAGGTCACGTTAAACGGTTGTTAACCTGGCGGTAAAAAAACGCCAGTGTAAACTTAGCCTTACTTTACCCATTCTGGCTTTCTGATGTTTCTGAGTTTATTTGGTCAATGCAGTATAATGAAATTAAAACAGATTTTTACACACATGTCCCCGGACATCAATTTAACATGATGACCCCAGGTAAGCAAGGCCAGTGGACACAGATGCCCATTTGCATTGCCAGAGGAAGACGCGCACTCATGTGGACCAGGTAGTCCACCCCGAATGTGGCTCAAGGTTGTGGCTTTTGTCACTGGAAACTACCCACGAGCTGGATTCTGGATAAAGGTCAGGAAAGGTTTAGTATTAATAAATGTGGGGGTTTCTTTTTTTCTGTTATTTTTAATTATATTACCATAATTATATTATTCATAAGTCTAAAATATTGCAAAAACACACAGGTGTTCTTATTTTCTCACATGACTGTATGGAAGAGAAATATATCTGCCAGACAAATATTTGTAGTGATTTAGATTGACTAAATTGATTAACAAAGTCAAACTTTTTAAGTATTTTAACCTTTTATTTATTTATAATAGTTTCAATTTGCTTAGTCTTAGTAGAATGTACTTTCTTTATTCCCCATGCCTGTACATACAGCTTTTAAACTGGTCCTCTCTAATCTTATTACCATTGTGCCTGTCCTGTGTTGTATTTTATCTGAACATTGGGCGATTACAGCCCCGATTACAGCATGCGCAAAAATTCAGAGTTCAGATTAGTTTCTGTGGTCTACTGCAGTACGATAGGGAAGACAAAGCAATCCTGATCCAAAAAGCTGGTGGGAGTGGGACCTGTAAAGTGCATTTGGTTCTCTCTCCAATAGCAATATCCAATAAGGACAATTGAACTAACAGACTTATTATATATGTTGAACCATGATCCTTAGAGATTTGATGTGCCTTAACACTAACAACCGAATGTCCGTTTTCAGAAATTAGTGTTGCAGAGAATTTTAGACTTTCTGAGTCTACTGGGTGTCCCTGGTGTCAGTGATGGTGATGTACACTGACATCACTAACTGGCTATGATGTGTGAATAAATTTCAGTGATTTCCTAAACCCCTGACAAGTCAATCTGCCATCCTGTACTGCCTCCTGGTGGCCACCAATGGAACAACACAAACTTCACATTCTGATTTTACAAAAGGAAGGAACAACAAATCTCATATTTTACACAATCCTACAGGAAATATTTTTACCTTCTGCTTCAGCCTCCCCTGAACCTGTATTGCCTTATAGAGCAGAACCATTTCAATGTTTCCAATGTTGGCTTACTCATTCATAAATTTGTCATCAATGATGATATTGAATTAATACCAATTAAACTGCAATAACGTTAAATGTTTACTGTATATAAAAAGGTTTAAGTGATATATCATTTATAATTTGTCCTATTTATAACAGGAATCAAATTATGTTTCATTGTGCATACTAAAGAATTAAAAATGTTAGTAATTTAATGTTCTGAATTTAAACATAAATTTAAACATCTCAATAAAATGTTTGTTAATATGATAAATATGAACATTTTGATTATTATTTGTGTAATTTATAATATTATACAGTATTTAAACAAAAACATTTTGTTTGCTTTGCTTTTTATTTGTAAGTTTATTTTACATAACAAATGGAGACAGAAGGCAACAATACAGTTATGCTCTATTTATTTATGGTGCCAGCACACATTATTGGTAGGCTTTACTTTTCATAGAATAGAATCAATAATAAAGAAGAGTTAGAACATTGAAAACTAATCAGAATATGTTTGAGAGAACCTGACATATGTGCAATTACTCTGTAATATTGATCCTGTAGGACCTCAAATTGGAGACTGGACCCTTTTTCCTGCATGCGAAAAGATAAACGAAATGTTGAATCAACCAACCTGTTTATAGGTGCAACTGCTTTGATATCTGTAATAGGCCGGTGAATATATTTCATCCTATTTAGACCCTGAAAAGCACTGGTATAATATAAAAATTATGCTTAAACATTTTTTTCAATAATTACTGTTGAAATCCAGCATCAAAGTGCTCTTATTCATAGTTTTATTAGGAAGAATCAGCGGACAGGTGCCTATGCTCCCACTCTACCACCAATGAATGGGGGATGATCGTAAAATATGTATTGCAGCACATAACCTTTGAAAAGGGGCACAGGTTATGTGCCTCATAGATATCATCAAATGTGTTATTTAAAAAAAAAGAAACATTGTGTTCTAGCTATTCCCGCTGTCATTTCTTCATTAAAAATGCTTAGTCAGTATAGATTGAAAATTTTATGTGTGGCCCTTAAGTGATGCTGAGGGCCTCACTCCATATCAACTTAGTTACCCACCACTGCTGTAAACAGTTGCAACACGTTTTTTAAGGCCCATTCACTCATAAACAACTGATCCCGCTTGGAGCCCCTAAAGCTAGCCATACACGTGTCGGATTCCATGTCCAATCGATTCATCATCCGATCGTTTCCTGCGATTCTGCCGGGAATCGCAGGTGTGATCAATTGGCCAATTAAGAGTATCCATCGCAGCATACCACCTTGTCCGAGCGGATTCCTGGACGATTCCGTGTGCGATTCCACCTGCGATTCCACCTCACAAATGGCAACTCCCCCTGATCCGGGCAGAATCGGATGAGAAAGACCAACATGTTGGTTCTCTGTCTGATCCGATTCTGGGCCCCTGAACGATTGGACCTGATCGATCGGACAAGGTGGGCTGCATGCGATTCCGGCACGATCGTTTGGCGTGCACGCGCCCAGAATCGATCGTGCCGGAATCCGGTGCGAATCCGACACGTGTATGGGGGCCTTAAGACTAGCAATGTACAACAGGCTAAATAGTTTAGTACACAAGTTGGAAACCTTGTTAGGAAAGCTGGAACTGTAACATTGAAATGTTTTTTTTCTGGCAGGGGATGACAACAGGTGGAGCTTCAGCCCCAGAACACATGCATTATATCATACACTACATCCTGTGCAGAGTTTGAATTGTCTGCGTTTGTCTTGGTCACAAAGTTTTGTCTAGAAATAAAGATTCTCAGTAAGTAAAGTGATTATGCCAGTAACAAGTCCCCACCCAGCCTCTAGGCAGTACAATATACATATAATTTACACTATAGCATCATTTAATGGAGCCCTAATTAAGTAATCATAAATCAGTGTGAAAAGCGCCAATAAAACTTGATGCTAGTTATTTGTATGGTGATTCTTGGAAGAACTAATGATACAAATAGACATTTTATTTTATTATCGCTGGTGTGATGTGTTAAAACAACTTGTGACTCTCCATTCAAGGTTATAGCCACTCCATCTCACAGCCTGCTGGCTGTATCAGTGTTACACTAAGGTACCCAAACACATTAGCCATAAGCCTCTATGTTCATTGCTCAACCAGCAGAGAGAGTTCTACTGAAAAACAAATGATAAGGAAGCTAAATTAAGACTGCACCCAGGAACTTGACATTGATGTTTGGGACCATGACACTAGGGGCCAATTGGGTGTCTCTGGCCTTTTCTGTAGGGTATATGATGACAGATTTATTAAAAAGAATACATTTTCAGAAATCTCATGTACATAAATATTCACAGCCTTTACTCAATACTTTGTCAATGCACCTTTGGCAACAATAATAGCCTCAAGTCTTTTTGAACATGATGCCACAAGCTTGGTACACCTATCTTTGGTCAGTTTTAATTATGTCACTTGCTGTGTCTTTGGGGTGATGCCGGGGGGAAGACCTCATGAGTTTTGGCACCAAGGTCACACCACTTTTTGCACCTTCCTCCTGGGACTGGCCTTTTGGCCATGACTGGAGGATTTTTCATAGCAGCAGAACATCAGGACCACACCAGGGCACCCCACAGGGAATGATGGTGCTTAGTGGAGGATATGTCAGGTTGCAACCCTTAGCCATTCTGAAGTGAGAAACCAAGGCAAACTTGGATTAAGGAATAGCATTGAGCTTGAATATTCGAATGTTAAATATTTTTAATGAATATCAGCAATTTGAGAATTCCCGAATATGTCAGTGGATATTTGCAATTTCAAATATTCGCTGTATGTCCATGTATTATGAAAAAAATATTGACATTGGGAAAATAAACATAGCATGTGACCAAGATTTTCGCAATGCATGTATATTCGAATTTATGAATTTCGAATATTAGTAGAATAATATATAGCAAATTGGAATATTGCCTATGCTGCTCATCACTATTATGGAACATATTAAAGATCAAGGAGGGCAATCAGTGTAGTCAGGAAATAGCAGAAGTCAATGGTGGAAAAGTAGGAATACAGAAGTGCCAGGTTTATAGGTGCAAGAAGGGTTACTAGAGTAGAGAGTGTTGCTTGAATGGGTGAAAGAAGAGCCACAAGGGACATTGGAGTCACAAGGGTCTCTCCAATCATAAGGCTCACTGAAAGATGAAGGGACCCTGGAGGGATGAAGGGACCCATATATCATTATGTCTAATAAACTCACTGAGCCTCTAACTATGTATGCTGTCAGTAGTGTAACCAGTCTTTACTAAATAAACTTTTCCTATTCTATTCTGCTGTCCTAGTTTGAAAGGTTAATCTGTTACTTTAACCTTCCTAGCGCACTGCTGAGGTCCAGATTTCTGTACCAAAAGCGCACCATAGACTTAGATAGATAAACAGATTTCTCCATAGAAAACTTTTTTGTGCAATTTACTTTTGAATCTCATGCCGCCCCCCCCCCCTCCCGATGTGACGTCATCATGTCACTCTGGAGGAGGGTTGAGGGGTCCACTCTTCTGCAGCAGCCTCCTCTTTAAATCGGAGCCGCTGCAGCAGCGTGGAATGGTAAATCTGTGCTGCCGGGGCTCTGAGCTTTGCCAGACAGCCCTTATCTTGTCCAGTGCAGTACTGACAGGACTGCGCTGGACAAGATGGTGCCATCAGGAACGGCAGGGGGGTTAGGTACCATCATCATATGTATAAAAATCTTTTATGTTATAGCCACATTTAGTACATTAGTGTAGTACCCTTCATGTTAAAGACATGTATGCTCATTAATGAATCAGTGTAATGCTTCCAGGTATTTATAACTCATTAGTACCACTGATAATGCCTTCATGTGCTTTGCTCTCCAGGAGGACAGAGCCATTTTTATTCAGCCATCAGTCACCACCGTCTGGATTTTAATACTGTCTCAAAGATGACAAAATCATGTGAATCATGGTGTCTATACAGTTTACAAATGTTTGACACAGATCAGTCACTGATGCATACTCTTGACCTGTTACTTGCCACAGTTTTCTATTCTGGTAACTGATAGGGCTTAGCGGGGGTCCCCGACGTAGCAGATAGACTAACCTGCTCGGCGGACGGGTCTGACTTCATTGCGCCGACCCGATCCGCCGGTGTCAGGCTGAACGTAGTCGAGTACGTTCAGCCTGTACACCGGCGGATGTCTAAACAGACCATCCGCCGGCAGGCTGAGTCTATGGGATACGTCGGGACCCCTGCTTAGCGTATACGCTTAGCGGAGGGCTCCCGACGTACAATGGAAACAAAGAGGAAAAACTAACTACAGCCTGTAGCAAACTAATAACATTATCTATCATTTCCTTGTATATTGCAACATGTAAGGAATCTATAAATAAAGATTTGTCACTAACAGAGCAATTAAATTGATACTAAGATGTATTTTCTTCATAATAAACATACTTCCCTGTTTTCCTGAAAGTAAGACCTCGCGGCTATCCCCCCCCCCCCCCCCCCCCCCCCCCCCCCCCCCCCCCCCCCCCCCCCCCACCTGTGCTTCTAATATAAGCTCTTCCCCGAAAATAAGGCCCAGAGACAGCTTCCATATTTAGGCAAGACATAACAGCACAGTATTTGCACCTAAAATTTATATTCGTGTCTTATTTTCAGGGGAAAATAGTAATCTTTTTACTGATTTTACTTTTTCTGATCTTTTACAGTAATTAAAGTTATATTAGTGGATATATCCTGCTTTAAATATTCTGCTGTCACCCTCTTAATAGAGATTTCAGAACGTTATGATGTAGATGTGGCTTTACAAGTCATTTTAACATTGTCAATACATCATTAGCATCATGTTTGTAGGAATGCAATGAATATTGTAGCAAAGCTCACTAGTTACCAAGTTCTCTCGTCTTAATGTACAAGACAAGGTTTTACCCCATGTCCAGGGGTGCACATAAGTGGTACTCTGGTACTCAAAAGGGGCCAAAAACTAGCGGACCTGCATTTATTGTTGCAAAGCTCATATGCGTACTAACAACTTGGAGGCACTCCGTGTCTGGGCGGCCGCAGCTAAATGTTATTGACTTCTAAAGGTGTTGGAGATCTGGGGGATAAATGTCAGAGTAGGCATATGTAAGAGTAAAAGCTGACACAAGGAAAGCACCATGTGACAACTGGAATATGACTATAAAAGGATGACATTTGGACTGCAGGTAGTCTCAGGGGTTAGTTACTCAGTTCATACTACTGAGGTATGAGATCTGGGGGTTCAAACTTGTTGTACTGTAAGAGTTACATTTGACCCCAGCTGGTGACCTGTGGATGGAGACAGCTTATCGGAGGCTCAATCAGGAACAGGGAGGTCCATCCGCAGCAGAATCTACCATTCAGGAAGCTGATGCAGAGGACAGTGAGGGAGACAGTGAGGAAGACCACCCTACATATGGGGTGAGTATCAAACACCATGTCCTGGTACTCATCTGAGGAGCTCACTAATAAAGTTATGTGCACCCCTGCCCATGTCCTCACATTTCTCAATTTTATTATGTGGGGAAAAGAGGTTTAAGTCCATTGAACCTACCTTTGTGGTATTATTGCTATGACACATAAGACTGTCCAGGAGTACAAATCTGACAGCCTGACCTCTTAAAGCTCTCTGGCATCTACTTGAACATTTTTGTACAAGCAGACAGACTGTTGTCTATAAATTATATTTTTATATGTCCACTAATCTCCATTATCTCACATCATTCTTCCTGTTTACAGCTGACATTTGTAACAACGCCTGTAGTGCTGGGAGTGATTATATAGGTTAATAGAAAGAATTATGGAGGCGTAGTATGAATCTGCTCAAATTTCTATAATTATAAATGTTTTCTATAACAATAAAACAGTTTTTATGTGGATTTGGGACACACCGCCCCTTTCTTTCTTGTAGAAGTCCTTCCTAATCTTACTATAGGGCTATAAATCCCAATGTATATGTAGTGGTGTCTATGGTTCAGTGCATGTGTATGTTATGCAGATCATCTCTGTTGCCTTTCATCTTTTGAATTGCCAAATTCTACAATGTACAGTCTAAACTATAACCTGGGGGGAGCTGGGGGCAATAAGGCCTATGTTATAATTCTACCAAACTGCTCTTTGCTTTCCACACCGCCAATCTATAAGGATTTCACAAAACGAAACATTAACACGTTTAGCCCCATAGACCTGTCATTTAGAAAATGACCCCCAAGTGCCTGCACAAGTTTGCAGGCGCCCGTGACAGGTCATTTCTCCAGCTGCTGCCGGAATGACTGCTCGTTTCCCTGGCTGCAGCAGACAGAGAAACAACAATGTTAATTTAGCCTTAAGTCTCATAAAGAACACTTTACATCCATGCAGGTAGAGGAAGTGGTTCCTGATATATAACTTACACACTGGATAGTTTTCCCATTTTAGCTGTTAGCAATTCCCCAATATGCATGCAACATCGCTTTTTCTGCGAGAGACAACTTTTGGGTTCAAGCTATAAATTTAGGAGTGGGATAGATGAGGGAGGAATAAGGACTACGGCTAATATATTGTGGGGGCAGAAAATATGCTTACAAAAACATCAGAGAATATGGGGTATTACTGAGGTGAAAAAAACAACTGGACAAATTAATGTCCGGTCCTTATTTCGTTAAAATTTTTGTTTTTCAGGGTTGATCATCAAGGTGAACGGCATACAATTCCTAGATGACCGGTCAGCTGGCGACACATGCAAGTGCGCGTCCTGATCGAACATTGTAGATTACTGTCAGAGATCAATATGTCTATGAAGGGCTTAAATGGGATTAAGGAGACAGTTTTGGAGGGAAAGCTAATGGGATGACAGGCTAATGGGTTAATGAGATAGGTGAAGAGATTGAAAGACAAGCAATGGGTTGAGAAGACCAAGTTAAGGAGAGAGACGAGTGGTTGGTTAGAAAAGTCAATGGGCAGACTTGGTTTAAATTCCCCATTCAATTGACTTCTAACATAGAAAAAGATAAAAGTTAGGAAATAAGATCCTTTTAAACTGAATAGATTGACCAAAATGAATGGAAATAGAGCACATAATCCAAAGAGTCGTGATCTGTCATGTCATTGTAAAAGTATGGGTTTTTTGGTATTTCAATTTGTATCCAATGTAGCATGTGCACATGGATTTGTAAAGGAATCGATTGGCTTTGCATCAACTACGCTGTGTTGTAGTCAACATTTAAATTGCACAAATCACAGATCAATCTAGCAAAAGTTGATGTGTGTATGGTAACCTTTAGGTTGGGGAGGTACGAGAGGGGTAAGGAGATGTGACAGGATGGAATTGAGAAGGCAGGAGTGGTATTGATTTGAGATAAGTGAGGGGTTAGGAAGTAGGTAATAGATTAGGCAGGCAGGCCAAAGGTTTAGAACAGAGGAATAAGGAAGATGGTGGTGAAGGGTTAAAAACAAACAGGAAATTAGTTGGAAATCTCTCCTATAATGATGGATTGAGGACTGAAAAGCAAAGTTTATAGGAGACAGAATGGAGTTTTGGAGGGACTAAGAAGAGAACAGTTGACTGGCAGGTAAAAGCACTGAGAAGCAGGTGAGAGGTTTAGCAGACGGGATGAAGTTGAGGAGGCAGGGGTTGAGAAGATGGTCCTGGCACAGACTGTAGCTGGGCTCTAGCACAGACAGTGTTTGTCGTTCTGCAGCAGCAGATATGGGAGGATTTGTCAGCTTTGCAAGAAGCTTTTCCTAAATATCATCATCAGCGGTCTTATTATGCATCCCCATAAAGAGATTACATAGAATAACAGCATTTACTGGTATTAAGGCTGATTGGGAGCAGATGTCTCTGCCACCTCGTCCTGCTCCCAGCCAGGCCCAAATTACAGGCCATGTAAGTGTCGTGCTGCAAATCTGCTGCCAACCACTGCTGAGCCCAGTGAAGTCTGCTCCTAATTTACAGATCATTTTAAAGCAATTGTCCTCTGGCCGGAGGGAAGAGGGAGAAGACGCAGATTCATGTCCCAGCCAGGAATGTCAGGATCGCAGATGGCCAAAAGTAGCCAATAAGATTTTACCTTTCAAGTGAATAGTTGTGACTGCTACCTGGTTGCTATAGGTTATGGCATTTAAAAAATAACTAGGTTATCATTGACATGATTGTTAGTGTTATTAGTTTCCTTACTGACTGTACTGCAGCTTGTATTGGCTGTCTTCACACCAGCTTACATCCCAGCCCCCTCAAACACATACACAACTTCTTAAGGATCAATATAGCAGGTCATTCACAACATAGAAGGCTGCTACTTCTACTAGAACTCCCAAACCATTACAGGCAGTGATGTATAACCCCAGAAACCAGATGTGGCTTTTCATCAAAAAAGTTTACATGGTCAGTTCCTGCACTGTATACAGAAGTTCTGAATGCCCACTAGCCTTTTTGCCTCAACCATGGCTATCCCTAATGACAAGCTCTACTCTAAAACTGGCCATACACCTTTAGATCTCTCTGCCAGATATCCTTTAGATCTACCAACAACTATGTAGTATAGGTTCCTCTGCGATTGAACACAGGTAGACTTGATGGTTTAGAAAGTCCCTCACATTACATGGTTTTGGTAAAACAAAAGGAGATCTAAAGGAAATCTG
Source organism: Ptychadena robeensis (assembly GCA_036250615.1). Lineage (NCBI taxonomy): Eukaryota > Metazoa > Chordata > Amphibia > Anura > Ptychadenidae > Ptychadena > Ptychadena robeensis. The sequence goes on from CM070037.1 coordinate 76,094,499, forward strand.
ACAGAGAGATCTAAAGGTGTATGGGGACCCTTACCCTAGCTGACCCAAACTTGTAATAAATGTAAAATCCTGGTGTCTGAAGCTGGGCATACACGTCACGATTTTTAGTTCAATTTTAGTGCGCTCGTTTATCAAAAGTGATCACGTGATCGGATTGAATAAAAATTGAAGCATGCCAAAAGTGAGCGATTTTGTCAAAAATTCTTGTGGAAATGACCTTTGTTTGTGTGCTGTTGGTCACTGGCCAGTTCTTCAGATAACACCACTCCAAACCCATAAATGTGTGCATTTGAGACTTTCAGGATAGAATCGCCCAGAAAATGAATGCATGGTATGTTGCAGTTTGCGATCGGTTTTGCAAATTAAAATCGATTCCGGAATCGGATGGGTGATCGGATTAAAAAACGATCGCAGGAAAATTGTGACGTGTATGCCCAGCTTTAGAAATGTTTTTTTTGTCAACTGTCTTACTTTCAGTGTGTGTAACAGAACTTTAATGATTACATCTGAGCTTTAGAAAGCTTTAAAAAGATGCAGGTGTATTTTTGTAAATATATCACTATAACTGTGTTTTTCATACATCTGTCCTTAACCTTGACCCTTGTATTTTCTGTATAGCAGTAACCACTGCTCTGAGAGAGAGATGGATGGTATAACCTATAAACTATCAATTGGTAGAATCCACCAGTTATAGCAAAAAGTTATCTGTGTTAATGCACATTTTTTAGTTAGCCTTTAAACCTGCTTTTATACATCTTTAATGAATATCATGTTGTTGTAGAATCTATAATATATATATATATATATATATATATATATATATATATATATATATAGCCTCCTTTATGAATAAAGATAAATAATACTAAATATCACAAATGCAACGGAGTTCAGTTAACCTGTCACTGATACTTTACTGGTGTTCTGCTGACCTCTAGTGGGGGAAAAAGGAAATTCACAGGCAGACTCTGCACATTACAACAAGACCATCTGTCATCAGTCAAATAAGAGATGTCAATTAATACAATAATATTACTTGTTTAAAATGTATGCCTTTCTGTGGCCTCATAAGAAAGCCTGGGCCTCTTTCCTAGGGGGTTCAGTAGAGGACACAGAGGAATTGTTGGAGCGGGATTTGGTGAAGATGAGACAGATAATAGTTAGTGAATCATGGCGTGAAATGTTTCTCAAAGTCATTCATAGAGCACACATAGCCAATACCACGGGGTGTAAATGGAGAAGGCCTCTGACCCTACTCCAGCATTGCCCGAAGTGTGGCTCTCCTGAGCCCAATCTCACCCACCTCTTCTGGTTGTGTGATTATATTGTCAGGTTCTGGCAACAGGTTCTTGTATATGTAGAAATGGTGACCAACACCTCTCATGCCCTAAACCCACCGCTTCTCCTCTTGCATGCAAGCTTCCCAGTAGTGAACTGTGCCCAGTAGCCTAGTCTTCCAAAGTCCAGGTTCGCCCATTTATGTTTTCTTACTGCAAAACGTTGTATTCTTAAGCAGTGGATATATTTGCCCCCACTCAGGGCAGAAGACCTTAAAACTATTTGCTACATATCATGGCCATAGAAAAAGTTAATGCCCTGCAATCACCACAGCTGGGGGTCTCTACGTTTTTTAAACATTGGAGAGCCTTTATCCTCAATGTGTTCAGTCAGCAGGAGGTCCAAGCTGTCGTGGAAGCATTCCGTAACACTGAGTGGTACCCCCGGGAACAAGTTGGGGGTTCTCTGGGACTGCTAGAAATCCCTGCGTCCACCAACTAACGTACAGGCCCAGGGTTTTCACTATATATTCCCCACTAATAAGACCTTGCTAACAGGAAGTGCCAGACTATCACCGGGCTTATAGCATGTGGTTTGTGTGAGGCGGTGGGGGTTGGGGGGGGTACCCTTCCACTTCACGGCAAAGAGGGATTGAGTTTTGTTTACTTTATGTTCTTCTCTTGTTTCACATGTATGTAGTATGTAGTATTTTTGTTGTATCTGTAAAACTTTTTGAAAAATGCTGGAGAAGTTGTACAACAGCGTTAGGACATGTATGTTCTGATTTATCCAGTCGCCTTCTAAATAAAGATATTTTTTTTTAAAAATGTACGCCTTTCTGCCATCTTCTGAAATTCAGTCACTCACCTGGAACTTTAACATGGGTCAGCTTAAAGTCCTTGTTCATGCCTCTTGTTGTATTTACTGTTAAACACAGCGAATGAGCATGCCAGCTGCATAATTAGCATTTAAAGAAGAAACTTGATATAGCAATTACATTTTTAATCAAAGGTTACATTCTTTCTGGCTGTGTCAATAGAATTCCAGCTCCTTGTCTCCCATAAAAGTGAACTCAATGAATTCTCATTTTAATGATCAGACCCATTAGTATAGAAGGGGGTTGGTGTCTTTACGATGAATCAATTATAATAATGTACTGCACTCATCTTTTTTGTCATTAGCAGAGAAAAGGACGAGTCATCGTCAGCAGCGATAAAAAAAAAAGAATTATCTGCATTCCCCTCCTAGGGACTACGACCATGTCCCCGCAGGATGAGCAACCTCACAGTAGGTAATGGCTGCAGTGCTGCAGTTTACCGCCAGAGGAGGGTTCATCAGCTTTGCAGACAGAATTGCAGCATTGTCCTTTTAATGGTTTGGATCTTTTTTTTAACACTTCCTGCCATTCTGTAATGTTAAAATATATGACCCTTTAGAGACTGATGAAAACAGCTCAGAGTTGTACAGTAAAATACTGGGGAATATTGCAGTGCTAATAAAATGTCAAGGCAATCTTGAATTATATATACCAGTGATGGTAAACCTTTTAGATACCGAGTGCCCAGACTTGAACCCATATCCTACGTATTTGCCGCAAAGTGCCAACATGGTCATTTACCCTGAATTACTGACACATACTTCATACAGTGAGGGAAATAAGTATTTGATCCCCTGCTGATTGGATGTTTGCCCTCTGACAATGAAATCACTATGGAAAAGTGGGGGACTATGTGCATTGAGCAGAGGAAGAATAGAATGGACAGTCAGGGGAGCGAATAGGTAGCTGTGTTCTCCTGCACCCTCCTCATTTGCCTCTGTGCTGACTGACAGCTCGGGTGCCCACAGAGAGGGCTACGTGTGCCACCTCTGGCATACATGCCATAGGTTCGCCACCACTGATATATACTGTATCTAATCAATCAATTCTACTTTATTCATAAAGCTGGACATACACATGTCAATTTTTAGGTTCAATCCAATTAAAAAATTTATTGTTTACTAAATATATCAACCAAAAGTGATGGAAATGGATGAAAAAGAGCAGTGAACGTCAGGTTGATTGCGAGTCTCTGATGGGCTTTGTTAGGTAATTCGATCAATTTGTATTTTGTAGCATGCGCACACACCTTTCTCTTCATAGTTGGAAAGGAATTTCATTTGAGGAATTAGTTTTCATTGAAAATACTGTGTGGTAGCACCATTGATCAAGATTGTCAGTCAATATTTAAATTGTACAATTTGATAAAATCACAAATTTAAATGATCTACTGTGCGTTTGTCAGTTATACACCAGAGGTCCCTGTGTGGAAATTTTGTTAACTGTGGGTTATTATTTGTCATCATTTAAAGTGGTACCCTTTAGTGGGGTACTTTCCAACTGAAGATCCCTGTGTGGGGGCCTCCAGTGTGTGGGGTTCTTATTAACCGAGGCTCCCTGTGTGTGGGATTCTCATCAACCAGGGGTACCTGTATGTGGGGTTATGATCTGAAGGTCCCTATGTGGGGCTCTTGTAATCTGAGGGTGTCTGTGTGTGGTTCTTATCATCTGAGGGGTGCTGTTTGTGGGGCACTTATCATCTGAGGGTCCCTGCATGTGGATCTGAGGGGTGCTGTGTGGGTCTCCTCCTTTGCAGTTGATCCATAGTGGATTCTGAGGCGCGGTGATGCGCAGGATTTGTTGGGCCCCTCTTATGAGGAAATATTGTTCTTGCTTGTTTCCAGCCTGACAGGTGAAAATTTATGGTCATGAGATGATGTGCGCAAATATACTTCTTTAAAATTGTGACAAAATCTTTTATGAATTAGCAGTATTTAGCAGAGTTTAGCATACAAGAAAACAACCAACAACAAAGTGAGGCATTTCGGGATGGGTTTATTGTTAAAGCTTGTACATTCCTCTTCAAGCTAATTTGCAAAATGTTGAGATTGACAGGTAAGTGGCTAATGTAACAATTCGGTCTCTCTAGAGCAGTGGTTCTCTTTTTAAAGCCGTGACCCCCGAAGTGAGGTCACAAAGTGTATGTATTTGGAATGCGGAATTGTGGGTGTAGAGTGTCACGTTTTGTTTTCCAAATACTGGCACAATCAGATAAGTGTAATGTCCCCTCACTTATATTTTCCTACCCCACTTGTGCAAATAATATGCTCGATGTGAAGTTAGTAGGGAGAATAACACCCCAAGTTAGCAGGGGGCATTGCTCTTCCTCCTAATTGCTCACCCTGTTTGTGGGCATCAGTTCTGCTGCTTGTTGAGAGCAGCTCTGATGCTTCCAGAGAACTCAGCGACCCCTGTGAAATGGTCCTTTTACCTCCAAGAAGGTCCTGACCCATTGCTCTAGAGGATAATGTATAGCGCTGGTTAAGCTGTCCAGAAGCTAGTGTACAGAGCAGGTTGGCCTCTCTGGGGGCTATAGACTAAAAAATGAAAACTAATGGCTGCTGTCATTTCCACATAAAAAAATGCTTATACAAGTCAGTATAGATTGAAAATGTTATGTTCCGCCCTTTAGTGATGCCGAGTGCCACACTTGTGGCTTTCCATATCAACTCAGTTGCCCACCACTGCTCTGTTGGCTGTGGTTACAAAGCTACGCTCAGTACACAGGGTGCAGAGGGTCTAATCCTTCTTTTCCTCCACAGGAACATCTTCTTTAGTGCCCCTCTAAAGCTGTCATGTAGCCAAGCATAGAGGAAGGAGTTGGTACATGCAGACATCATTGCAAACCAGTGACAGAGAAGCTGCACTAAGTTGAAATACTGCTTGTCAATGAGATCAATGTCAATATCTTTCATAATATTAAATATATGTAAAGGCAGCCAGCAGATCCCAAAGGCCCCTACCACTAAAACCAAAAGACGGAATGTTTTCCTCCTTCGTACTCGATCCCACTCCGCCTGGACGTAGGTGATGTTTCCAGGGACAACCCTATTCTTTAGCTTGATGGAAATTCTCAAATAGGACAAGGAGATAACAATTAGGGGAAGAGCATAGGTGAGAACAAGTGTGCTGTATGCATAAGCAAGACGCTTCTTCTCCATTCCAAACCAAAACTCTTCACAAATAGAAAAGTCCAGATCAGGAAACTCAACATGGTAAGTGTGTACCAAAGCTGGGGTGGCCATCAGACAACTTACCAGCCAGATTGCAGCCAGGATATAGGCACATGTGGGGATAGTGAGTCTCCTTCTCAGCGGGTAGACAGTGGCATGATATCTGTCCACTGATATCACTGTCAAGGTAAAGACAGAAACATACACTGTCACAGGCTGCATCAGGTACACAAAATAGCACATGAAGTGCCCAAACACCCACCCCTGGGACTCAAAAGCATAGGCCAGGGTGAGGGGCACACAGGTAGCACACATCAACATGTCAGAAAAGGCTAGGTTGCCCACCAGGAAATTGGTGACATTATGCATTTTCTTAGTCTTGCAGATGACGTAGATGAGAAGATAATTCCCAATGATGCCAATGAAGACCACCAAGGAGTAGCAGGGAATAATGAGTAGCTTGTAGGAATGGAGAAGCTGGAGGCCCATAAACTGGATGCTGCTGTTGCCAGTTATGCCTGGGAAGAAGCTTTGAGTACTCCGATTCCTCTGGGCCATTTTCATCTGGACAAGATATGTCTAGGAATTTAACGTTCCTACAACCAGAAAGGTGTGTCATTACATAGCGATTGCAATCATTTACAAATTATCTACTGTGGTGCCTTGACAGGTAATCATCTACAGCAGTGTGTACTCTGCTGTAAGACGTCAACCCCTGTCCTTACACACTACTAGGAAACCCTACCCCTTAAATATGTATCGACTTTAAGAGCACATCGCTCCTGCAATGACTTCACAGCCAAGTTATTTTTCCTTCTTCTGACTTCTTTTTGTCCTGCCTCACCCTCCTTCCCTAAAACTACATTTTACTGTTAGACCTCAGCCCCTTGTGACTGAACATTCTTTTTCTTTGGTGCGACCTAAAGGCTGCCATACACAGCACGGATTCGTGCCGGATTCCGGCGCGATGGATTCCGGGCGCGTGCACGCGGATCCATCGTGCCGGAATCCTCTGCAGCCCACCTTGCCCGTCCGACCGCATCCGATGGATCGGGGGCACAGAATCGGATCCGAGGAAGAACCAACCTGTTGGTCTTTTCGGGTCCGATTCTGCTCTGATCAGGGGGCGTTGCGGTCAGGGAGCCGATCCATCGGACACGGATCCGGCCGTGCAAGGTGGGCTGCCACGATCGGATTCCCTGATTGGCTGATCGTTCTCACCTGTGGATGCCGGCGTAATCGCTGGAATCCATCGGTGCTGAATCGATCAGCCAGGGAATCCGTGCAGTGTATGGCTAGCTTTAGTCAAATCTTACCACAATCACCCCCTTGTTTGCACTATCTTGTGGGAACTCTATTACCTGTGACTGCCTCAAACTATGGAATCTGTTTGGCTCTGCTGTGAGACATCAGCTGCCATGACTGCACAGACTATAGTCCCCCTGACTATGCCGTACTTAAGTGTAAAATGTAATTCCTGTTTCTGTACTCTACTGCAAAATCTCACCCCATCTAAGAATTCTAGTATAAAAGCTCTTGAGTACACTACTCTACAATTGTAACACCTGAGACTGCACTCAGTGAGACTTTACTACTAGACCCTATTCTCATATTGTATTATTTGCCAATGGAAAAGAGACTGAAGATATATGAAAGTTCTCCTATTATTTAACTTCATCTCTGTGGAGTTATTTATCTCCATAAATGTAAGCAAAGGTTAATACATATAACAAAATAAAATGTTAACAAGAAATTTAGTAGGTTAGAAACATTCTGCTTTTTTTTAGGTCCAAATTTGTAAATACATTTGAGGTGCATGGTAAATTGTCTTGGAGGGAACTAACTGCAATTGGAGGTGGCCAACCCCTTAGGGACTTTGAAGGTGAGTAAGGATTTGGACTTCCAGTCAGAAAAAATAAGGTTTACAATTTTTATTTCAAAATAAGGTCCTATTTATTCCCTCCACACGCACAAAGGGAATACCATTGCCAGTTTGTGTGTTCACACAAAAAGAGTCCAGCATATGTCCACAATATAAGAAAAGGAGAACTAGTTGTCACTTGCACCAGTCTTGGTCCTTTTATCAAATTTATCATACACATACTCTTAATTTTCCAACGTGTGTCATCTACTATCTGGACTTCATCAGATATTTTGAAATTAAAATTGCAAACCTAATTTTTCTGACTGCAACTCCAAATCCGTACTCACCTTCAAAGTCCGTAGGGGGTTGGTTGGCCACCTCCAATTAAAGTTAGTTCCCTTTAAGACAATTTACTAATTACATTACAATTTTAGGATGTGGTGAGCCTAGGACCCCCCACCTTTTTCTTTGAGGTGCATTCACATTTCTGACACTGACATTCTGGGTAGAGACGCCTGGTATGGTAACTATGGTATCTTCTGTAGGTTCCTGCCACAGTCAAAAAATTAGGCAGTATATATAGATTTATAGTGGGATAATGTTACTCTTCAATAAATGTGTGTCTGCACCCTGTTACTTCACTTCAATAAAAATACACTCTGATGGGAGACATCATATTTTGTGCTTTGTCATTTCAGTGGATCCTACCAAGATCTAATCTGCGGTGACTGCAAGTTTCTGCATGAACTCATATGCTGTGATATTTTCTGCTGTAATACAGTACTACCTGTGATTGTGTGTTCTGCAAGAACATTTTAGTGCTCTATCCATGGACAGTTCTTTTTATAACAACTTCATCCACTTGAAGACAACACTTTACTGTGGCACAACTCTACTCCTTTCCTGTGATATAAATTCTACTTGGAGACTCTTTTCCTATGATCCGGAAATCAAAGTTTTGCTTCTCCAAGACTTTTCAATGACTACATATGACATAGAGACCTGGCCCTCTTCACTGCACACTTTGCCAAGTTTTTTTATACCCATTGCTGTTGTCTGTGACTACACTGATCCCAGAGACATACTAAGTTGTATTATACAGACACAAAAATGACATTACTTGAGGCAGATAACTCTATAATACTCACTGTGAAGAAATGGAATCCTCTTGAGATCTACATGTGTCCAGCAAACTCTTCGTTGACAGAGACAGAAGGGACAGTGTGCTCTGTTTCTATAATATACAGTGTATGGCTGTCAGATCCATAGATGCAAAGCAGGAACACAGGTAGTACAGCTGGGATGGAAGAGTGCCTAAACAGCAACATGTGGATGCAGCCTGTGAGTCCACTATAGGAGGGCAGGGATGAGGCTGACAAGTGAAGGGATGAATGGATGGGTACCGGTATGTGATGCAGACAGAGGTGTGACTGTTAATGTGCAGCATCCTTGTTAGACATCCATATAATAAAATGCTAGACCAGTCACTGACATCTGCAAAGATTCTGTGTGAAACAATCTTCCCCTCCGCTGGTTGCCTTTAAAATAATTTTCTGTATTTTCAGGAATGTCATTGTAACATAATCCAACTCCCAATGTTCCAGGTTATGGGACTATACTTGTCTTCATCCACTGTATCCTGCTTATTTGTGTACCAGGTTGAAAGATGCTTCTTGTTAGTGTTTCATTAGTGTTTAATTCTGTAATTAATTTTTTTTAGAGACCATCCAGCGCTATAAAACGGATACTCAGGGACCCCAGAAATGTCATCATAACCTAAATTTGGGTTACCGCTGGTGTCTGTGATTTGCACATAATGAATTTCTCCATCATTTATAACTTTTAGAAAGCATTTGTAATGGTGAAAAACATGTTCTGAATGCAGATAAGCTTCGACCTTCCCTTGGACAGCTAGAACTGTGCGAATCTTTCCAAGTCATATAAAGTGATTAATGAAGGGACACCGGACAAAGTAGTGTCCTGTTTTCACCTACATCAAATAAAATAATCAGCCACTTGGATAAATGTCCGCTGAGTGCGGCAGGAATTCTACAGGGTGAATCACAGACTCGTCTAGTCTCACCAGAAAGTGTTGCCTTTTGTCTTGATACTGACACAGATATGAAACATACTGTAATGTAATGTAAAACCTCAATATCCTAACAGCCAAGCATTTTTCCATTTGTTTCCAAAAAAATGCAGAATGTCTTGTTCACTTCATCTTCTAACTCTGCAATCCAAATATCACCATGTAGGCCTTTATCTTCCTAGACTGATATCCACTTATTGTCACAGTTCACCTGTTGCATCATTGACCATATCTTCTTTGTGTATGATTGCCATTTTCATAATTTTATATTCCTTTATTGGCACAAACAGTTTAGCGTCATATGATATGACTGATATTGAAATTTTGTAATGTTACAGCCCTATTGCAAATGAATTAAAATGTTTTCCTTAGAATTCTACAGGCAACATAATGACAATGTTAAAAAGTGTACATGAGAAAAATTGAGAAAGCACATTGAGCTCAGGTGTATCCTGTTTCCCATTATCATCCTTGAGATGTTTATGCTGCTTAATTGGAGCCAAACTTCAGTTAATTGATCTGGAAAGGCACAGACCTGTCTATATGTAAGAGCACAAACAAAGTATGAAGTCAAAGATAGGACTGTCTCAAGGCACAAATCTGGGCATGGTTACAGAAAAATTTCTGCTGCTTTAAAGGTCCAAATAAGCGTGACCTCCATCATCTGTAACCATCTCTGCAGCAATCCACCAATCCGGCCTCTGTGATATGCTGGTCAACCACTCCTTAGTAAAGGGCACATGGCAGCCCGTCTGGAGTTTGGCAAAAGTTACCTTAAGAACTGTCAGGCCAAGAGAAACAAAATTGTCTGGTCTGTTAAGACAAAGATTGAACATTTTAAGTTTAATTGTTTTGGGGTGATTCATTTTGGAATGGGTGGGGGTCAGGGCCGTTTTTACTGATAAGCAGTTGAAGCAACTGCTTAGGGCGCCACATTGAATGGGGCGCCATTACAGCTTTAAATTTTTTTTCTCAGTGCACCAAAATCGCTAGAAACGGCCCTGATCGCACACATGTAACGGTTGTTAAGGACGCTCAAACAACTCCATACCAACAGGATGCCGCCCACCTCCCCTCCAGCCAATTACGGGCCAACTTTCACTGCACACACACACACCCTCCCACATGTGGTAAACAGAGCGCCCTATCACAACACACCATGACCCTCCCATCTCTCACTTTTCTATTGGTTAAACAATAGGACTGCATGTCCCAGTATGCCTTGCCCACCGTCACGTGACCGAGCCTTGCCAGCTTTTCTTCTTTACACAAGGCTCATGAGAGGTGACTTAGAGCGAGTGGCTTAATCAGCATTGATGAAGGGTGACACTGTGACAGGGGACTGATCTGCATGGAG
>CM070037.1:76107054-76120568 GCA_036250615.1 Ptychadena robeensis
ATAAAATTATTCCTCAAAAATACCACTTGCCTAATAATTCTGCACTCCCTGTATTTAGCGCCAACATAGTCATTTACCCTGACAGACACACACTACATACAGAAATGGTTCCCAAACTGGGGGGCGCGAAGGTATTCCAGGGGAGTGCTGGAACTCATTCTTAACATGTGTTTGAATAGGGAAGGGGGGCTCGATAATGTTCCTAAATAGAAAAGGGGGGCCCTGCAAGGAAAGTTTGGGAACCACTGGCATACAGTGAGATAAATAAATATTTGATCCCCTACTTATTTTGTATGATTGCTCTCTGACAAAGAAATCGACAGCCTATGGGAGAGTGAGGGTACTGTTTGCTTTCGGAAGAAGATAATAGACAGCCCAGGGAGCCAATAAGCAGCTGAGTGCTGCAGTTCTCTCGCATCCTCGTTAGATGCCTCTGTGCTGACTGACAGCTGGGGTGCCCACAGAGAGGGCTACGAGTGCCACAGGTTCGCCACCACTGCCTTAGTTGCTAGTCTTGTTTATAAAAGTAGGGACAAGGCTCACTTTAACCAATCTTATTCGATGTATATCACTGGTCTGATCTATAGGGCAGCTTACAGCCAGTAGTCTGGTCACTGGTGTAGGATTAGGTCTATAATCACCAGCCATGTGTAGGTGTGTATGCATGGTGTACGAAGAGGCTCACATTTACTCTCCTGGCCTTCAGTAAAGGAAGACTTTGATTGATGCCTTATTAACACAGGGAATTAATTGGAAAACATCCTCTCTCATCTATTGCTGTTTTGTATGTCGAGGTCAGTACAGGAAATTAAATCCTTACACTTTTGTCCTTGATACACAGAGGTAAAATTTACAGCTGTTTTAAATCTTTCTGCGATAATAAAAAAAGAAATACGATTTCACTAATGAGAAGTGAAACCTTTTTCCATTGACATTGTAGTAGGTTTTAGTCATTTCACCATTTCAGAACTTCCCCTGGCTTTCAGAATTGCCAAAAAGTGAAGGGTCATTGTATTGACAGGGATAGGTTTGTTTTATACTGACTGACCATGGTGAAGATGTTAATTCTCTAGTGCAGGTAGGAAAATGGCCCATTTACAGCCCATTGAGCGCATTAACAGAAGTGATTATTGCGTTAACATGTTCTATTTATTTTAAGTTTCTTTTCCATGAGATATTAGTATCAATGTATCACACACAGAGCACTCCCTTTGTGGTTCCTTATATTGAAGGTACTTTTTTTTTAATTTGTGTATGTTGACACAATAAAAGCTTGACACACATTCAGCTGTATGCGGTGTTTGTCACCCCCACGTAGGGGGGGGGGGGGTGCAAGATCGTTATATTGGCTGATAATGGCCTCTTGAAATATCCAATGCGAAATGCATCGAAAATTGTCAGTGCTGGACATTATCTCCCCCAATCCATTCATTTTTGACAATAGAAATAAGGGCTATCAGCTCTGTATCCAGCATGCAGTAATATTGACACTGTATAGAAGACAAGAAGCCTTCTTTCTGGCAAGTGTAGATATAGTTAACCATTCCATATAAAACAGCTCCTTTTGTTAAATATGTTTGGATGAATACATTTAAATGGCTATGAAAAAGGCATCACAAATTGATTTGATCAATTTAAAGCAGTCCTATACTAAGAAAAGCATTTTTAATTCAGCTTTAACTTTTACAGGTAAGGCTTGTTTTTTAGTATAGTGTCAGCATAATTGGTGCTTTGGCTGCACAGGACATGGACTGCATAAGGGGAGTATAGGTAAACTATCTTTCTCTATCTGTATTTATATACAACTTTTATGTTTCAACTTTTTAACTTTTGTTTGGTTTGAATTTGCAGCTAATACAACTGGGTTACTAAGGGGATACTGAAAACCAATTATGCTTCCTTGCACATCTATTGACTGACATAAACATTATGCAATTAAAAATAACCAAGGGAACAGGTATGGTTAACCAGCTTATCTGAAATTATTGAAAACAAAAATCCCCCTGCTATACTGTCTTCCCCAAAGGATCCCTTATCATTATGACTTACTATCTGACACCTGAGACACGTGACATATCCTGGTTGCTGCTGCCAGAGTGGGGCCCTGGTAAATAACTTTGGAGGGTCATAGTTTGAGAACCTCTGGCTTAGGGCCCCCATACACTTTAGATTTCTCTGCCAGATCTCCCTTTGTCTTACCCAAAACCATGTAATATGAGGGACTTTCTAAACAATCAAGTCTACCTGTGTTCAATCGCAGAGGATCATGATCAATCGCAGACTGATCATGATTGGACCAGACACATTGTTACCCAGTACCCAGAAACATAGGCCAGCATCATCTATCAATTAGAACCCAGGCCAGCAGAATCTGTCACCTGGTACCCAGAAACACAGGCCAGCAGCATCTGCCAACTAGTTCTGTTTTTCAAACTATAGTCAAACTAAGTTTGAGGACCTCTAAAGTAAGTAGTTGAGCAAGAAGCCAAGCTTATACAGGATGAAAGTAGAGCTGGGAATTTTTCTGTCAAACCAACATAAACAAACGCTTGTTCATGTCCATCTGACGGAAATTTAATACGGTTTAGATGGACCAAAAGTGGTTGAAATCGGACATAAAATGGATCTAGCCTTGATGCGACATGTCGGTAAAGTTTTTTTAATTTTACAAATAGCTGACAGGTTTAAATGGTGAAAGATAAGATGTGTACAGCCTGAACCATGTCCTAATTAGGGGGGAAGTAGCCTTTTGATGAAGCAGAGAACAATGTATTGGTTTACATTAAGTAAAACTCAAAATGTCCTGAGCATCACCTTATTCTAATGTAAGACAATAAGTTATCTTTGCAAAGTAACAACTACATTTTAGGTACACTATTCTCAATGGCAATTTTCCCCTGCGGCACTACAATGGAGGAGAGACCACTGTCTCTATTGGGTTTAAACGTTTGTTTGTTCCCCGGTGAAAGTTCCAGAGTCAGAAAAAAAAATGTCCCCGCAGCCAGCAGCATCTGAATTTTTCACAGGTGCACCATTCGCAAACTTATCTGTTAACTATATTTTTAATAGAATTTGTATATATAATTAAAATAAAATTATGGTTTGATTACTCAAAAATCTTAAACCATGAAAAGCAGCGCCTGGAGTCAAGATATCTAGACTAGAACAAACTGAAGAAAGCTTTCTATATCGAAGTACAGATTTTGTAGGCATAGCCATCAGCATTATACATACTACAGAAGCAGAGGGGCTTAATGGCTTAGAGCTCTGGAATTAACAGCTTTGTCATTAGAACCAGCAATCTAGAAGTAGCTTGGAAAATCAACCCTAGGGAACTATGATGCTTGTTATGGTCTGCTAGTGTCCACAGAACATGTCAGAAGTCGTATCAGATTTGCCTGAGCTAGGCTAGAGCAGGGGTGGGCAAACTTTTTTACTTGTGGGCCACAATGGGTTTTTAAATGTGACATAGGGGCCGCACCTAGAGCCTGTCCAGCATAGGGGTCCTAAGTCCACGTAGCTAGGACAGGATATTTTAAAGAAGAAAATGTTTTTTTTAAGAAGGATAAATAGAAACTTTTGATAGAAAAGCTTACATATTCTTTTGCAGGCAATCTATGGCCTCTAGGAAACAATCCAAACAATTATGTTCTAGGTGTTTTCTTCACTTATTGCAGGGAATGAGTGTAGCCAGAGCATCTTGACACCAAGGTGACAACAGGCTAAATTGAAAGACTAAACGGCCAGTTTTGGCCCTGGGCCTTTGTTTGGCTGCTATATGCGAGCTGTTGGAGATGGGCAAGTCCTCACTCCAGTGTGTTTTAAAAGCAGTCAATTTCTATTCAACATATTGCACATAAATACAGACATGGCCCCTCCACGGAAGCACCCTCTAACGCGTTTCTTCATAAGTTTTTTTCGTAGAGGGTTCTATGGGACTCTACCAATAAGCTTCTTATGAAGAGAAACATGTTATAGGGGGCTTTCCTGGAGGGGCCATGTCTGTATTTCTGTGCAATATGTTGAATAGAAATTTAGGGCTTTTTAATACACACTGGACTTTGGCTGCTATATGCAAGCTGTTGGAGGTGTGTTGTGGTTTGGCTGAGCCTTTTGGGTCCAGCACCTGGAGTGAGAGACCTGAGCGGGAGTCTGTGAGCTGGGGACAGTAGATGAAGTGCCTGGATGTGCAGGTCTGCACAAATCGTTTTGTGAGTTTATCCACGTCTGGGCTAGAGAAATAAAAGTTCCATGGAGTCTTTCTTCAGACTATATGGCACTTGCACAGGTGAAGCATAGGGAGAGTGACAGGAGGCTTAAGGGACAGCAAATGAAGCCAGAAGCGGTCTATAATAGAGATGGGGAAGGGACACCCAATGTGATCCAAACTCTCTACACCCCACCCAGCGTCAGTAGTAAAAGCCAAATATTTAAGTCTCTGTGTACTACAATGGACAAATAAAAAAATAATTTTGTAACTGTTCTCCAGTAGAAAATAATTACATTGTTATAAGAAAAGTCACTCTGTCTGGTAAGCAACACTTGAAATTCCATATTGCCCTGAATATATAATTTCAATACTTGTGTGACAAGGAGAAATGCTGTAATTATTTAGTTCCAGCTGACTGCAAATAACCTTCTGCATTGTACAGATGATAAATATTTATTCATTAAGTTATAGAAATAGCGCACAATATGTAACAAATATAAATCTCACAACAGAACAAACTCTGGTGTGTCTTCTGTCCTGACCTTGTATGTGATGCACCACCTTGCTCAGAAAGTCCATTGTGTGCTGCAATTGTATGCAGATTGGCAGGTAGGTGCAGGACAACACAGCTGCTGGTTGTATCATGAGTATCTTTACAGCAGTGAACTAGCCTTGTTTGATTAAACGTCTCACAAGGTCATTATTTACAGACCGCTCTCATATTTCAGCTGTCTTTGCAGACACACAGGACCCAGGGGTGAAGATTAATCTGCTGTTCAGTAGGAATGAAATCTGTCAATGAAAGAATCACACAGAATAGAAAGAGGATAAAACAAGCTTAATGTTAGTAGCGGCTGCTCGTTGGTATTTGCTTCCAAGCTTCGCAGTATACAGCAGAAAGTAACCCACTGATCATCGCTTTCTTCACATGGACAATCACGTACCTGATAATAGTTTCAAATGAGAACACAAAGTGCAGTGTGACAAGAAATTTGAACTGAATACTTAGAGCAGTGTGCAGAAATAAAGAGACATCTCTACTTGACAGTGGCCAGTTTACAGAGCAGTGTGCTCTGCAAGCAGAACTGGATGAAGATACATATTCACAAATAAACACAATTTACAAATTGCTGAGGTCCTAATCTGAATGCTAGGATATAGTGAGGTCAGTCTGCTTCTCACTAGTGACATTATTGTGGGCATTGGCAGCCTCTTGTATATGTCCTCTTCATGTTATCTACCATGGAGTCCACAGCTTGAACATGTCAACATTTTTCAGCTTTTGCCAGGTATTCTATTTGCAGCATCCACGCTGCCCATTTTCCATGGTGGGGATGTTCATATCCAACCAATGTAGTCCAGGCAATGGGTACTCGATAATAAAATACAAGACCACATACAGGTATAATGAGCTTCTGCAATAAACTTTCTTCATGTGTCAGGATCTTTATCATAAGAAATGACGATATCAATTATATACTGGGCAATTTAACTTTTTTAAAAAACATTTTTATACAGAACAGAGCAACTAAAACGCAGCACACAGATCTGACCACCCGAGGAAAAAACTGATTGGACACCCAGAGGTAAACCATGTGGGACTAGACACCCAAGGACAGACGAGCGAATCTGGGCACTGGTCAGACAATGATTCCTTCTGTGTAAAGCAGATCCATCGCTGAGCGTAGTTCCTCAGCGGTCACTCATCGGTAGCAGCAAAGTTCAAGTTTTGTTTAAAAAAAAAAAAAAAATAAGTATTCATATATACACAACTAAAAAAACCATCACTCCTCTTCTACTTAATGTCCACATAAGCCAGTGCGTGGCAGGAGAAGTCGCATTAAACCACAGCAGTCACAACATTCCATTAGTGTGGAACGCAGCCATTGGGCCCAGATCTTATCTGTAACTCTGAGAGCCGCTGCCGGAGCCACCTGAAAAATACGGGGTAAAGGGGAGGCAAGAATAAAATGCTGTTCTCACATGGAATTTGACAAAGCAGGGCTGTATACAAATATAAACATGGGAGCCAGGGAACCAATAGGTAAGAGATCAAAGGGGAAAAACAGACATAAATGGGGAGCTATCACTGAGCTGGGGACACAGACAACACTTTCACAGGGACAAAATCATAGAGGTTAGTACAAATAGAAAAATAGAAGGTGATGTACCAAAAGTTAGTACACATAATAGAGGCATGTACAGATGTAAAGGTAAAGTCACAGAGGTACGTACATGGAAAGGGTGAGGGTTCAGAAAATATGTTCACACAGGCAAAAATGTTAAACACATAAATAGGCCAGTACATTCAAAGGCTAGACAAAAAAAATGTATTCGGTAGAAATGATGATCTAATGGTGTGTGGCCCACCGAAATTTCCAAGGACATGTACAGATGAGATGCCTTACTCAATATATGCTGGCCAGGGTCCGTGGCCAAGTAATAAAGGCAAGTATAAAAACCTCAGATACCGAATCTTTTACAGGAAGACATTGCAGACAGCTTCTGTATAACTACACTTACTAGTTCTCTTTAATACAGAACATTGTATGACTCTTCAAGCCTAGAAACAGCTCAGGAACATTTCCCAGCAAGGGCATAAAAGTGTATGGGACACAACATGCGGTGCAAAAGAACTGATCTGGGGACACTTACTGTATGACAAGTCATCTCCTGCTCTTTTCCGGGACTGATCACCCCTGTAGAGAGAAAGTAAAAGCTTAAAATTGAATAATACCAGTGTAATAGGTCATTGCTATCCATAGCTCACAGTGCTAAACTGATAAAGCTAAAACCTGAATGGCAGAATAAATCACCCCAGGTTTTCTTCTCTATATTTTCCAGCTAGTGGACATACACATAATACATAAGACACACCAATAGGAACTTATAAAAGATATGTTACATCCAAGTGTACCTATAGTTTGACCATACTTAATGTCTAAAATATTGTAATCCATACTGGATTAAAAATATATTAGAATAAAATACATATTCATGGGGAGGATTCTCGCTAATATATAACTATTGATTTCTAAATCATACAGTAAAATACCTCCCTGCAAAACACCGGAATCTGTACCAATGAGAACGGCCACAAAAAGGCAATTTCTAAAGCATTAAATGAAATACTTAGATCAGGGGCAATGGACAGGGGACTTTCTGTATTAAAGATCTTTAACGAGGCACAGAAAGCCAAGGGTCCCTACAACAGAACAGAGAAGGCTTACACAGCACATAACTCTGATTGGAATAAATGCTTTCTTTTCTTCACAATGGACTCACATTGAATCTTGTATTTAAAACCCAAAAGTATTTCAAACCCTTTAGAAAAGAGTAAGAGTTTTCTGCAACACCTATTTTGCTTGTGGTACCATATATTTCCGCTGAAAAGAAGCACCTTATTTTTTATGGAGTTAAAATTCTAAATTCATTTTTAGGGTCGAAATATCGACTTGACTTGAGCTTCAATCAGTGTACAAACTACATGTGCAAGACCAATCCATATTATTAAAATGTCCCTACAACCTTTCCCAACATCTCTAACCATTTTAGAGAGGATACCATGTTCAGGGGCTTTTAAATTAACCATCCCTACTGCTAAAGCTGGCCATACACGTTTGGATCCCTATTAGTTTTGGCGGCGTTTATCGCAGCACAGTGCTGTCACCATGCTGCTTGTAGTCACTAGCAAAACAAAAGGGAATCAAAATGTGCATCACTGACACAAAGTATTTGAATCAAACAGGGATTTACTGGGACATTATATTTCATACCCAGGCATGCATAATGCGCATAATAGGGGTTGGCAGGAAGGCAAACAAGTATCCACCCACCTAAAATATGGGATGCACCTTCTGTATCAGAAAACTAAATCAGACTTTTACCTGGAATGGGCAACCTGACTGGACTGCTAATCGAAATACTTAGTAATTTAATACCCCTTGGGTATCGGCCTAAGCACGAGTCCCTAAATAACACTGCAGAACTGGCACTTTTCCTCCCAATCTGTATATGTAACAAATACATTTATGTTGATGAACTGCATTATCTATAAAATGTATATAATTTTCCTTTCCAATCTATGAATAAAGCTGAAGGAAATCTACATGGATGATCTGTATTGGCAGATACATAAAACATTTACCCTGTAATAAATAGTTTTTACCTGTTGAATCCATTCTGCACAAGTTCTTGCTGAAGTTTCTGGTCTTGTGCGGCATAGTCCTGCAGCTCTGATTCAAGTGCCGGGGGCAGAATGTTAGGGATAAATTTAGAGAAAAGCGTTGGTGCAAGCTGGACCCATTCTAAAAGGGAAGCAGAGTGGGAGCCATTTATTACAGATCTGCAGAGGCCACATACCGCAAACATGACAGATACACAACCTCTGCTGAGTTATAGAGGATTTGGCCAATGTCAATGTCCGTGTCCGGCTCTCCCATCTGAACTGTGTAATTGCCTATGCCAGCAGACTACTGCCATAGGCAATGGAGAGCTATAGATGAACTTGCATCTATACCTCTGTCTCCTGTCTGTGGGAACTGCAATCACTCTGCAGCTCCCACCAACACAGAAACAGCTGATCAGCAGAGATCAGAGAGGAGAGGGAAAAGCTGTTGGGGCCCCCCCTTACTCCTGCAGATCAGTGTGAGGCTGTGCTGAGAGTGTACTGATGCTAGTGACACCTTCTGGCTGAATTGGATATTGCATTCATTGAATTCATTGTATTAACCCAATTGATGTGAAAGCTTATTAAATCTTTTTTTCTGGTTTTCCTGCCCTAAAAACTGGGTGCGTCTTATGGTCCAGTGCGTTTTATAGTCCAAAAATACGGTTTATTAAACATCTGAAAGCTATTTTCTATACCAGTTTTGCAAGCTGATTTCAGATCTGTATGGAATGTTTTTTTTATATCACGTGTAGTAACACTGTGGGACAAAGTGGGATTATAGTGAATGCTCTTTTGGCATCTATGATTGTTCAGAAATGCTTTTGGTATGATTTTTTGTTATACACATTATATGTACTGTCACTCTACAGCGTCCAACAGTAATCAGCCATCATACTTTCATTCCAAAAACCTTGGTAATGTCTTGATGAAAACGCACCTTGTTCCTAACTGATCATACCAAGGTTTTCTGGAAAAAAAATCTAGATGAGAGTGCAAGAAGTGGATTTTTACAACAACCTAATATCAGGCTGACAAATATTCCTTCCCTTGGTTTAGCAAAGCTGTATTGATAACCTTGTGCGTTTTCTTTAGCCATCCCAAGTTCTTCATCAAGCCAAGCTTGATATATAGAGATGGAAGTAATATCTTTTGTGCATCGACTACAGTGCACAGCTAAAATAAAATTTGTACATTAAACTCTAAATGGAGTACAAAAGTTAACAACTTTTATATTTTGCCTCATCATAAAATGTTTATGTGGTAAAGAAGAACTAAGGACACTAGGCACACATCATGTTAAAATTTTGTGTTGACCAGTGTTTTCTATAGATGTTCGTTCACGTTTATTTATCCACCTGTTATCAGAGACTACTCACCAGGCCTCAGTGTGTAGAGGCCCTTGACGATGCTGGCCATGGTGGAGGGTGTGATCTGGAACGGTGTAGACTGGGCTTCTATCAATAATGCTGCAGAAGGAAACACACATAATTACAGTTACAGGGGATGAGAAGACAAATAATCATATGGCTGCCTGGTCTTAGCTCAACCTGGTATTTAGAAAAGGTGAAGCATGTGGTGTTTGGGACCATTTTTCTCAATGCCAACTAGGAAGTGAGATGGGACCAAGATTATATTTAAAGATTCTATTAATAAGGTGACCATAAATGCACAAAGGCAAATAAACCGCCAAAGAAAGAATGACCTCAAACATCTCCTAGGATGCAGTGACATTTAAACTTTACTGATATTTGAGAATATAAAGAAGTGGCTAAATCGGTCAGATATAGAAGGATCTCTCTGTGTTGTATGTTACACTGTCGCGGATACCATGAGCCACAGAGAGCCTAAGGCATTTGTGGGTGTAATGGATAGACAAATTGTTGGTCTACTCACGCATTAGGTTGTAGATATGTTTTTCAGCCACGTGTCGGGTGAAGAGCTGGATGAGATCATCTTTCAAGTCCCGGTTCAGTTTGGTTTCTATATAGAACTTATTCTGAAACATAAAAGAAAAAGAGCAAAAAAGTGAACCCATTGAAGGGTCAGACTGGAGAGACTTGTAATCTAACAACTAATCAGAGAAAACTTACCATATATATGAAAAGAGGAACAATGCTGTGCAGGGCCCCCATGTACTGGGCCAGGGCCACATTAAACTTCTCTATATATTGCTCTGGAGAACTCACCTAGAGTAACATAAATCAAAAAACAATTAGGCATAATCAAAAATTGCACATTTGTAATCACCAACATACAGACTGGCAGACATTGGAAGTACAGTAACCAACCAAAACGTGACATTCTGTGCCGAAGTCAAATGGCAAGATCTTGTGTAGGTGGAGGGTTCTACACGCACAAAGCGGAGGGCGATTTTGCCGCCGACCGAAGGGCGTGCGCACTCGCGGCCGTGGGTTGGGGGCAAAATTGGCCGTCGCTCAGGGGTGCCCACATGGGGCGACAGAGCCCCACAGCTCGGCCGGCTAATGGACATGTCCGATATTCTCTGCCCGATGCCAGCCGATGCCGTTAACAAAGGGTGCCGGCTGATGCAATCAGCTGTGGATAGCAGATCTGACCTGCTCGGTTGGCCCCCACTCGGTACGTGTGTAGAGGCGTTTAGTAGGTGTAGAGTTGGAAAGATGGAATTCAATTAGATAGGAATTGTGTTGTGAGGGTGTGCAGACATAAGGAAAGTGTTGAAAGTGAAGTGCTGGGTAGGTGTGATCACACAAGGCAGGGAAGAGTTAAGTAAGTGGGATATTATGAGAAAGATGGAGGTTTTGGTAGATGGTAGTAGGTGCAGGGACATGAGGTATGGGGAAGGACTTGGTAGGTGAAATTACAATAGTAGATTAGTTTGCTATGGATTGTACAAATGATATGAGGCATTTTAGGTATAACATAAGAAAGATGAAGTTTTCTGTAGGTTTAAGTTATACGACAAGGTAAAAGGAAGAGTAGGTGTGGAAACAGTAAACAAGTAAGCTGTGATGTTTAAGTAGTGCTGGATAGAGTGGGTAGGTGGAATGTTTGGTAGGTATTAGGTAAAGTGGCATGAGAAGGATGTTTTGGGCAGGCTAATAATTCGGAGTGACATCAGGAAGGTGAGACTCTTTGGGATGATACAATGAAATGCAAGTGTTTGTTTGTTAAACTCTGTGTAGGTTGGACATACACATTGACTGGTATTTGGTTATTACATAGTTATGCATGTACACTTACTGTGCCGTTCAGTAAATAAAATGTTGGCCAAGTGGGGTAATATGGAGAAGGCGAAGTTCTGGGTGGGTGTTGTGACACTACAAAAGGGTCAAAGTTTGGTGATAGGTGAGTTGACATATAAAGGGGTGTACTGCAGTGAATCAGATTTGGTGATATAAGATGGAAAGAGAGGTACATAGGAGGAATGGCATGAGGATTTCCAAAAGGTGGGTAGGCTGGGTGTCATGAAGTGGACAGTTTTGAAATTAAGGGGTGTAATTATGTTGGCAGGTGTGGAAGGAGGTAGCATTAGACATACAAGAGGGAACATGATGTGGGTGGATTGTTAGAATATAGACAACGTGTTGCGTATAGAGTTGGTCTTTATCATTCGTGGTAGTGGGGCAGGGTACCTGAAGCTCCTGGGATACACGATGAAGGTGTTGAGTGATCTTACACAGGAGGTCGCTGTACATCTGCTCGGAGTGCTGCTGACAGACACATTTGTAGACACAACTGCAGAGGAGAACAAAATGTCACCCTTTGAGAGTAACATTGCATAATAACACACCTGTAGATCTGCTCGCATGACATAGGGATGTGACAATACACAGACATATCTAGTATGCAAGAATAATATACAATCATTTATAGATGACACACACCAGCACACACCCTAAAGCTGGTCTTACACCTTTAGATCTATCTGTCAGATATCCTTTAGATCTACCAACAACTATGTAGTATAGGGTCCCTTGCGATTGAACACAGGTAGACCTGATTGTTTAGAAAGTCCCTCTTATGACATAGCTTTGGTAAAACAAAAGGAGATCTAAAGGAAATCTGACAAAGAGATCTAAAGGTGTATGGCCAGCTTTAGATAACACACAGATCTCACAGACACAGGACCTAGTAGCTCAATATGAAAAACAGTAACATAGATGATGCACACACCTGTAGATCTGCTCATAGGAGATCGGGATATAATCTCCGGCCGTTTGTGTAAGCAGTTGCTCAATGGCGCTTTCCAGTTTGGGCCAGTACAGGCGCTTATAGTCCTCCACTGTGATCACATTCATCACTGAAGGAGAAAATAGGAGAACACATCAACATATGCCATTCTACCTAGGGGTGAGGATATATAGTGTATGGGGTGATCAGGAGAGGAAAGAGCAATACTGGAAAGACATATGGGAGATGTGATGGGTATACACAGGTTGGAGGGGGTACATTACATAGGGGTGTGCAAGGCTAAGTGGGGTAGACATGATTTAGAGGAGGGGCCCACGAGTACTCGGAGTTTGTTGGTCCATATGAAGGGTGCATGTAATGTATGGGGAATACAGGACATATAGACTGAGTAGAGGGGGGGGGCTATAAATGGCAGAGGGCTGGGATATGACTAGAAGGGGAGGAGCGTAAAGACAGATATATAAATATATATATATATGCGTTTGTCAAAAAGTGGTATGCAAGGTAGGGGGCGGGGCCGGGAACACTTACAGAACTTGTTGGTCCCCGGGTTGATTGAAATCGGTTTTCGTAAGTAGTCGGGGTTGGTCGGTGATCGGGGTCGGATCGGCCAGTGATTGTGGTTGGGATCTTCCTCCATCGTCTCCTCCTCCATCTACCGGCCACAGACCCACCATCACCTGAAACTTCCGGTCACCTGACCGGCCCACGCCCCCGTCAGCGACACTTCCGCAGCTTGACTTGGTGGGGCGGAGATTCAAGCTGCGTGTTACAGACATGCTGCGTGCGCATTTCAATGGTACTTCCTGTGCGTAGGAGGCGGGAAGCTTGTTCTGTGCCTGAGATAAGGATGACGATGCTGCATGTTATCCGCTGAGCCGTGTCCCTTTCCAGGACCCTAATCCCTTCTGTCCTATATGATGTCATTCTATATGCACTGTCCCCTGCAGGACCCCAATC
>CM070037.1:76120668-76134392 GCA_036250615.1 Ptychadena robeensis
TTTTCTCCTGGTACTCATCTGAGGAACTCACTAAAAAAGTTATGTGCACCCCTGCTTATATGTAATGTTTTTACTGTATTGATCTTGTTGAAATATTGAATTGTTGGGCTTGCAGTCTTATCTGTAATTATTGATGTAATTATTAAATATAAAACTTTTGTGTTGAGTTTTGAATTGGACTGTGTGTAGGTGTTTATTTATTGTCACTTTTATGTGTAATAATTGATGTAATTATCGTATTTTCCAGACTATAATATGTACCTGACCATAAGTATCACCCAGTTTTTAGAGCAGGGAAACCAGAAAAAAAATATTGGAAGTATTGAAATCAATTGGATCAAATCAATGCAATACCAAATTGCAGCACTTCAAGGTTCATCCCTTCATCTTCCTCACATATGGGGAAGAGGGGGAATGGCTGCAGATGTCTCCCTGTCTGTGTGTGGGGAAGCTGCAGCTTACATGCAGCTCCCACACACAGGTAGAGCTAGATGGGAGGGATCCAGGCTCTAGCCTGATAAATACAGTATTACAAATGGAAGGGTTTTAACGTATTTTTAGTGTATTTCTTGGTTTTTGAACTAGAAACTGGCTAATATGATGCAATACTCGTTCCATTTGATTATCTGTAATCATTTATGTCATGATCACAGATAACAGGGGGGGGGGGGGTTGGTGTTACATGTTTCCTTTTAATGTTTTAAGGAACATGTTTTAACTCTTAGATTTCATAGGGTGGTGGACGGGTAAAAGGGTATATTTATTTTTAAATGTAATAATTTTTTGGGGGAAATGCAGCACTTGATATACATGCACCTAGGATACACACACTTTCACTTTTTAATTTCTGATTGAAGGAATTCCAGGTATTGACTTTTTTTTTTTTTTTTAAAGACAGGGGAAAACAATGGACAAGAAATCTGTTACCCAAGGGAGTGTGCACTTTGATCACCTGTGATCTATCGCCGATTACAAGATTGAATCGGGAACAGAGCGCAAAGAAATCAACACATCTATGGCTACCTTAAGACTTCAGAAGGTAGTAATTGTTCTGTATTTAAGCAACCTTCACTTTGTAGCCTCCCTAATCAGAAAACGCAAAGCTTTGGATTACATGTTTGGATTCTCCCTTGATCCTTGAGGGACAGACTGCAGCCAGCCCCTCAGAGGATTGCTGTCCCCATCCAAAGTAATGGGATCGGATGGTAATCTACCAACATGACGGATCACTGTGCGATCCAGCATGCGAACAGTTTTCAGGTTATCTCCTGTATTGTTTCTGAAAATAAAGAAATAATACCATTCTTCAAGCTGCTGAGTTAAGGAATATGATGGCTGCTATTCCTGATTTTGGGACCAAGGCATTCCAGACTACTCAAGGGATATCTGCAGGCCAGCTTTTAATGGCCAAAACAATTCTTTCCATGGTAGACAAATCTGAAAAAACATGTAATTAGGCAGACCCAGGAACTACCCAGCAATTACCATGGATGCCAGCGCATGGAGCTAGGGAACACAGATTGAGTATGTTCAAATTTAGTGGCTTGAAGACGGTCCTCAGAATATGTGTTACTGCAAATCACCTTCATAGTTCCCACCCGCTGTCAGCAAAACAATTATGGCAAACAATCTCATGATCTACATCAACACTTGAGGGGATACAAAATTACAGATAGTCTCTCCTATCCTGAGTTGGGAAGAGGAAACCTCTCTTTTTTAGCCCTTCATTTAAAGGGGAAACTGTAAATAAAAAGCTCCAAAGTTATACTTCAAAACGCACCTAAACTAAAAAAAAAAAAAAAAAACTGCTCCAAAACCTAAAAACAAATATACTAACCTACCTTGCTATCATCTTTGGAAGTCACAATATGCACTTCTGTGTAGCTTCCAGTCTTTCATGTAAAGGCTGCAGTAGCACGAATGGCCACCAGGGGCCGCCACATACAGTGTCTTTCAATGGACACAAACTGAAAGTAAATACACCTGAAGAGCTGTGGTTTAATAATGTCTCATATGACACATCGCTCGCGCCGTGGTATTGATCAGAGGATGAGAGAGGAGGAACGCTGGGGGAAATACACAAATATCTCCTTACATGTTAGGATTTTATATCTTTTATTGCCCCAATAAAAGCACGTTGATCAGCTAGGGACAAAATGTATCTGGTTAAGGTGCGCTTTATTAAAGGATTATGGATTATACCATTAAACTGTTTTGGGAGGGTTCACCTGAGCAGCTACCTACGCCTCTTAAGTTTGAATATATCTGCACTACAAACCACTTCTTATAGGACAGAAAAATGAATAAGACTATTTGCACAATTGTCTGTATTATAAACTAGAAGCTATGGATGGGCAATCGGCAACAAAAATAAAGCCATACATCCACTCACAATAAACCCGTTTTTGTACTAACGCCCACATCCATATAATAGAATGAGCACTTTGTAGTGCTTTATCTTTTAAAGTCTGTACATAGCTTATTGACCATGCTTAACCCCCTAATTATCTAATATTGTGATTATACATGTTATTATATTCAAGATGTCTACTAGACTCCTGTATGTACATAGTTTGGGAAGTAACAAGCCTACAATGTAAAAAAAACCTTTTTTTCATTGAAGTCTATGGTGCGCTTTTGGTACAGAAATCTGTACCTCAGCAGTGCGCTAGGGAGGTTAATATGGTGTCCTTTCTACTTCAATTCTGTGTAAAACATCTCTCCCAGGCAGGTTGTTTGTCATCCCTTTCTCTATCTGCCTGTCTTTAGCAAAGGTTTTATGACATCACCTAAAGAAACAGATGGGCAAATGGTGGCAGTTATGCCAACCAAGATGTGACATGTAACAAAGAGGTATGCAGGAATGTTTCTTTTGCTTGCATTTCTGCTAAGCATTTCTACTTACCTCTAAACTGTCCTAGTGCCTCAAAAACCTAAAAAAATATATACTTACCTACCCCAGCATCATCTGTGGGAGTCGCCATTCTGGTTTCTGTGTAGCTTCCAGCCTTAAATGGGTTAAGGCTGCAGTAAGGCCCACCAGATACAATGTCTTTCAATGCACACAACGTATAAAGAGAAAAACGTGAGCAGCTGTGGTTTAAGAATGTCCAGTCTGAGACACTTATCTCCTCACCAGTGTTGAGAGGTCCACACAGTGGAGAAGCGAAGGGGGAAATGCAGATATATCCTCACAGCTGTTTCCACTTGGCGATTCTAATCGCGGCACGCAGCTGCAGCAGATCGCTAGCACCCAGCGATCTACTACGTTTGGAATTACAGCTGAGTGATTGCGGCCAGGGTGTGTATGTATGTGTGGGGGGGGGGGGCCTCTCTTGACCTGATCGCACCCATAGACAGCAGAGATTTTAACCGCGCCCTTTGAGGTCTATGGCCCGAGATTGGCCGCAACCGCCCATGATCAGAACAAGCCCATTCAACTACGTAGAGGCGATCAGCTGCACACGATTCCGCCCCATGGCTGATCTCCTAACATAGCCTAAGGATTTTTTTTAATCTTTTATTTACAGATTGTACCAGGGGGCCAATTTACCTTCCCCAAGACTGCTTGAGGGCCCTTTCACACTATATGCGCTGCATCGTGTTTGCAAAGCAGTGTTAGGCTATGTTTCCACTAAAGTGATTGGCCACAATTCTCATCGCGAACGGAGATCACTCAAGATTCACGGCCATGATCAGGGTTTTTTTGGCAGCGATTTTCACCTGCACCGATCGCGCCTATAGAGAATGAATGGGGACACGTTCAAAATTCCTTGAGATGAGATTTTTGAATTGTGTCCATTGACCTGAATGAACAATAGCAAGCAGCCGCCCGCAGTCATGGTGTAGTGGGATTCAAAATCGCCCCCCTTGTGTGGAATCATGCCCATTGATATAATGGAACTGATCGGCCACAGATGCGGGAGATCGCTAGCACCAAACAATCTCCCGCTGGCTACCTGCGATTAGAATCACGGCTGTGAGATTGCAGCCAGGAAGTGGGGGGTGGGGCAGGACAACTTGCCCCACCCCGCCTGATTGTGCTCATAGAGAGTGAATGGGTGCGGTTTAAATGACACATGCGGCCATAGACCTGAATGCTCAGAAACAAGGTGACCCATGTTTCAGATCGCTGGTGACAAACGCCCGTGGCCTATTAGTTAAAGTAGGCACAAGCCCATTCAACTAAATGGAGGCGATCAGCCACGTGCGATTAAAATCACATTGGCCCTGCAGCTTATCGCCTATGTGGGAACATGCTGTGGGTGTGACTCCACCACATTTTGTGGTCTGGGACCCCTACATAAAGCGCAGTGGTTGGTGGGATCCCGACGGATCATACACTTTACCTGCCCTGTGGATGCTCTGTTCAGACATCCATTGATGCAGGGGTTAACATACTGCACTATGTTAACCCCTGCTTTATCAAAGCGCCGTGAGAACAGAGCATTGGCCAAGCAGGAAAAGGGTATGTAATCAATTGGGACAAATTGTAAAAGGTAGGTGTTAACTTTATAGCCATGATCTGGTCTTTAGAGTCTCATAATCCTAGTTATTGTTAGTTAGGGCAAGAAGCCCTCAATGGCTTGACCTTCTGGGCGTTATGCCCAAACATAGTACGGTCACAGTTCTTTTAACAAAAACGTAGCTGGGCCAGGATCGGGCATAAATTGCCCATCCTCTGTGAAGACACAGTATCACCGTGTCTTTGGTGACGCCGAGGGGGTGTCACTTTTCCCCACACACATTGCCGGTGTCTTGATGATGACGGCGATTTGTAGAGAGGAGGGCAGGGAAGCGCAGCAGAATACACTGTACAGCTGTTTCGCGTTCAAAAAAAATAAATAAAATAGCACGAAACAGAGTTTAAAGTTCAGGACAAAGCATGCATTGACCAATCATCATGCTGTCAAATCTACTGTATTTTTCACACTAAGACGCACCTCATTGCACGAACACATTCGCTTTCCACCTGGCCAAGCACTGAGGCGGGAATTCTGTCAGAGGGAAGATCCACCCAAAGATCTTCAGTCTGCTACTACTGTATTTAATCATGTCATACGCAC
Source organism: Ptychadena robeensis (assembly GCA_036250615.1). Classification (NCBI taxonomy): domain Eukaryota; kingdom Metazoa; phylum Chordata; class Amphibia; order Anura; family Ptychadenidae; genus Ptychadena; species Ptychadena robeensis. The sequence continues at coordinate 76,125,735 of CM070037.1, forward strand.
GGCAAAGTACAGGTAGGTCTACTCTGTTTGTATGCGAGCTGGGCTCAAGCTGCCTGGCTGACACACAGCAGCAGCAGAGCTAGAGGAAAGATCTGTCCTCACTCTGACCTGTCTATTACAGCTGAATAAGTACACAGCAGTGGCAGAGGGCAGATCTCCCCTTTCACGGCATCCCCCAAATCGCCGATGCGGGCGATCGCACATTCACATGGATTTTAGGGGGAAATAAGTGCAGAAAAATCTGGTAATCCTGCTATCGGAACCATACATATTTAGTTGGGGTCAGAATTAGAGAAAATGTGCTTCATGGTTTGCCGCCTTCTTCTTTACCATGGTAAAACTCATTTCAATAATATATTTGAGAAGATAAAATAATAGAAATAGAAATGAACATTATCAATGAAGGATATGGATTTAATATCACTTTTGCAAACATTCTGCTTTGATTTCACTTCATTATTGGGACCTCTCTTTTTTTTTTTTTTAGTAGTTAGAGTACCTCAAGTACAGTCAAAGGGATTTTCACAAAAGGGAGATTTCTTTTGAAAGATAAGGTGGCAGAAACACCAGGACAAAACCACCATATGCTAATGAAGCCTACCAAGACAATGAAGAAAAAGGATTTAGAGAATGGTATGGCAGGAAGTCTTTCGCATGACAGCAGAGGTAACTTTATGTATACATAGGATTTCATAAGTCTTCATCGATGAAACATACAAATTGATGGTCTTTCCAAACTTTGATTAACAGCAATCACTAAAAAGCTGACAGACAAGCACATAGACAAGGGCAGGATGAAGGGCGGACAATCGGGCTTGGAAATTGACCGCCATTGCTCCTGCACTTTGTAGACAAAAGCAAAATTTCCAGCAAGTTTAATTTTATTGAATGAACAGCAGTAGGTACTGTGTTGACCCGAATAACACCATAATGCTCATGTATACAAACATTGCAGCAACACAGCAAATTATAGGGTAAGAAAGCTAAAATCAGATCTTAAACTACATTTCCTTAAGAAAAGCCATTTAAAGTGTATGTCCCACCAGGAGAAAATGATGTGGATGGCCATTCACTTTAACAAATTGATGTAGCTTATGAAGGAAGCCACACTTGCCTTTATTTGCCTAATTAAGGTAGAAGCCAATCCGAGTACCATGTTACAGGTTATATTAAACATGCTCAGAGTAGATAGTAGGGTTCAGCAGGAAAGCTGCAAATCACAAAAGAGTGAAGGGCACATGAGCTGAAGAGTCAGTGGAAGGGCCTGCACACATTACCAGATCTTCACCCTGCAAGGGAATCCACAAGTCAAATAGAAGTGATGGCAATGAATACGGAGGTCTTAATTTTGGTAACGATCTTCTATAGACAATGAACTGCAGGTATATACCTAGCGCCGCACAGTTGTCCAGCCATCTTCATCAGTCTCATGTTTGATACGACGAGCTGCGTCTTTATCTTCCTTTTTCTCTGCTCGCCACAATGGCTTCTCTTTATCTCCTGGAGAAGCTCGTCTTGGAGTACCACGCTCTTCTCCTCCTTCCTCACCTCTTCGCCACGGGTTTGCTGGAATACCAAAATGGCAAGTATCTAAGCATATATAGTGAGGTAATGGCAACAAAGCTGGTTACCAGGACAAGACAAACAAACCAAAAAACAACTCACAGTCATCTCTGTCAGATTTTATAGGACGTCTCTGATCTCTGTCATCCTTATCAGGATTTTCTTCTCTGTCCTGGTCTCCTGATGTAACTTTTCTGGAAGAGACAGGTTCCTCGCCTCCACGCCGCCACTTGGATTCCTCTCTAGAAAAGAAAAAAAGTGAACTTGCTTTTAGGAAAGACAATGCATACATGCAAGTACAGAAAAGTACAAACCCAGTGAGCTCCTATAGCAAGCTGACATGTCTGAAAGGACTATGCGTTACCAGTTTAATCATGAGTTTATATACATATTTACATCTTATATTAAATATTTGGGGCAATGCACATTTAACCTCTTATAGCAGGTGGTGGCAAGAATTTCAGATACTCATTTTAATGCTGTGAAATACATTGTAAATAGCAAAATAAATATTGCTGAGCTACTGGCGAGGGGCACCCCTCTTAAAGCAGAGTCAGTACTTTATAGAACAGAGCTTAGGAGTCATTTCATAACACCTTAAAGACTCCACAGTACCCTTGACTGAAAAATATACAGGGAATGTTATTACTGCCCAAATCCTGTATTAATAAGCTATATAAGATGGTGTCTTATGCTCCAGATTGATGGGTAAACAGAGTTGTAACAGAGAAGCTCATCAAATACAGGGTAGGCCTAAGGCAGAAAGGGGTTAGGATTGATCTCCATGTTATGGAGGCAGCTCCAGCTTTTATACGCACATCCCCAGGCTCATCAATGACACCGGGGGATGTGTGTGTGCGCGCTCAGGTGGTTAAACAATTAAAACAGGGCAAACTAAAACACTAAAAAGATTTAAAGGATGATTAAGATAATTTATTGTTACAACAACATTTTACACATGTCTTAATATGTTCATCTTCTCTAAAATAGGGCATTATACTAAAATGGAACTTTCACAGGCGGTGGAGTCTTTTGAAAGTAGCCAGTAATTGAATCCATCTTCACAGTTTTGGTCTCAAAAGATTTTGAAGCAGAGCTAGTACATGGCTCTAAAGAAAACCCTAGCCTTAACTTCCATGCATTCAAATGTTTTATTTCCATACTAAACTACTAACATGGTTTACCTCCTGAGCGTTTCGCAGAGGTCCAGATTACTGTACCAAAAGAGTTACGCTGTTTATCATTGAAAAAAAAAATGTTGTAGGCCTGTAACTGACCAAAATATATCCAAATACAAGTCCAGTAGACATCCTGAATATATAAAGTTTCAAACGCTTAAATATTTAAAAAAAATGTAATTTAATAGAAAAACACAAAAATCTGCTCAAACTAGGATTCATTTTTTAAATCAACTGATAGTGACAGGTGGTCTGATACACCGCACCGCGAACAATGTCACGCACTGGCACATTTGCTGGCTGATTACCTAAAGCTTGCCCGTGGCTTAGGGCTCGCTCCTGCTGCATTGGAAGGAGTGAACCCCATTGATTTAGCCGAACAAAATGCAAAAAAACTGCGCCCGTCCTGCATTCATACATGCAGCACGAGCGCTGTTTTTCAGTGTCTTGGTGTCTCTGGCAGCAATGTGCAGTGCTGCAATGAAGACGTGGCATTCCACAGCTTCATATCATCACCACAGATGCACCACTCAGATAGCAGAGTGGACACTCTGCCATTCATTAGAATAGGAAGTTTCCTCTTTGCGTCTTTTTCCCCGCTGCGGACGTACGTCCACTGCAGGGAAAAAGTCGCAGTGAACGCAAGCCCTTACAAAGTATTTACTTCTTATGCATTTTCCATTATTTTGAACTTGGATTGGATACAGAAAAATCAATCCAATCAAATCCAACATGAAAGAACTCATAATAAGCAAATACATGTTTTTTTTTGTAAATGTGTTTTTTTCATTTTAAAGAGAATTTGAGGCAAAAAAAAAAAAAAAAATCACTCCAATCAATGTCAGAATGAAAGAAAAACCATAAAGAGCAAAAAACTAAAATTCCCCCAAATTTTGAACTTCCCGCCCCTCCCGATGACATCATCACACACCCGCCGGCGCAATCCAGAACACCGGGATCTGAAGATCAGACAGCGGGAAACAAGGTAAGAGGAGCAAGCCTCCGGGCTGCCTGCAGGTTTCAGCAGCCCGAGTTAACTCGGGCTGATCCATTTCAGCATCTTTATTTAGCCAGAGTTAACTCAGGCTGAACACCCAGAAGGTTAATGAGCTTTGAAATAAAAAAAAACAAAAATGTAAAAAATCTTCCCTTTATTAGACCGGTTTCATACCTTCTGATCATAACCATCAACTTACATACAGAAGACACATTTTTATGTTCACTGAAAACTTCATTCAAATGGTACCACCACTCTTATGAATATGCCTAAGCTACAGCCAGCCAACTTACCTTACAGGGGGTGGCTTCTCATTCTCAGGCTCATCACCTCTGGACCACTCAGGATCTCCAGGAGCCTTCGATTCTCTTGGAGGGCCCCAACTGTCTTCCCGAGCTTTCTCACGTTCCCTCCATCCACCTGAAAAGAAGAAACCAATATATTTTACTTATTGAGCATTTGCCTTCATTACATGCCTATATGCACTTCAAAGAGCAAGAAAACTATATCTCAGCAACCAAGAACATAATATGCAAAAAAAAAAAAAAAAGTACAACTTCAGTCACAAAATTTCACCCATCCCAAAAGATATCAGCCAAGTGTTCTCAGTCCTTTTAATCACAGACACCTAGCAAACGCAAGACTTACCATAGCGTTTTCACAAAATATGAACTAGAAAAGCTTGATATTCCTATCCTTTGTACTTTCTAAAATTTACTTTGTATATCTGCATTGGATAATCTTCCAGAGTGGCTTTTAAAGTGACACATTGATATCAATGGATCATTGCACACCCAGGATAAATGGTACACTTTGAAGAGGCCGATTAAGCCTGCAGAGATCCCCGACTGAAAATAAAACTATTTCTGACAGCAGGAGGGGTGTCTTTTTAGAGACAGCCCCTCCCACTGTGTTACATGTATATATACACACACACACATACATACATACATATATATTCCAGCTGTAATGGGCTGCTAGTAACCTATTGGCCTATTTTATCCCTACTCATGCACTCAAGTAGCAGTTAATCAGCTTGGTCTTCATGGGATGCATCTTCAAATCCCTTATTTTCTTTTCTGAAAATACTAGAGGAAATTGCATATACCTTAAGTACTTTCATAATTGTCTAGCACTCCCCAAACTGCAATCTCTAGCTTATAGGACAGAGATCCCAGGCATAGAAACTGAACCTTTTGGCCCTTTCACATTACGTTATATGAAGAAACTGCATTTTGCAATATGCCTTTTTGGCTGTCGGAATTACATGTAATTGTAACACCAAACAAAAGTGCAGCCAAAATGCATACTGCAACACATTTATTAAAGGGTTCAAATGCACCACATTACCTGTGTAATGAAAAGATTGCTCATCACATGGAAGTAGAATATAAGTTGCAGGTGCATCAGTTGTACCAATACAGAAATGATTACTTAGACCTTACCTGGGCGAGTTGAGCTAACAGGTTTCCATGGTGTGGCTCCACCATCATCACCCCCTCTCCTCGGTACTCTGTCATCATCTCCTCCAGGTCTAGGCCCCCTGTCCTCTTCTGCACTTCTCCATGACCCACGGTCATCATCCATAACTCGACGGGGTGCACGATCCTCATCAAAGCCCCGCCTAGGGCCACGATCCTCATCAAAGCCCCGCCTAGGGCCACGATCCTCATCAAAGCCCCGCCTAGGGCCACGATCCTCATCAAAGCCCCGCCTAGGGCCACGATCCTCATCAAAGCCCCGCCTAGGGCCTCGATCCTCATCAAAGCCCCGCCTAGGTCCACGATCCTCATCAAAGCCTCTCCTGGGGGCACGATCCTCGTCAAAGCCCCTCCTAGGAGTACGATCATCATCAAACCCTCTCCGAGGGCCACGATCCTCATCGAACCCTCTCCTGGGACCCCGATCATCATCAAAACCTCTACGTGGCCCTCTGTCATCATCGAAACCTCTTCTTGGAGCTCTGTCCTCATCAAATCCTCTCCGAGTACCTCGATCTTCATCAAAACCTCTTCTGGGGCCACGGTCCTCATCAAATCCTCTCTTTGGCACTCTATCCTCCTCAAAGCCTCTCCTGGGTGCTGCATCATCCTCAAAACCTCTTCTAGGACCTTTGTCTTCGTCAAGTCCCCGTCTAGGTCCACGATCCTCTTCGGCACCGCGCCACGATGACCTTTCCTCATCCAATTCACGCCTAGGGCCTCGATCTTCATTCGGGGCACGACGAACTGGTACGCGATCCTCTTCCAATCGTGCTTTTTCTTCAACTCCTTCTGCCTCCTTTTTAACAGATGGAGCCTCATCTGCAATATCTTCAGACTCTGGATTGGATGACTTTTCCGGATCTTGTCCTGCCCGGCGCCATTCTCTGAAACAAAGACAACAGCAAGAATATTTTTATTTAAAATTATATTAAGAAAAGTCATAATGGGGGAACCAAATCATCATTTCCTGCTCAATTACCTTTCAGGGGGTACTTTGCGTTCATCTGCCACTTCACCACGTCTCCAGACACTTTCTGGCTCTCTTTCACCCCAGCGTGGTTCCTGTAAAACAATTATGGAGGAGTTTAAGAAGAATAACATCAATCAATAATGTTTGATAAGGACACCTGTGGCAGTCGAAAGGTTAGCACCACATCGCATTAAGAGAATTCATAAAACACACTCCCAAGTGGATCTCGCCAACCTGAGCAGGGGGTGGCCAAACCCCAGGGATTTTCAAGGTGCTGAAGTATAAATCAACCAAATGAATGCAGGTAAAACAATATTACAACTTCAGTCAAGTCAACTAAGTCAGTCAGTCAAAATTAGTAAATAGTACCAATTAAAGGCGTTTTTAATTGGTATTCATAAACAAGGTCTTTGAATGGTGGATCATGGAACGTCTAAGTGCCAACACGTTTTGCCCTATTTCAAGGGCTTCTTCAGGGCAGTGTTGTTAGTTGTAAAGCTGGGCATAGACGTTCCGATTCCTGCACGACCCGACCGCCGTTCCGATGACATGCACGCTCCCCCATCCCTTAAGCCCTCCATACACCTTTAGATTCTTCCATACAATTTCCATCAGATCTACCAACAACTATGTAGTGGCAGGTCCTCCCTGCTATAATACATAGTGATTGGAAGGTGTAGAAAGGTCCTCATATTACATGGTTTTGGTAGAAGAAAAGTTGATTGTACAGAAATTGCATGGTAATTGTATGTGGTGTATGGGGGGATTTCGGGATCGGGTCGTGCAGGAATCGGGTGCAAGCAGGATTGGGCTTAAATCTGCTGTCATGTCGGATCGCACATTGATCCGACATGACGGTTAATTTTAACCCGACCCCATTAGTTCAGATGGGGACAGCTTCCCCCAGCCAAAGAAATGGGCAGCACACAAAGGGTGCCAGCCGATTCTTGGCACTAGTGGGCGGACGGTCCCTAGTGCCGAAATCGGGTCGGGAATCGACTGTAAATCGTTTTACCTGCTTTCATTTGGTCGATTGTTTATACTTCAGCACCTTGAAAATCCCTGGGGGTTGGCCACCCCCTGCTCAGGTTAGCAAGAGCCACTTGAGATTTTGTTCTAGAATAACAAATTTGGAGCACAACCAAAGATTATGGGGAAAAACAAAAAGAAAAAAAAAACCTGGCATGTCTCTTATGAGGCTTCAGAATTATGGAGCACAAATTACTAGCTTTTACAACCACAAGACATAGCTGATCCTTGGTGCTTAAAATAGAAGAATAGCTCAACATAAACAATACCAAAAACATACCTTTCTAAAAGAGTCATCACCCCCACGCCGTTCTTCCTCACGCCGACGTTCGCGCTCTTCAATCTCTAGTTCTCTTTGACGTTTCTTGCGCTCTTGTTCCTCCAGTTTCCTAATGCGTTCTTGATATTCTTTTTGCTCTGCTTCTCGCTTTTCATTCTCAATACGCTCCCTTTCTTCACGCTCTGAAATTAGGATACATGGGGAAATGTTAGCTTTGAGTTAAATTGGCTGAACATAGTTTCCAAGTCAGTATTGGGATATTTACAGTGCATATTGGCAGATTAACAGAGAAGTATATGGAAAGGGGTCAGACATACCTTTATTCATCTGTTCTTCTTGTTTCATTTGCTCCTCTTCCTCTTTACGTCTGTAATAGTTAGTACGCCTCTCTTCCTTACGCTGCCTCTTTCGTTCCTCTAAGCGAGCTGTTCGTTCCTCTGCAAGTCTGTCCTGGAACTGGTTTAGCTTCTCCTGTGATTGGAACAGAAAATCATCAATATACAATAGTACTGAAAGCAGATGTTGCTTTCATCTTCTCCCTACTAAATTGGATGCCAGCCTATCCAAGTTGATATGCATGCATTATATTAAATACATTTCAATTAGCAACTTCAAAAAAAAGTTCACCATAACCAAGCCTGCATAACTCATAAAAATGTTTTATTATTTAATGCAATCAAACTCTGCCCTTAGTCTAGATGGGCTCAAGAATTACCTCATACACTGAAAGACGAGCATCCATTAGCTTTGATACAAACAGATCACGATCCTCCAACATCCGGGACATTCGATTCTTGTGTTCCACTGCCTTCTCCCGTTCCAGCAAGAGATTCGTAATCTATGGACAGAAAATTTTAAAAAGGTATTCAATTTCTAGGAAAACCACCCAAAAAGTGGGAAGATTGAAATGGAGAGAAGAATACAAACAGTTCACAATGAGAAGCTACTAGAAAGTGTTTGTACCCGTTCAGCCTCCTGTTGCTCCCATAGCTCCATATCACTGATCCTTTGCTCCTCATAGGCCTTTTTAATGAGAGGAATTTCTTCCAGCCGTTTGGCTCGCTCAAAATAGTCAATCTAGAGGAAGTAGAAATAATGTTATACCATGGCACAACATAGCAAAAAAAAAAATAAATAAATAAAGGGGGGGGGGGGGG
>CM070037.1:76134402-76154410 GCA_036250615.1 Ptychadena robeensis
GGCAGCCAAACCTTCTTCTCCTGGTTCTTTAAGCGCTCCTGGAGCTCCTTCTTTTCTTTCTCCAGCTGCTCCACTTGTTTGGCCATGATAAAATCTGGATCCAGCTCCTCTAAGTTCTGGAGAAGAAACAAAGCAGAATTGTATAAAGAAAAGAGCCAACCAGTATAATGAGACTCTCAGACTCCAAAATCTTAGCACAAATTAGATCCAGGGTTAGAAAACTTTCTTTTTGCAAAACTAAGGCTGACTGTACACAGGTCAATTAACCTCCCTAGCTGCGGAGATGAACCCAGTTCGTCAGCAGTTAGTGTTCGTCCCAACTGCTACAGAAACGGGGACCAGAAAAAACAGATATACCCCCGAAAATTCTCTGCATCTACAAAGCATGTCCGGTGACCAATAGTCATAGAAGTTAAAGGGTTTTCTTTAGATTGATTTGGATAGTGTATAATTAAATCAGATTTATCCTCATAAGAAGTGACTTCTTGCAAAAGAAATCCAATTTATTTATTGCACATCAAATACAGTGCTCTGTGGTGCTTACAATGGTTATTAAACGACAGTTGAAAACAGGAAAAAAAGGCAAAATTTTTGTTAATTTGTTAGTTAAAGTCTTTGTTTTAATTTTCCTTTTGAAATAAACATTTAATAATGTAAAGGAATACGATATTAGTCACGCAAGTCCAGCCCATCTAAATCTATTAGTGCATTTAATGTTATCCTCTCCACACACAATACTACTGTTTAGAGATGGCTTAATTTCTCATAAATAGATGCTGTTTAACGTCCTAAACCTTAAGCCCGAGTGAATTCTGGGTGAGTTTACTAACAATACTCCCCCTAAAATAGCCTTGGGTATACTGACCTGTCTGGGGGGAGCCCACGGCGTCGGTAGACCCGCTGGACCATTCCAGGTCTACCTCATTTACATCATAGCTGGAGAGGTGGGGGGTGGCATTTAAAGGAGGCAGCACCACTTTTCAGCACATGCTAGGCGTCATTGATGATGCTGGGGATGTGAAGGGGTGAATTGCGGTGGATTACATTGCAAAACACCCTGAGGGTTAAACAGGATGTTGAACTAGACTTCATTATGTGGCCTTTACAAAGATCCTTGAAACAATGACCTTACTAAGCCACCTTAAAGCCCAAAGATCATTCTTTCTTCTTCCACATGCTCAGTCTTACCTCTATATCGATGTCCTTAAAAGCTTTTGCTCCCAGTTCTGTCTTCTTGATTTGCTCAAGACGCTCACGAACGGTCTTTTTCTTGATCTGTTCATGCTCCTGGAGTATTCGTTCTTTTTCGCGCTCTTTTGCTTCCTGTCGCAGTCTCTCCTCCTCTGCCTTGCGCACTTTTTGCAGTTCTGCTTCCTTCTGCTCTAGCTCTTCCTTCTCTCTCTGGATATTCAAATTCTCCAGGCGCTCTTTACGCTCTTCGATGGTCTGCCGGCGAGCTAGGATCCGCTGGTGTTCCTTTCTAGAGTTCTTCAAGAAAGCAGTTATGGCTACCTGCTGCTGTTCCTCCTTTTCTTGCTGAAATTAGAAAAATAATGAGGACCATATTGCTTAAAAAGCAAACTTAGCAGTCAGAAACTTTATAATTCAGTTTGCAGTGTCTTTTTTTTAAATAAATATTTTCTTACATCAATGACAAACATAATATATTAAAAATTAAATACATGCACATTTACCCTCACCCTTCCCATCCATAAAAAAAATAAGGAGGGTGGGGGCAGGAAAATATTCTTTTAAAATCATGCTTTTACACTCTCCCTCTGTTATCTATTATTTCACCTAAATCTCACAAATCTCATCCATTCCAAACCAAATGGAGCATCTTAGTCGAGTTCCTCATTCTAGCGGTTATATATTCCATGGATCGCACCTCCTGAATGCAAGACATTAAATCTAATACTGAGGGCAGTGTGGGCATTTCCACTTAGCTGCAACGAGGAACTTTACTTCCATTAGACTATGTAAGCATATCGGGAGAGCCGGCTGTATCTGGAAACAATGGAAGTTCCTCTGGTATGAACTTTTTTAAATTATTTTCTGAGCTGTCCTCCAGAATGGTATGATATACCCTACATGGATTTTTACATCGCAAACAAAATTGAGAAGACTCAGAATTAATCACATGCAACACTTCTGAGGTATAATATCAATGCAATCAATGTGTTCCCCTTGTAATAAGTGCAAATAGAGCCATGGTGTGTGGGACCATATCTGCTATGGTCTCCATTCCATAATAAAGACCCCAAATTTGCTGTTTTAGAATGCCTATACATGCTCACCAAGGCATTTTCATAAGTCACTAACAATTTGTGCCAAGTGTAGACTTGGAGCCAGGTCAGAGCTTTGGATGGCTTACACTAAGGAACAGTAAAGTGGAGAGAATAAGAACCTGCACATGCACTAAGCCAAAGTATCCTTCACTCAGGTTTACAGGAACTTAACTAAATAGAAGAACTCCATACCAAAGGTGCATCCACACAAAAAGAAAATTACCTGTATGTCCTGCTGACCCAAAACATCATAAGCCACATAAATTAAAACCGTTTTAAGTTTTTCAAATTTACTTGCCCATTTCTTTCAAAAAATATTCCAAATATGAAAAACCAAATTTTCCTTGAAAGACTACCAATCAACAGCTCCTAGTAAACTGCAGCAATTCTTGACATCAGCTGCAAAACGCTGGTTGTATTTGAGAAACATGTTCTCAGAACTCTACAGGAAAGACCTGAATGAAAGATTAACAGAAAGCTGGAGTTACTGAATATCAGGTCTAGAACTTCACTTACCAGTATATGGGCGGGCTTAATTGTTGCCACTGCCTTGGATAAGACAGAGGACATTGCCGTCAGCTGGTTACGGATCTGCTCAGATGGCATGTTCTGCAAGAAAGGTCCCACTGGAGCGCCTTCCCGGGCACAGTAGTTCAAGTCTGAACCAAAGCTTAGCGTACGAGATGAGTGATCAATCCGCACCTGTAGAGAAGCAATTATTAGAGAATGTTCTGTATGGAGGCCGACAGAGGACCAAAAGGCCAGCAGTGTATGAAGGAGACTGGCAATGCAACTACAACAAGTTACGTTGCTAATTAACCTTCACGTTCATCTTGCACACCAGAAATAGCATCACTTAGATGGGTACACGAAGAATGCCAATGAGATGTGCCGAAAAGCCACCACAAGGCACAATCTGAAGACTTACCTGTAAATCACAGTGACGCGCAGCATCAACAATGGCTCTTTCAAGCATAAAGGCATCCACAAAAGGGACTAGAGTGGTCAGACGTGAGAATTCAATGCTTTGATATATCTGAGCCACCTACAAGTAAAAAGGAATAAATTAAATGCTGCCCCCAGGAGCAAGTTAACAAACTCTAGGGTCACAGACTAAATATAGAAAGATCCAAAATGATCACCTGCTGCAGCAGACGGAGGATAGTGTTGTTTTGTAGCTGCAAAACGTATTGCTGAAGATCTGGCTCCTTCTCTGCTTGTTCCTTCACCCACTCCAGGACCTGTTTATGAAGAGAAGTTTACACTCTGCATACTATTCATGAATCATACTAGAATTACTGCAGGAAACGCAACCCAAAAACATCAAGATGCCTCTACCTTAGTAACACGGGAACAAAGCTTTAGAGGGTGAAAATCCACTTCCAGCCAATTATAGAGATCCTTAACCTCTGGAACCACATACTGGAGAACATTAAACCGGACCTAAGACATAAAAAGGTAATAAGAGCAATTAAATATTTTTTCCAAACCAGAGAAGGTTTTGAAGATTTACAATATCCTAGAGAATCCACTGCCATCATAAAGAACAATGCAAACCAACTAAAATCTATTTACAGGAGCCTTAATCTCTGAACAGAAAAGTAGTACTCACCATGTCATTTATAAGGGCAACTCTATTGGGTGGCGATTGCAGCCCTAGCAATGTGGCCAGGCGTCTCTGCTTCTCCACAATAATGCCATCCATGTCTAACAGGCGGGCAATATCTGTGCGTTCTGGGGTTATGGGAATTGAAAGGGTGGCTAAAAGGACCCTGGTGGACATCCTTAAACACAGAAAAACAGTAGATGTAAACGGCAGCAAATGTCAAAAGAACAAGTCTGACAGATAAATGGAAATTAGAAAGTATGGAAAAACAGACTAAGGTCTCCCCTTTGGACATGAAATGTGATGAAAAAAACATTAGACCGATCACTGAAATCTTGTAAGACACCATTACGGAGCTGGTTTGAGTATGAAGTAAAGTTTAGGTTAAACTTAATGAGCTGTAATACTCAGACAGACCGCAAAAACACACACAAGCCATAACTATGAGCACTAGGGATCGGGCATAGTTGAAGCTTTCACTTTATTATATAACATGTCAGAAGGTGACTGACAGTGACAAGCATCACAAAAGCTGCACTGCTAATTTCCTTCTACCTTGATGTGGCACATGAGAAATATCCTTACTCCCACAAAGAGAGCGAGACAATGACATGTGCTGAGCAGGGTAGCTTGACATCACCAACCTCTGCATCTCCTCCTGGCTCAGATTTTTCCTCATCTCTCTGGATAGATGGTAAAGGCGATGTAGGGTGGAGGCATGGAACAGGATGTTTCCTGACTTCCAGAAAACAGTGGAGACCTTGTTGTAGTAATTTGCCATAAGCTGAGGCTTTGGTGGCTTTTTTGACAAAGCAAACAGACCATGAATGTCTTCAACAGCTTTAAAGGCTTCCTGTAAAAGAGAAAATCGTATTCTGACAAGGAGGCCACCACAAGCAGCAAGAAGACTTATGGCTTAAAGGAGAACCCTAAACAAACCTGCCACAGTTCCATACTGATGGCACTGTCAAGCTGGACCAGCCGGGTTTCCAGATGCATTGATTGACTTTCTGGGTTGTTCAGATTAATTGCAGTGCTTTGATTATGATGACGCTGTATTTGGCCCAGATGCATCCTCAGATTGTCACACAGCTTCCGAAACTCAGCCTTTCTGGTGTACTGCAGGCAGAACTTGAAAGCTGCAAACAAACAAAACAGTTAGATCATATTTTCCCCGGCACATTAGACAGTGGACAAGAAGCTCTGCAGAACTGCTTACCTTGCTGGGCAATGTCATGGTACAGGCGCTCCACCTTGGAGTTGTTTCGCAGAAGATCCAGACATTGCCTGTAGGATTCCCAAAGAAACTTCACCCATGGTGTGAGGAGTAGCCGGTCAGTACGGTCCTGAGTGTCTTCTCCACTGACTGCGCTCAGGAGCACACTAAAAACACAAAACATTTACAAATTACTCAAGAAAAAAAAAAGGCATTCATTCACCAATTTCCAATTACACATTTCTGCCATACCTCTCTGGAGTCTGAATATTATCCAGATCCTCAATATCCAAGACCATCTGCTGAGAGGACTCCTTGGCAGACTCAGTTCTTTCTTCCGCCAATTTAAGATAAGCCCGAACCACATCTTCTAGAGATTTAATATTAACCTATCCAAAAACAAGAATACCTTCACTTAATGGATAGTTTCACATTCTGCAGAACTGAACTAAGAAAAGTATCCCTTTTCCTGCACACTTGAGCCTTTGGCTTGCAGTGGTGCCAGAATACCTAAATGACATGCCAACATACTTTTTTGGCAGATGTGAGTTGCAATGTGCATGCTACCTTCTGTCCGAAACCATGACACAAAACTCTTAACTCAGGCCTTATACTACTCTACAATGCATTAAAGATAGTGCTAGCCTCCTCCAGAGGGCTCTGTTGCCACTGTATAAGGAACCCAGTCAGTTAAAGCGGACCTACCACCAGGAATCTATGTTTTCATGAATGGCACTAGAAGTGCCGATAATAGGGAGGAATGCAGTGAAAAAAACCCAAAAACTTGTAACCTGTAATGAGCAATTTAGGAATATAATCAGCCATTTCTGTTCACTTCCTGGTTAATGGAGAATGCAGAACCCGGCAGCACGTCACAACACGTGATTTTTCAGTGTGTAGCCTGTAACACATTATACACATGGTGGTGCAGTATCGCGGGTGGCCACTGGGGGCGTTCAGTGTTCTTCTATGGGAATTTTCAAAGCAGCTCACTGAAAACTCACGTGTTGTTGTGACGTGCTGCCGGGTTCTGCATTCTCCATTAACCAGGAAGTGAACAGAAATGGCTGATTATATTCCTAAATTGCTCATTACAGGTACGTTTTAGGGTTTTTTCACTGCATTCCTCCCTATTATCGGCACTTCTAGTGCCATTCATGAAAACATAGATTCCTGGTGTTAGGTCCGCTTTAACCAGGAAACCAGCATGGTGGCCAGCAGAGGGCAGCACATAGTGGATTTTACCAATCATATTTGGCGAGAGGAGGAATTAGGGTACATTTCCACATCCGTTGGGACCTCCTACACTAAGCACATTGCTTGGCAGGGGGTCCCGAAAGAGCACATACACTTTACCTGCTCGGCAGATGCTGTGTTCTCATGGAGTGGAGCTGTTCCGCCAATGCAGAGGTTAATGTAGTCGAGTGATTAAATTCCTGCATCGGCAAATGTCTGAACACAGCATTCGCCGCCAAGCAATACACTGATGCAGGGATCCAGATGGATCAAATAATTATGAGGAACCCCCCCCCCCCTTAGAAATTGCACAGACTTCTTTCCATGAAGCTGAATTATTTCTCACATCCAAACAGACCTTATTCCTGCTGAGAATGGGATAAACTGCAAAAGGAAAATGAACAGAGCAGCAGATGCCTCCTCTGATTACATGGAGGCTGGGGCCTGGATTCAGGAATCTCCATCATACAGAGGTGCTGCTGTACACCAACTACAGGGAGATGTTTCACTCTATACATACAGAAGCAACATTTGATCAACTGCACCACTAACACCACAGGGATTTCCTTTGATTGAGGACATATCTAGCAGAAGAGCAACAGATGGCCCTGGACTGGATAGCCCCCTTACCTGCTGACAGATGTTCTTGTACTGGTAGAGCCCCTCCTTAGCCAGGTGGCTCTTGCGGAGGTCCACACATAGCTCTAGGTACTTGAGCATAATGGGTTCGTGTATCTTCTGCCATGTTCGATGCTTTTTACTCTTTATAACGTCATACAAAACATCTAAGGCTGGCTGCTTTTTTCCGACTTCGAGAAACTCTGAGGAGAAAAAGGAAAAACTGGGGGTCAGAGGAATACGGAATGCCCCTATGTGTCTTCTGTCCACCATTTTCCTGCCACCCCATATGTGACCCCTATACCAAATCTTAACCCAGCCCCTTATATCCTGCGTCTACCCAACAGGTGTGTTCAGTGTACCTTATCTACACCCCCACATGCGTCCAGTGTACCCCATGTACTATATTCCTTGCATCCCATGTAACCCATCTATCTACTGTACCCCCTCCCCCACCACAGGTTTTCAAGGTTTGTGCATTTCTTGTACCCTATCCGTGCCCCCTATTCTACCCCAGTCATACAATGCCCCCTTTGTACTCCATTCTATTGTTATCACCTCCATGCGTTTCCAACTTCTTCTTGCCATACGCACCCCTTTACTCCTACCACCCGAAATTCAATCTCTCTTTCCCCTCCCCCTTCACGTGTCCCCCACAACTTTCACTGCCCCCACCCTATGATCCCCGTGACACATCTGTCTGCATAGAATCCCTGGCGGGAGACATAGACGACCCACATAGGGGAATATATTCGCACTCCCCCCCCCCCCCCCCCCCCACCCCTATTTTCTAACAATACTGGATGCCGGCTGCTGTCATGATGTTCCCCCGGATTCCCGGTGACAGGCCCGAGAAAAGCATACAGATGGAGCGCTCTGGTTGTCCCTGTCCCAGGGTATCAGTAAAAGGATGTCTCCGGAGAAAGACTTTGCCGGTCTCCCGGCTCGCAAGCTCACCGTTGGCCCTCTTTAGGGCGTTCTCCGGGCGCTGAAAATAGGCCGGCATGGCCGCGATGGATGAAACACCACGACGGTAGAGGGGGAGGGTCAGGGCCTACCGGGGTACGTCACTTCTGTCCAGGGCGGGCTAGGGGTACATCACTTCCGGCACACAGCACGTGGGGCGGGGCGGACAGAGATGGCGGTGGATGGGTTGGTTAGCGCCGCCCTTATCGGTGAGGAATCGGCCGACTGTTTGCAGGTGTTGTGTTCAGAACGTGAACGCGTTATCATTGCTGGAGCAACCCGCTGTGCAGAAGAGGTCACTCATGTGGTTGGCACATGTAGGGTGCTGGAAGTGACAGCACGATGTCATCCAATTATCGGGGCAGAAGGGAAGTAAGCTGGCCACACACGGGGCGGATTTAGGTCCGACACTTCCATTGAATGTTTGAAAATGGAGTGGCAGAGAGCTGAGTTTGTGGGTTTCCCACCAGACAAGGACAGTGACCTGATGGAAATAACAAGTGAACTGTGTTTTGTATGCATAGTTCTATGTGTGTGAATAGGTACACCCAAGGCGCCATGGGGTGCAGCTTGATATGTATGTGAGCCCCTTCGCCTGTAGTCTGTACCTGTATGTTATCACTGGGTGCGCAGTGGCAGCGGCTTTTACTGGTAACACATTGCGCTGAATTGCGTTTGAATTAACGTCTTGTGTTGCTCATTTCCTCAAAATGCAATGTGGGGTCAGTGCGAAATGACACTATATGACTTTTGCACATATACTGTAATTTTCAGACTATAAGATGCACCAGACCATATGACGCAGCCAAAGTTTTGGAGAAAAAATTAGAGGGCCATTCAGATATCAAGAGAATATACATAATGTTCGAGCAAAGTAAGCAGGACTGGACTGTGCAGTATTCACTCTTTTATTCCTCTAGTCTAGCCAAAAGGCCAGTGTCGGGAGGGAGGCCTTTGCTGCAGGGCTTAAACCATGGCATGTGTTTATACACTAGCAATACATACTAGCATTTTCTGAACACACTGACCAACTTGTGAAGAGACACATGTGAAACTTACCATGAGTAGTTATTTACATATGGAAGGAGATATGAGTCTGTGTCACAAAATGTATTTATTGCAAAGCAGAATATTAATGTAAATACACAACTCTGCTATCTAATTGTAAAATGTGTCTCTCCATAATTTTGGCAATGTGTTCAGAGAATGGGTACTGCTAGTGCTTATACAGATAAGATCTTCTTCTTGGCAGTTGTGTTTTGGCTTGGCGGGAGGGAATGGAACAAATTTCTGCCTTCTGGGATGCATAGCTATTGCTCCCATGATGGTTGGGACTTAATTTTTTGTTTTTACTTATTCGTACCATAAGGCGCAGGCACACTTTACCATTGATTTTAATGGTAAAAAAAGTGTGTCTTATAGTCCAAAAATACAGTAATCCCCCTCTGCCATATTACATCATGCTCCATTGTATGCATGCATTGCATGACTTTAAAACATATAAATCCCCTTCCACCATATATCCAGGGCTGTGGAGTCGGAGACATTTTTGGGTCCCTGGAGTCGGAGTCGGCAAAAAATGGACCGACTCCTACTAAATTTAAATGGGAATTAAATGTTTTTTTTTTAAATTAAAAAAAAAATTACTTCAAATGTTGCAATTAACAAACAGTCATAACGAACATAATGACTTCTCTGCTATAAGAATAAATGCATGCAGTCCGTAACATTACAGCGCCTGTGACCCGAGCCTAAAGGCCCCCACACACATACCGAGTGGGGGCCGACAGACCAGATCAAATGAGCTCTGGGAGTGCAGGTGATGACGTCATCACGTGCTTCTCCAGAGTGAAGCAAGACGCGTCTTCATTGAGACTACAGCATCGGCCAGAGATTATGGAATGTCGTTCTCTGGCCAGCCGAGCTGTGGGGCGACAGCGATCTGTCACCCCATGTGGCTTCCCCCGATCGCATAAAACACACGCCCATCGGTCGGCAGCAAAATCGGGCCGCTCGGTGCGTGTATGGCAGCCTCTCTCGCTGATAATGAAGTAAATTTTTGTGTCAGACTAGAGACGTTGTATAAGGGAAGGGAATAAGACATTTGGAAAACACTGTCATTCAGCTGAGGCGACAAATACTTAGATTGTTAGCTTCAACTTTACACATGATATGGGATTCAGGGAAATCATGAATCATGTTGAAGTGCCCCTTCGCCCTCCTCTTCTTGGAGCCTTCCACTGCCCTATCTTCAGCAGAAGATCAGAACACTATAAAGCTTGGCACACACGGGTAGATCTGTAAACAAGATTTGGTTACAATCATTTGAGTGCGCTCACGGTGATTGATGTTACTCTTAACTGTTTACAAACCTACCAGTGTGTGCCTTCCTTCGGGCGGGATCAATAGAGACGGCTCGGAGGAACTTGATTGAACGGGGTTCCAACATGTTGAAAAGACCCCTTCAATCTCCAATACTTTGCATGGAGACCACTTCATGGAAAGTATTAAAACAGTGCAGCTAGTGCCTCTCCAAGCTGTCGGCTGTCAGTGTGAAGGGGACCGGAGCCAGCAATCATCACTTGAAGCTGTGTGGACAGGCTGCTTTCTCCCCAGCTTGCAGTGTGTGATTTACAACACGCCACAAGTAGGGGAGGAGCAGCCCCATTGAACAGGAATCGATGTGCCCATGTGTGCACATTGATTTCTGTTCATTGATCCCCGATCACAGCGTGAGTACCTAGCTTAAGGAAAAAAGCAGCAGCATCTTCGCCTAACTCCCTTCTCTGCTTTAATTGGCCATTACAGTGGTGATTTCCTGGCCAGTAGTTCTGTGGTTAGTGTATGTCGCCTTGCTTTCCTTCAATGGATGGATACAAATCATTAGCATATTACATACAGATGATTCGGAGTCGGAGAATCTGAAACTGAGGAGTCGGGGAATTTATCGACCGACTCCACAGCCCTGCATATATCATCCTGTTCCACTGTGTATGACCTTCCCACATACAATCCCCCTCTGCCGTATCGCATCCTGACCCACTGTGTATGATGTAATACATGTAATCCCCCTTCCACCTCATATATGACCCCCCTCTCTCTTCCTCCAGAGCGGGACAAGAATGGTGACACACTGTGGGTTTGGTGTTATCCATCTGTCACAGTGGAGTTGCAGCAGCTGCTTCTCAGAAAATGTCGCCTCCAGGAAGAAGAACATCCTTTCTACAACTTTCTGTATGGCCAGCACCGGCGGACCTGGTTCTATATCACACCCACCCGGGTAGATAGTGGCTCTGCATTGGATAAGGTAAGTGTCTGACCCCCTTCTTTTAGGTCTCACTGACCATCCTCTGACTCTCTTCTCTGTCCTAAGGTCACACATTTCTGTGTAGTTCTGACAGCCAAGGACTTTAACCCAGAGAAGTATGCTGTGTTCGGACGGATCCTCAGCCGGTATGTTATGTTTATGTGTGACGGTTATTGTTTTAGCCTGACCATTTGGTATTATTCATTCCCCTGTCATCTTCCAGGAAAGGGAAGGGCAGTAATGCAGAACTCTGATCTTACATAGCATTTTCTTTCTCAGGATCTATGAGAAGTTTGCCAGCCCAGTGCCTATGGTGGAGGCCTACATCTCTGTATTCACCAAAGGGACCTGTCAGAGTGAAGAAAATGGGACCTTCTTGTGCCAAGACTATGAGCAGCGCAAAGCTTTCATGTTTGGATCTGTAAAAGGTACCCCAAATAATTTTCACAGTGGGAATCTGGTTTCAATATTGTGTGGGGATTACTATGCTAGTGGGAAAGGTTCTGAGCCCTTAGTGGACAGTAGCTTAGTAAAAGCAACAATTGGAGGCAAAATTGGCTAGATTTCAGTTAAAGAATAAATACAGTATATACTTGAATATAAGCCAACCCAAACATAAGCTGAGGTACCCAATTTTAGAAAGAAAATCTGGAAAAACTGAATGACTCGAGTAAAAGCCTAGGGGGGAAATGCAGCAGCTAAGGCTCAGAAACACACAGCAAAGGAGCTTTGTAATAAGATGTTATTATTTAATTCAGTAAACTTTTAATAATAAAGCCCCTAAACATGATATCATCACTAGAAGTGCTGTAGATGTAGAGAAGGGTTGTGGGAACAATGAAAATAAAAAAGTATTGCTCTAGCATATGAAGTTATTGCACAAAAAAGTTCAAATTTGACTTGATTTTGAACCTAATTTATGCAAAAACGACATATGCTAGAGCAATAATATTTTTTTTAAAATGTTCCCACAACCCTTCTCTACATCTCCAGCAAATTTGGTGATGATAGCATGTTTGGGGGCTTTGCAATTCACTAATAATGTCCACCTACAAAATGCCACGATTTTTATTTCTAGACCCGAATATTCTCTAAATTTTCCTTTTTTGAGCACATTTCAGGCTGAACAATTTGGCTAATATTTGAGTATATACGGTAGTAAGTGTGGCAGTTAAACTACATACTGGGAAAGACAAAAGGGGCAATGCTCAGCTTCTGTACCTGTCTTCCAGATGTGGTGTTGCAGTTTGGAATGGAGTCTGTCATTTTGTACACAGCTTTGATGTTGAAGAAGCGGATTGCTGTTTATCACCCCAAGGTGGAAGTTGTGCTGGAATTTAGCAGGTACTCCATTTACTTACAGGATATAGGAAGAAAAGTTTGGGTGGTGATCCAGGAGGGGGCTAACCTCATTCTTCTTTCCAGGTCTCTTCCAGCTCTGGTGTGGCATCGGCAAGACTGGTCAATACTTCAGCCCTACATGCACCTTGTTCCAGAGGAGATTGATGCTGCGAAATCCACCACAGGTGACCTGTGAACTCATACAGTCTGCTCCCTAAACTGGTGGGAGTCACACATGACTGGGAACTGTCTAACTATGTTCCTCATAGGAGTCTCCAGGTTGCTCTCTGACATTTTTCTCTTCAGGTTATATCGCAGGATTTCATGAGGCAGAGGTTACTAATCGCTCAGACCTGTATGATGTCTTTGTAAATCTGGCAGAGAATACGATCTCTGTGTCTCACAGTGCCAAAGGTAAATGTTCTTCTCTATTGCCACCATGCTTTCCTACCCAGCTAGATTCTTAATAAAGCATAATATGTGGAAAAATAGTTCTAGGTAGCATGGCATGCTCCAGATGAGGTTACCAATCTAATGCCCTATAGGCCGCTATAGCTGACCACCTTCTCACAGTTCTCATTCTCTTCCAGAAAAGATGGCAAAAGTAGTACTTGTCAGGCAATGTCTTGGGAAGTTCTAAAGCCACATGACCAGAATTACAACCAGAGAACTAGTATATTTATCATAGGTAGATTGGCTAATGTTTTATGTGAAGAGTTGATGGGGAGCTGGAAAAAATTGTTTATGGCTGCTTAAAATAGGTATATGTGTTAATTTTTTAATCTGAATCCTATGTGTCCAGGCAGTGTTATTGTTGACTAAAATGGTTGGTTTCTTTATTTTCCTAATAGAGGCTCTGACCATGGGTAAATTACACAAGGAGATAGGGCAGTTAATGGTGCAGTCTGCAGAGGATCCAGATAAATCAGAGAGCCAGGTGATAAAGGTAAGGAGTGAGGATATATTTATATATATTGTAGTTATATATATTGTAGGATATATTTATATATATTGTAGTTTTAGAAAATGAAAATATACTTTAACGTACTGAAAACGTATGTGTAACAACCCAAACCAGGCTGGGAACCAAAATATTTTAGGCTCCAGTAAGTCAGCCAAATGCTCCATGTGTCCCTCCCAGTCCAACTGTCCCACTAACTGCAATCGCCATGGAAGGATTTCACGTACACAGTCAGTTCTTCTAATACTGAAAGCAGGAGGTGCACTGGGCTAGTCAACTGTTGGTTGACTAGCTACAGGCTCCTGAATCTCCAGTGACAATGCCAATATCTCTCTTGACCCTCTTTTTAGCCTGTACAAGAGTGACAATTCTGTTCTGATCTAAAGAGCTATGGAGCATCATTGCTACACCATACTAGAAGGCGGCTTGTCTCCACTTGGGTGATCTCCCATGATCCGCATGCGTTTATGTATATATGCAGAAATACATGCCTTTAAAAACACATTTAATGTGAAAGGGCCCTCAAATTTTCATATTTTTGTGTGGTACCCAAAAAAGAAAGGCTCGGGTTGAGGCGTCTATACGGTACCACACAACCACAATCAAGAGAAACAGAAGAAGAAGAAAAAGACACTCTGACCACAAGATCATCCTGTCTACTGAGTAAGAGCAGTAGAGGCCTATTAAAATCCCCTTACGTGCTTCACGTGTAATATCAAGATTGCCAACAACCCCAAGAGTAAGTAATTTACTTATAATTTCTCGCCCATCATACAGTCTAAATGTGCCACACTTGCTCCTGAACAGATCTTTGTATTTTTTCTTCTTTTTCTGACTGGGTTAAAACTATAACAGGTGAAGTAACCCAAATAGAAGGAAGTGGAAGAAAAGAGAACCACTGTTTCTGATAGAAATTTCATGTTAGAAACATAACTTTTTTCTTGCCCAGGGTTTAGGAATCAGAAGGTCATAAACGTAGTATAATGGGATTTTTGCTGTTAACATAAAATCCTTTCCTGAAGGAACAGAGGAAGTATTTAACTTTTTGTGTAGTACTGTTGCCTACAGAAAGATTGGACTGTAGCACACAAAGGTACTGCAGGCCAGCCAATTATATATTTTGACATGCAGCATACTTCTTTTTTTGTCTACTCGATATAATGTATTCTAAGTGGCTGAGGTGCAAGTTATTTAATAGACCATAAAGGTAATTAACACCACCCTCATTGAACTGCCCAATTAATCAGTATTTTAAACTGATTAATTGGGCTTAGTCCTTGTTGTTGGTAGATCTGAAGTATTTGTATTGAGAGATTTAAAGGCATGTCTAGGCTATTATACTGTCCTATAATAAAGGAAAGTAACTCCTATTAAGTCTTAGCTGAGTTCAAAGTAGCAACTTTATTTTATTTTATGATATGCCTTATGGAAGCAGTAGTTTTTCATAACAAAATGAAAAGACTCCATACATTTGGGCACCCGAACAGAGACATTACACCAATATTGGTGTATCAGCTTATAAATGTCTTGTATAGCCTTTTGTGTATGTTGGGTTAATCGATTTGGGTATTTTTGACCATTCGTCCATACTAAATATGTTCAGTTAAAATTAGAGATGCACTGATTGACTGTCTAGTGATTTGAATTAGGTGATTTTTTTTGTATGACCAGCCCAGATCGGAGACAATGTGACATAGCCTTCTGCTTTCCCCCCTCTGCAGCTGCACTGTGACAAACCATGATGTAGAAAGTAAATCCAAACTACAATTGCCATATAACACAGCCATTTGAACATTCATATCCTGAAAACCTTTAATAGTACAGTCATGAAACTTTCAGGGTCAGTAATGTACCCCTACTACTACTTACACCCCAAAATTCACCCCCCTAGCTGCAACACTTGTAAAAATTTCAGCTAAAGGTCCAACTATCAAATAATGCTTAGCTAGAGGGGTGAAACTCTAGGTGTAATTAGTAGTAGGGATACATTACTGACCCTGAAAGTTTCATGATTATACTTTTGAACTTTAATAGTATTATCATACTATTATGTATTATGCTTTCTGAAACAAGGTGCCCAGTAACCCATGTAAAAAAGGTAGCTACCAGAGTAAGAGCTCACATTTGGGCTAAATTTACACAGGCATATTTCTGGTCTGCTTTCAGTCTGGAGCAGCATGGGAAACAACTGGGTGCTCGTGCAGAAACGACCTATCACAGGTCAATCGGGCTAAATCCGGAAAATCAACCAGTGGAAGCCTCATTTTATATCGTAGCCTTACTGCTGATTAGATAACTACTGATGTAGTGAAAAGTCTACCAATGTACATGAGAGAAGTCTAAACTAGTGGGAAAGAAAAGGAGTAAAACTTTATAAACATTCTTAACCTCCCTAGCGCTCTCGCTCCAGATTTCTGTACCAAAAGCGCACCATAGACTCTAATGGAATTTTTTTTTGTGTTGTAGGCTTGTAACTTCCAAAAATCTGTCCGTACAAGGGTCTAATAGACATCCTGAATATAATAATGTTTGAAACACACAATTATTATAAAAAAAAGTACATAAAAAATGATAAAATTTATCATTTGAATGCTTAAATCTCTTGAATACTTATTTGGTATGAAAGATTTCAAAACAGTATTTATTGATTTCAAAACCTGTATCTAATACAATGGCATTTGGCAACCCTCTGAAAGGGTTAACTTCAAAGATCACATCTGGAATGACAATGGGGGTGATATTCCAGGTGTGCTCTTTGAAGATATCCCAATTTGCATATGAATGTCCCGGGGGCGTGGGACATTTATATGCAAATTAGTCTGGGAGAGAGGTGACACAGCCGGCTTGCTTTAGTTATGAAGCAAGCTTCAGATCCCCGGACAGCACAAAGCAGAATGTGCAGCTGCGAGGAGCTGGATGGCTCCATCTCGTCAGCTGCAATACTGCATAAGCAAGTGCAGGATGAGATGGTGCCGTCAGAAGCGGTAGGGAGGTTAAAGCAAAAGAGTTTTCCAGTGTTTAGGCCTCCTGTAGGCAGCAGTAAAATAGGCCCCTCACAAAGAAAGCCGTTGCATGAGACTAAAGCAGACCTGCCACTAGAAGTTTATATTTGCATCAATGGCATTAGAAGTGCAGATAATAGGGAGAAATGCTGGAAAAAAAACAGGTGCCCTACAGAAAAGCCCAACATGTCTGATCGATGACAGCCGGGTAAATCCCTAATTTCGGCATTGAGATCTATATTGACGATCTTCTCCATTGAAAACCATTATAAACGCTACCAGTGGCCACTTGCGATATTGCACCCCAAATTGAGCCCCAGAAGCCTGGAAAAAAAAGGGGAAGTCCAACTTTAATTATATATGTTTTGTAGATTTGAGTATGCATCCGCTTTCTGCTGGTCGGGTGGGAAATTTAAGCGTGTTAGATACAAAGGAATGGGTGTTGAAATCTCCTGAAAAAGCAATAACACGAAACACATGTCGAGAGCAGACACCATGCCAGCAACTTGTGACGTATATGTACCTAAATGCTGCAAGTACTATATTTCAATATACAGGGAGTGCAGAATTATTAGGCAAGTGGTATTTTTGAGGAATACTTTTATTACACAACCTGTTTCTCAATGAACCCAAAAAACTCATTCATATCAACGCTGAATTTTTTTGGGGGGAAGTATTTTTTAGGGTTTGTTTTAGTTTTTGCTATTTTTAGGAGGGGGATAGCGTGGGTGCAGTGACTATCTTGCATAATTATTAGCAACTTCACAAAACACTACATTTATACCCATTTCACTTATTTATTTTTACCATGAAACCATATAACATCTCACTTCACACATATACTTTCTGACATTCAATAAACAAACACATTTCTTTGCAGACACTCCAAAAGCCTGCTCCAGGATTCCTGTCCCTGTTTTTCACCTTTTTCAACCATCAAACATTGCGTTCAGCGCAACCCACAGCCTCCCAGACCGTTCAAGAGGTGTAACTGTTTTTCCCCCTTGTAAATCACACATTTGAATGATGGACCACAGGGGCTTCTCCATGGGGTTCAGATCAGTGAAAGGATGCCATGTCAATTATTTTTTTCTCTTCTTTTATCCCTTATTTTGCCATCACAACTCTGTGGAGTTACTTGGACGCTTGTGATGGAGCCTTGTCCTGCATGAAACTCAATGTTTTTCTTGAAGGATGGCAGACTTTCTGTCTTTACCACTGCTTGAAGAAGGTTTCTTCCAAAACTGGCAGTAGCTGGGATTTTGGCTTGACTCCATCCTCACCCCGACAGGCCCCACAATCTCATCTTTGATAACCAGCCCAAACCAGTATTCCACCGTCCACCTTGCTGGCGTCTGAGTCGGACTGGAGCTCTCTGCCCTTTACCAATCCAGGACAATTGTATTTTACCTTGACCCATGTATGTTATAGGGACTCAATAACAAGTTATACACTTACAAAATACTGTACAAATATGGTCTATTAGTGCTATTAAAGTCCCAGGAGGCCTAGGCTCCAAGTTTGGGTGGGGGGCGGCTGGGGTATTTCTTCTTCATCCTCCTCATTTTAGTTTTAGATATATGTTTATAAGGGATGTTGGCACATTCATTATTTAGGAGAGAATAACTATATTTTAGTTGTATAGTACATTTAGTTCTTCTTTTCTTCTTCAGGATATCTGTGTAAAGACCAGAGAGCTTCTCTCTTTACTGTCATCACTAAGCCAGGAGAAGGGAGACCATGAGAAGCCTACTGTAAACCTGGACCAGCTCCGACAGAAAAAATTCCCTCCAGCAATGGAGAATTTCTTAATACACCTGGCTGCTGCTGAGCAGATGTTACTGACCTGATTTGGGGACAGATCTGACAAGTTGTAACCTTGTATTGGGACCAGCATTTATCTTACGCTTGCTGAATCTGCAATACCATAAGGCATGTGGTAGTTCAAGCCTTCTCAACAGAACTTTTCAGAGAAATCAAGTTGCAAGTTCAGCAGATTTTACTACCAGCACAAGCAGCTTGGTTTGAGTATATTGAATAGTTGGTGATTTATTATAAAACATTCATGTTGTCAGTAAATGCTGTCATGTCTTCTATTTCTCATCATGGGATAACGACAAAAATTCAGTGGCAATTTTAGTGGGTTATGGTCAGGTGTCACTCTCCACCCTAGCTGGATCATGTCTCCCTAGAGTACTAGTTGCAGCATCTGGCAGGTGCCACAGATGCAATTAAAAAGCAGTAATTGCTGTGTTTCACAAAGTGTTTCACCCAGTGTAAACCTAGCCTACTACCTAGCCCTATGACTACACCAGGAGTGGCTTGTGATATCATATTATTGTCTGTCCTTATCTAGCTAGAGCAATATGTGAAGGAGAACATTGAAATCATTGAAATGAGTGAGATTTGGTAGGAATGGTCAGGGAAATCTGGAAATCAAACTGTGGAGGAAATCTTGGAGAGAGGTTAAAGCTAGCCATACACAGTCGGATTCCATGGCCGTTCGATCACCTATCCGATCAATTCCGGCGATCTCAGCGGGAATCGGAGGTCCGATCGATCGGCCAATTAAGTCCGATCGCTACATACCACCTTGTCCCACGGATTCCTGGACGATTCCGTGTCCGATCGGTCGGATGCCCCACCATCAAGCGATCGGCCATGACCTCATCAGGATGGGAGTATGCATTCTCCCAGCAGTGGTAACCCTCAATTCATGGCGCAATGAACCAGGGGCCCTCACTGGCATGCAGCCACTTCCACCTCAGGCACCATCCCTCCAGGCCCACGCCAACCGTGAAGGCTATGCAGCCAACTGCAATGGTGTGGGGGCTGTGTCCTGGCAGCATGACCTGACCACCTGATGTCTCCCATACACCCCATTTGGTAGGCCAAGATTAGGCATTAAGTTATGGTCAAATGTTTTTATTTACAGCCAAAATAAATTCACCTGTTAACAGTTGTGCTGTCTGTACACAAATAAATAAACACCAAATCAAAACAGAAGCCATTACCCCATGGCCCTGACACACAGCTGGAGGTCACAGGTGATGGTAAGAGTAACCCCCCTCCTCGGTTACTGTGTACCTGGGCTGCTGCACAGGCTGCCCAGATGGGGCAGAGTGGGTCCCCATGGGCAATACAGGATGGACCAGAGCTGACCGGGGGTTTGAGGTGTCCAGCTGGTCCCAGCATGCCCTAGATGCCATCTCCGTAATGAGGTCCTGGGCAGCCGCCCGCTGGGCCACAGATGCCCTGCGCAGCTTGGCAGCAATGAACAGACCATAGTTCTTACACTCGTCTGCCCTTGCTGCCAGGATCTGTTGCAGGCTGTTCCGCTGGCCCAGGCTAGCTCTCCTCCTGCGGCCTTGTGAGGAGTGCGGGGAGGGCCCATAGCTGGTGGACGGCTCCTCATATGAGGGACCAGGATGCTCCTCCTCATATGAGGGACCAGGATGCTCCTCCTC
>CM070037.1:76154510-76174897 GCA_036250615.1 Ptychadena robeensis
CCCGGAATCGATCGTCCCGGAATCCGCTGGGAATCCGACACGTGTATGGGGGCCTTTAAAAATAAAGGGATGAAGAAGACTTGAAGAGGATGGTGTGAGGGCACATCAGCTGCCAGTTTTGAGCTTGACAGGCTGATCAATATTCCATTGGGTAATTAATCAGTAAGAACAAAAAAAATTACTGGTATGTTGGTAATCTATGTCTACTAAGCTTAAGATAAATCCGCCCTGTGCATTGAAAAGCTGTGTGGATTAGATTGGAAAATCTCAATTGAACCACGTTTAAAGCATGTGTACAGAGCTTTATCTTCAGCAACTTAAAATGAACCAATTTTACGGAATCTGTTTTGCATCAAATACACACTGTGGTAGAACAATCAATATTGTATTGATTGTATTGCACAATTCATTCAAATTGTAAAGAAATAAGTATCAAACTCAATGGAGAATGTTTTATTGGGAGGGGAACAGAAAAGATCACTGAAGAAGGAATGACCGGTAAAGTATTTGCAGTCCCAGATGTCCAATAAGTCACATGTGCTCAAAAGGTCACCAATAAAGGCAGTAGTTTACTATTCCTTGTTCGATATCGGATGTCCCAAGGAGCAATGCGGGTTGCTTCTACGTAGTAGTGTCTAACTCCAATTTGGAAATCAGACTCCTCTGTGATAGAAAAGTTCTGAGTCTGATGTCTTCAGTTTTATTTCATCTTCTAAATCATCCCTTTGTATCTAAACAATTAAGATTAAAGTGAAAAAACACAAATTTATACAGATTCTAGACATTTACTAATGACCAGACCCTCATAGCCCCGGAATGTCAAAGGATAAATCCTGAATAAATAGTTTCTGGTTCTAATTAGCAGAATATAAATAAATAAACCGGGCACACATTAAAAGAGAAGATCCATTTGACTTTCTGCGGGTAGGTTGTTAGCCAGTTTTTGTCCCTCACTTCATTTTCTGTTTGCATCTCCAAGGGCCATTTCACACTAACCACGCTGCAGGCGGCTTTGGGACATTATCCAGCCACCGCTACTGCCTGAAAACCACATTGCAGAGACGACTGACCCCCTTGTCTTTGATTAAAAACCTTTGTCTAGGGTGTGTCACTCATGTGACTGCCATGGTGAAATTACTTCCACCCACATGGGAGTTAAACCTAGTCCCAGTGGTTCTTCAGAGGCCATTATTTAAATAAATCAAGGACATTTAGGCCAAATTCCATTAACTGTTATGGACACTTTAAAATGTTCAAAAACATTGATGTTTTTCTATGGTGACGTAAACATGCACATTGACTACAATGGGAAATATGCGTCCAAACAGGTCGCAACGGGTATTTGCTACACCTCATAAGACAGGGCTATACATGCCATTGAATATCAATCGACACATTGCCAATGTGATAAAATTTACATGTTTTAGGTGCGTCAGATGGAGGAGGAGACTAGGCCTTACCCACAATATAGATTTTCTGATGGCTTTTACTGTGTCTAGAGCAGGGGTGGGCAAACTAAGGCCCGGGGGCCGCAGGCGGGCCTTTAGATTTCCTTTGCGGCCTTTTGTTACCTT
Source organism: Ptychadena robeensis (assembly GCA_036250615.1). Lineage (NCBI taxonomy): Eukaryota > Metazoa > Chordata > Amphibia > Anura > Ptychadenidae > Ptychadena > Ptychadena robeensis. The sequence continues at coordinate 76,156,085 of CM070037.1, forward strand.
GTTGAAAAGGTGTTCCTCTCTGCATTGAGTGCAGAAATTTTTAAAAGATAATAATGTCCCAGTCACACATCGCCTATTACACATCACCATCATCATTAGTGATGACGGCGATGCATGGAAGTGAGATACCTCTGGCGAGTCGGCCATTACAGGCTCTGGGTCCAGCCCCTTTATCAAATCTAAGAACCCAATTAGGCCCACGAGTCAAAAAGTTTGCCCACTCTTGGTCTAGAGGGGTACTAGAACTGATGGCCCTGTCTTGTAGATATCCCCTTTTAGGTATGTCGGGATAATGCAGGTTTTCAACTATCAGTCAATTCAGTATATATTTTGTGAATACAGGTTTCCATATAACACTTTTTCTTACTGCCTGGTTAAATACCCGGCCTTAAAGGCCTTGTTTAAAGAGAAAATACACTGCTTGGTTTCCGCCACCCTCAGTGTCCACACAAAGCAGCGTGATTCTCCCTGTGCAACTGTGAGCATGCGCAGATTTTTTTTCTGCTTATGGAGATCATGTGATCATGAGTTATAGTTAAAGAATGAGTAACATTGAGTTCAAAATAAAACTAAAAAGAGATCGATGCTGGGTTACATCATGTAGGATGTTGGATAGCTGTAATTTCTGGCAACTGTGTTTATCAATGTCATTTTGTTTAAATGAAAATGTATGACTCCAATGCCATTGAAGTAATTTTCTGGAAAATAATGTCAGCTTGTTCTAAAGCATTAAGAATGGTCTTCTAACTTACCTTTCCCTGCAATGGAAATAATCCAAAAGATATCGGAGTCATTACCACAAAGGTAAGCGCACCAATCACAAGTTTCAGGATAGTAACAATTCTAGGATTTCTATGCGTGTGGGGAGGACTGAGGAAGAGAAAGGAGTTTTTTATTGGAGGATAATATGTTTATTCAGACTGTGACAATCACATGGCTTCTGTAACAAATAACCGCATTAATGAAAATTTCAACATCAAACTGACCAGATCTATTTCTATTCCGACACATAGTGCAACAGAGCTGCTAAATGTGTGTGGCTTTTGTTAAAAATAAGATTACATATTTGTATGTGGTTTTTGTTATAGTTCATTTTCTGTCTGTAGTGTTTTATTTGTATGTTAAAAAATCTTTAAATAAACAGTTATACAAAAAAAAAAATAAGATTACAAATTTTTATTAAATCTATAAGATTTTTTCCTCTAGAGACAGTATTCAATAGTTGTAACATCCAATAGCAGAATCACAGGGGCTCCAGAAGGAAAAACAGCCCCATTCAACCCTGCAAGGGACAACCAACTCTCTATGTTTCGGCACTTGAGCCACATCCCTGTGCAAACACCAACAGACATCCCACAGAGGAAAACCCCTTTGAGCTCTCCAATAGACCATCACATCTGAGCTGATGACATAATATTGTGAGTTCTGAGTAAAGCTTGCCATACACCCACTGAGTGGGTGCCGACAGACTAGTCCCGATGAGCTCTGGAATGCAGCGTGATGAGGTCATCACGCTGCATTCCAGGGCTGACGGAATCGGCTGGCACCCTTTGTGTGCCGGCCAATGCCTTCAATGAAGATGCCGGTCTTTATTGAAGTTAATGGCATCGGTTGGCACCGGCCAGAGAACATCGGACATGTCCATTCTCTGGCCGACCGAGCTGTGTTGCCCCATGTGGGCACACACCGATTGGCCACCGATTTTGCCGCCGACCTACGGTGCGAGCGTGCATGCCCGTCGGTCAGCGGCAAAATCGGCAGGGCTGTGGAGTCGGTCGATAAATTGTCAGACTCAGACTCCTCAGTTTCTGATACTTCCGACTCCTCGACTCTGACTCCTCTGTATTTAATATGCTAATGTATTTTATATAGCCATTGAAGAAAAGGAAGACAACATACATTAACCACAGAACTACTACAGAATCACATCACGCCACAAGCTGGGGAGAAGCTGCCTCACTTACACAGCTTCCGAGTGAGGAGTGCTGGCCCGCCCTCTTCACACTGACAGCCGACAGCTGAGCAGAAGGCAGCAGCCGCAGCTGTTCCAATATTTTCCATGAAGACTCATGTCTCCATGCAAAGTATTGGAAATTGAACGGGTTTTCCAACATGTTTGAACCCCGTTCAGTCGAGGTCCTTCGAAACGGCTCTATTGATCCCGCTTCAAGGATGGCACACACGGGTAGATTTGTAAACAGATTAGAGTACAATCAATCACCATGAGCGCGCAAGTTGATTAATTGTACTCAAATCTTTTTACAGATCTGTTCTGATCTTCTGCTGAAGATAGGGCAGTGGAAGGCTCCAAGAAGAGGCAGGGCAAGGGGGCACTTCATACATGATTCATGATTTCCCTTGAATGCCATATTCATGTTTAAAGTTGAAGCTAACAATCTAAAGGCCCCCATACACGTTACAATCTTACTATACAATTTCTGTACAATCAACTTTTGTTCTACCAAAACCATATAATATGAGGACCTTTCTAAACTTTCCAATCACTATGCATTCTATCAGAGAAGCCACTACACTACATAGAAGTTGGTAGATCTAATGGAAATTGTATGGAGTGATCTAACAGTGTATGAGAGGCTTAAGTGTTTTGTCGCCTCAGCTGAATTACAGCATTTTTTCAAATGTTTTACAGCTTCAGTCTTGAAATATTGGCGATCCCTTCCCTTACACGTCTCTAGTCCGGCAAAAAACATTTACTTCATTATCAGCGAGAGTTAGGCTAGGTTCACAGTGGGCGCTGTAACAGCGGAACACGACACTATGGAGAGCGGTGCCGCACCTGAACTGTTCATTATGTCCCATTTACTGACACATACAGTCAATGTGCAGCATGCTTCATGGTCATGTGACGTGTTCGTTTTGTGGTAATGTTATGCACGGCACGCATTTATTCTTATAGAAGAAGTCATTTATTATGACTGTTTGTGAATTGGGACATTTGAACTTGCATAATATTTATCCCCATTTAAATTTAGTCAGAGCCGGTTCATTTTTTGCCGACTCCGACTCCAGGTACCCAAAATTGTGTCTGACTCCACAGCCCTGCCTTTTCGGTATATGATTTATTGCCATTTTATGCGTCCAATTAATCAGTGACGTAATCTAAGATACACAAACAAATGTCATCGGAAATCATGGAAGTGGGATCAGGTCTGCATGGGTCGATTGAAAAGGGCAGATCTTAAGGTCTCCAATAACGTCCAATAACAGACATGCCTGATCGATTTCGGTCAATCTCACATGTTTAACATGCATCTATTTGTAAATGGTCGTTCAGAAAGCATCTATGGCCAGCTTACCATTGCAGATTTGTGGGTAAATTAAAATTGCATTGGCAGCCAAAGCATTGAGCCGCTTAGCCAATTTTTACCAAACATTGAGGCTTTGAGACCAATATGATCCTCTGAAATTTGGAGGCAGCAGACAAGGTTGGGAAACTTACCTTCTCACTAATAAGGGAAACAGTGCTGTGACACCACACAGAAATGCCCTAGACATCGCTGTTTCCTTCACTGCCTGAAAGAAATAACTCCATATTTTAAAAAAGCACTCCAGTTATACAAGAAAATGAAACAGATATGGGGATACTGATCAATTCCATAAACACATTTGAATTTTGAAATCCCAAGCTTATAGTTTTTCCGGAATCCTTTTCAATGAATTCCTATTTAGGACCCAGCCACATATGCTACAGTTGGAGAGGATGGTTGCACTACACAGTCATGTGGCTGGTTCACAAGATTTGGAGGGATAGCTAAACAAATCACATTGCATGCTCTTACAAAAGATAAAACTGTATTGTCTGATTTAAGAAACATTCATTTTTGCATCTGTTTGTCAGTCAACTCCATGTGACAGTCAGCTGTATTCCTTCCCATGAGCTATTGGAAGAGTCTGGCTGCCAAAGAATACACGCAGCAAGGAATATGCAGGGTAAACTGTGTGAACGTTCAGCCCTAAAGGCAAACTCTAGGTAAAATAATGAAAAACCAAATGATGCAATAAAAAGCATTTTTGAGTCCCCCTGCAACAGTTTTATTAGATGCTAACCCTGCCAGTCCATCCCTTATCTGCCCACTTCCTTTAACAAAATGACTTTGTTTTGTTTTTCTTTAAATAGCAGTCACACTTTCATTCAGGTAACAATGTTTTCATGTTATATAGAAGACTCAAAAAAAGAGTAAATTTTTATACTTGTTATGACAGAATGCATCCTGAATGTTATTTTAGAATGTTATCCAGATTTCCACTTAAAGTTGCTGGTTGGTAGATAGAATGTTTAGCTCTTCTCTTGGGGTCTGTTTAACTATTTGCTTTACCTAACATTTCCACTAATGTAAGAGTATTAGGTTTATCTTAATCCTTAAGTATTTTACCTTTTTTCCAGCTGTAGGAGACACTCCAACAACATTTCCTGCTCCATCCATAACCTGAATTCCGCTGTCCATTTCTGAAGTTCTCATAAGTAAAACATTGAGTCCACCCAATAATGCTAAAAAATTTAAGTCACATGATCAACATGGCAGGACAGCTTCTATGGTTACCAATAGCGAACAGACCATAATAGCACACTGAGCTTTGACATTGCACTTGCTCACCACACTTCCAACGTATGCACACACCAAGTACTCACCGCAAAGTGGAGGAGGCAGTACTCTTCTGATGAAGCTTTGTGATGATGGACCTCTAAGCTTTAGCTTCTTTACAACATAAAGTGGCATAGCCTATAAGAGACACAAGAAAAATTCATATGTACAACACACGTCAATCACCTCCATGTTGGAAACTTACGGGGAGTTTCCCCATCCTTAAGGGCCCCCTCCGCTAAGTGCATTGCACATTCACTTACCTGCATGCAGAGGTTCAACGTACTCCACTACGTTCAGCCCTGCATTGGTGAAACGGCTCAGCGCTGTGAGAAAACAGCATTTGCCTAGCTGGTTAGTGAATGTGCTCCTTCTGGTGTGGCAATGGGTTCACGGATTGCCCCTGAGTACGCAAACCTATTTATGGCTAAGATAAAGGGGGACTTCTTAGCGGCATGCCCATTAAACCCATGGCCTACTTCCGCTTTATTGATGACATCTCAATTATATGGACTGAAAGTGAGGAAACTCTTCTTCAATTTCACAGGTACTATAACAACTTCCACCCCTACTATTAAACTTTAATTGAATCACTCACCAACAGAAATAAACTTCCTGGACACAACAATACATATTAAAGGAGCAATATTGCAAACTTCCATTTACAGGAAACTCACAGACCGCCCCACCTACCTCAGACATGACAGCTTCCACCCAGGGCACATAATGGAATCTATTGTATACAGCCAGGCCATAAGATATCATCAGATCTGCTCAAAGACCACTGACAGAAACACCCACCTGGAAATCCTTATGAGGGAATTTATAAAACAGGAATATGACCCACAAACAACAAAGTCAAAAATCAGGAAAGCAGTGAACATCTTCAGAACCAACCTTCTACAATATAAACAGACTGAGAGAATCGGGTCCTACTAGTGGTCACATTCAATCCACGTCTAAAAGTCTTAAGGAGAATTATAAAGGAGCTACAGCCACTTTTTCACAAAGACAGAAGACTTAGAGAAATTTTCCCAGAACCACCTCTACTTGCGTACAGACAACCACCCAATCTAAGTCAACTAATCGTAAGAAGTGCCCTAAACAGCCCATAGCACAATGGAACATCTCCCTGTATGCAGAGCAGGTGTGAGACCTGTACTCATATACACAGCACTGACAGTGTACCAGTACCAGGATCACAGCTGGAATACAGAGTACAGGGAACATTTTCCTGTAGATCCTCAAATGTAGTGTACTTGATACTGTGCAAAAAATGCCCTACAGGACTCTATGTTGGGGAGACGGGCCAAACCCTGTGCCAGCAAATTAACCTGCACAGATTCACTATCAAGAACAGGAAAACAGATGTCCCTGTAGGGGCCCATTTCTGCAGCACAGGGCACAGCATAAAAGACCTCCAAATTATGGTACTGAGGGGGAATTTAAAATCACAGAAAGAGAGGCTGGAATGGGAATGCAAATTTATACAGGGACAACTTTATGTGTCATTATGACTTTAACTGAATTCCTAACCATTGGCAATGAAACCTTTTCTCTTATTCCCAAAACTAAAAGAACACTTCACAACTAGTATGTCTGGACTCTTTATCTTTCAACTTTGATAATTAACTATGCACATTGGCATCAAGGTTTCTTTAAAAACAGCTGTATTAGTATTTCATGGCATCTTTAGTCAATTGACATTTTAATTGTTAAGGGAGGTGAATATTATCCCTCTACCTCTTATCTTTATAACCACCAATAACTCTTCCTAATGCCTGCCATACACCCACAGACAGGTGCAGACAGACGAGCTCCGATGAGCTGCTTCAATCGGCCGGCACCCTTTGTGTGCCTGCCATTATCTTCAATGAAGACGCTGGTCTTCATTGAAGTTAATGGCATCGGCCAGAGAACATCGGACATGTCCGTTCTCTGGCCGGCCGAGCTGTGGGGGACAGGGATCTGTCGCCCCATGTGGGAACACGCGGATTGGCGGCCGATTTTGCCGCCGACCGGCGGCGCGAGCGCGCACGCCCGTCGGTCAGCGGCAAAATCGGCCTCTAATCGGCGTGTGTATGCCAGGCTTAACTCTGATCACTATCTCCACTAACTAATCCTTCACTCTCACCTCAATCCGTCAAGTGTGTCATTTGTGTTTTTTACAATATTTATGTCCTTGTAACTTTTTGTGTATAAATGTGAGCTTCTAAAACCAGAATTGTATTAGCCTGAAGAAGGAATCTGTGATATCCCAAAAGCTTGCTTCTCAGTTAGCCAATAAACGGTATCACTTTGAACTCCAAACTTTCCATAGTAGAGCTTTGAAATATCTGTAGAGTAACCATATGACAATCCTTCACTTACCCCAACACATCCAAGGAGCAACACAGATGCAGACAGGTACAGTGGGTGCCGAGACAAATTTGAGGTCTATAAAAAATAGAAGACTTACTAAGTCACATATCACCCCCAAATACCCCTCACCCCCAGGCCAATACTAACCTCAACAGAGATATTCCTATTACACAATGTAAATCCAGCACTGTAGCCCTGGAAGAGAAGCTAAAACACATTGCACATGTTACACATATGTAAACATCTCCAGGGCCCTGACACAGCTCAGAAAATCATCCTACCTGAGAGATGAATGCAGACATCACACCTTGGTGGGGCATTATTGTGGTGATCACCTGAGAACACATTGAAGGAGCTTTACTTACTGTTCCTAACATTTCTAGCTACAATACACTGTATATTAGACATGTAACTACATGCATGCTCACCAGTGGACTCCCTGCTAACGGAAATGCTGAAACAATCCCAAAAAATATTATTGTCAACGCTTACCAACAAAAGTTAGTCTTTTAGGTTCGGTTGATTATAGAAAAAATCCTCACCTAAACGTAGTTATTGGAAAAAAGAAAGTACATAATAATATACGTATGACTTATGACGGGAAAAAAAAAACAACAGCAGAATAGAAATCTATATTTTTCCTATTTTAAAAATTGGAAAACTTATGTCTATATACTATGCATTGATACAATAGGGCAAAAAAGTATTTAGTCAGCCACCAATTGTGCAAGTTCTCCCACAAAGATGAGAGAGGTGTGTAATTTTCATCATAGGATTTTGGATACCAATATAAAAAGACAAATACAGCACAGTAGAGAACTTTAGATACAGCAGATACAGCAGAGGGTCATTTATCTTAAGGTAGCCATACACAGGTCAATTTTCCACTCGATTTTTGACCGATCGATCACTGCGCGCGTTTACGAGTTCAATCTGCAATCATTTGGGTTTTGCTCACCCTGCCCGATCGACCCCAAAAAATCGGAATCGACTAAAAATCGGATCAGACAATGAACCGACATATTGGTTTTTTTGGTCGATCGTTTGGCAATCGGAGCACATTGGTGGACCCATAGCCCTATGCAGCAGCCTTTCCCATCAATGGATTTCGTGGAATCGGCCATTTTGGAGATCGGCTCATGTCCAAATCAACCACAAATCGGATTCCCAAGGTAGTGTTGCATCGATTCCCGATCCGATCAATTGCCGATTCCTGATCGCCTGGAAAGATTGGATCGGCAATTGATCCCTGACAAATCGACCTGTGTATGGCTACCTTTAAGCTGGGCATAGAAGGTTAGATTTATGGCAGATGGGTCATCGTGCACACTTGCAGCGAAATCAGCTGCAAATCTAACACGCCGCCACATAAGTCGATTGGCGGAAGAACGGACATGTCCAAATTCTTTTGAACGATCTCATTACTTTGAATGGGGACCATCCAAAGTTTATGGTGGCACACAAACGGTGCATGGTTGATTCACGGAACGACTGGCCGTGTGTGATGACATAATCAAGTGCCATCAATCTGCTGCAAAATTGGCCGGAAATCTAACCATCTTTGCCCAGCATTAGCCTTAAAACTTACAATCACATCAGTGAGGTATAATTTTCCGTCACCCTGGTATGGGTGACTCCGTTATGGAAATCCTTACTCATATAGATAGGAATTAAACATGCCAGTCACTTACCATTTAGTCTGAAGATGACAGGGATGATGTTGCCAGTATTGGGGTGCACCGACATCTTCACATTTGGAGAGAAAAGCCAGTATGAGGTATTTATATGGCACATATCCACAGTTACATTTCAGAAGATTATGTCTTACCTGTGGTAATCTTCCTTTCCTGACACTTCGGCATGGCAGCAATCGGACGTTTGCTGCTATGCCAGTGTCAGGAAAGTTAAGCCAGCGATACACTGTTCAATCGTTTATGTCGATCTGACAGAAAATCGAATACTCTTTAGATTGACAAAAAGTGATAAAAATTTTACATAAAATCAATCCAGCCGTGATCGTACATGCCAGTAAATTTTCATTGGTTGCACAATTATCAGATGGGTTTTCTGGATACTTTGATAGATTTGTACCTAATGCTTAAAACTTTTATGTGTAATAATAAATGAAATTATTACATATAAAATGGAATTAATATAGGTGTTGCATTCAATTGCTGATAATTAAATAAACACTATTAAATATAACCTTTGAAACATTTACATGTAATGATTAAATAAATAATTACATATATAGCATGTATAAAGCAGACATTAAATCCTTAAAACTTGGTCTGAAGATGACATTAAATCCTTAAAACTTTTATGAGTAACAATTAATGAAATCATTACATATAAAAACACATGCCTTACATTACACAACATTGTAAATAATCCGGTGTTCTTACTGTGTATAGCCAAGACATGCACTTTACAAACAGAAAATTAAATACTTGCATACAATACAATGTTTCAACCTTGTAGCTGTGTTTAAATACAATGTGGAAACCTCTGAATATGGATACAAATCGCTACTAAATGTTAAAGATGGATGTGCTTATATGTATTGCTGTTAATGCTGTTATTTCTGTGGTTCATATCACAGATTGTCTGGTCTCAGGAGCTGACATTTTACTTTCTTCTACAGTCCTGGCCAAACGTTTTGAGAATGACACAAATATTTGAAATTCCAAAAGTTGCTGCTTAAGGCTGAGTCTATACTACAGGGCATCATGCCCGCGCGTCATGCCCGCGGGTGGGGGCATGGATTTTGCAATCGCATAAGGCCATTGAATGTAAAAACGATCTAGCAAAAATTTATGTATGCATGGCTACCCTTGTAAATTAACACATATCACGCCCCAAAAATGAGGTAGTACTTCATATGTTACATCAATTAACAGATTACCGACAAATGTATCTCCCAGGAGCTTCTTACAGTAGATTTAGTGAATCACCCCACAGATGTGTTGGTAAAAGTATCAAATATAAACAGCTACTCATATCTGTGAAAGACACACAGTAAAATGCTGATCCAGATCTGATTGTCCTCAGGGTTGGGAGGGAAAGGTTTGCAGATAATCATAGTGCACCATAAGGGCTTTACAAATGGCTGGGGAGGGAGAGTCAGCTTCTGCTGAAGTGCCTAAAGCTATACACGGTTCGATATTTCCATTTGATCTACTTAAAATTACTATTTTATTGTTGATCAAACGGAAATCAATACCCGCACTCCTGATGTGAAGTCAATCAAGCGGTGATCCGACATATTGGTAAACTTCAGTTGATCCTACAAGTATCTGGCGTTTTTTTTGGGGTATTTTTATAGATTTATCGATCACACTGGCTGGTGTTACAATTGATTGATGTTTGACTGACTATTTCAATCGCACAAGTCTATGTAATCTAAGATGCAAATGTTGAACAGTGTATGGCTAGCTTTAAGCTATTCATACACGTATGGATTCTCGTGCATTCCAGCAACAAGCACCAAACATACGGGAATCGCAATGCGTTCCTCCGTTTTGCCGACGACCCCCGAGCAAGAAGCGCAAACTCACATGGCAGTCAATCGTCCGCATAATCGCCCACGGATGGATATGTGTATAGCTTCTATGGCCCTTAGGCCTTTTGTTTCTTCACACCAGCACTGTTCACCCTTAGATGACTATGATAATTAAGGGGTGACAGCTGAAACAGTCTCCATTTTAGGGAAATGCAATAAGGTCAGAGTCTTAGTCGGACAACCAAAAAACTGAATTTTTGTAAGCCAAAATCAACAGACACATGCCATTCTCAATATCATCTCATATATATAAAATCAAGAATATCTTACCTTGACTAATTTCTGGGCTTCTGATTCCTGCACAGAGAATACACAGGGTCACAATCTTGATAAACAAGCACACATCCTGCACTGTGTCATCCTCAGTATCTCTTTTAGATGATGAACATATATCAACTGCACATTACCACTAAGCATTATTAGTTATTAGTTTCAGCAAAGTGTAGAACTCATATAAACTTGGCATTATTTTATTCATTAGTACCTTTGCATCATCACTGGCACTTTTTTCCTTGCATGTCTCCAAAAACCTTTGGCGGTTTCTTATTTCAGCCTGTAACAACACAGAATGGCAAGTGAGAACACATTTGCAGAACTGTTAATCAAGCCTTTCAGAAACCCCACATATATAATGGTTGATCCTTTACAGGTTGATTAAACATACATTTTTAAGTTAAACTGCTGGTCCTCTTCCTTAATTAGAGACACCTCTACAGGGAAGGACAGTTTGGAGTCATGACAGGGAAACATTCTAAAATATATATACTGTAGGTTGATGTTATAAAAGTAGGGAAACTTCTCCCACTTTAGCAGCATTATAGCATTCAGACATATTCAGCTAAGAACAGGTTGGAATTATAACAGTCAGATGAAGCCTGCCCCACAATAGTACTACAGGACTATAAAGATCCAGAGTGTGTCTAAGGATATCATTCATAATAAAAACTATAAAGAGGAAATGAGTCCTGATATATCATTCATAATAAAAGACTATACAAACCCAGAGTGTATTACAGAGTATGATTTATATTGCGTGCTCGCGGCTATCTACCTGGCCCATAAAATATGCGCCCATAGCTGTTTTCGAGCGGGGCAAATAAATCCCGCTCAAAAACAGCCATATCGGACATGACCGTAAGTACGGCCGATGTCCAATGCTTTGCATAGAGACTGCTGGTCTCCAGACAAAGCTTTAGCTGAGCCGGGGAGAGAGCAGAGCAATATGGGTGCATATTTTTTTTTGGGCCAGATAGATGGCCGTGAGCGCGCACAACGCTCGAAGTGGCCATCGATCTGGCCCATATCTGCAGGTCTGTACCCTGCTTAAGAGTGTAAATATCTAGTGTATCCTGGAACATCATTGATAGTATAAATAGTGTAAATATCTGGCATATACTGGAATATTAAGGCCCCCATACACGTGTCGGATTCCCACCGGACTCCGGCACGATCGATTCCGGGGGCGTGCACGCCAAACGATCGTGCCGGAATCGCATGCAGCCCACCTTGTCCAATCGATCAGGTCCGATCGTTCAGGGGCCCAGAATCGGATCCGACAGAGAACCAACATGTTGGTCTTTTTGATCCGATTCTGCACAGATCAGGGGGAGTTACCATTTGTGAGGTGGACAATCGGACACGGAATCGTCCCGGAATCCGTTGGACAAGGTGGTATGCAGCGATCGGATACTCTTAATTGGCCGATTGATCACACCTGCGATTCCCGGCAGAATCGCCGGAATCGATCGGATGGGTGATCGACTGGCCATGGAATCCGAACGTGTATGGCTAGCTTTATTGATAGTACCAGACTGTACAGACCTGTTGTATCCTGGAATATCATTATAGTACCAGACTGTACAGATCTGGTGTATCCTGGAATATCATTGATAGTATAAGAGTGTAAATATCTGGTATATCCTGGAATATCATTGATAGTATAAGAGTGTAAATATCTGGTGTATCCTGGAATTAATATTTGAGAGTTGATTGCAAAGCCCATGAAAAGGGTATCATCACAATTCCTGGCTATGCAGAGAAGGGTTGTGGGAACATTAACATGAGAAGAAGAGTGGTGCGTAGAGAAAAAGAAGCCATATAGACTGCTCTCCTCCTTTCCATGATCTCCCTCCCTTCAGGTAGGGAGAACACCCGGGATCTCAGCTGTGGCTCATTTCTCTTGCCCGTCCCAACTGCAACCCCTTGTTCTCGTCACTTCACATACATGAAACCCAAAGATAACCTAAGATCTCTCTTCCTTTCCCTCTAGCGTGTATGCACTGATGGCAGGGAGGTAGAAGGCTGTCTGAAAAGCTCAGAAGCTGCAGGTTGCCAACCCATGCTGTAGAACATGAAGTGAAAAATATTTCTCCCTTTTTCTACTCTGTTGGCCAGAGCTCAGTGCAGAGCTGTATGTGAACTGGGAAGATAGAGCCCAACTCACATACAGCCACAGGTGGCTCTCCCATCTGCATTTGCCAATGTGTGAGTTTCTTGTTTTTACATTACTGCATTTTCTTATAGATGTTACCATACACACTGCATGCGTTTTTTAAAAAATGCATAATTTTTTAAAACGATCTACTGCACTTATTTTTGATGCTTTGTTCAAAAACGCAGATGTGCAATGTGCAAAATACATGTGTTGATGTATATGCCTTTAAATAATGCATGCCTGCAAGCTGAGGTGGGTGGATCTTCCATCTGACAGCACCTACGCCTACCCAGAGGACCTCGGGTGGCCGTGACTTCACACCAAAAGACGCAGTAACTTCTTATAGTGTATAAATTCGTATAGTGTACAGATCTGGTGTATCCTGGAATATAATTTATAGTATCCAACTGTACAGATCTGATGTAATTTGGTATATCATTTATAGTACTGAACTATATAGATCTGATGTGTGCTGGAATATCATTGATATTACAAGATTATAAAAATCTGTCCTACAATATCATTCATAGTACTGGACAGTGCTTAGTAAGAAAACAATTATAACAGTCATGGATGAATTGCACACTTACATCAGATGCCAATAGCTGGGAGAAATCTCCAGCTTCATGCCAGTAGTTATATCTCTGTAGAAAAGACTGACAATATACAGCAATGGTTATCATCATCTAAACAATATTCAAAACAGGTTTCATAGAGTTTAATTATAACATAATCAATAGAGGATAAAGGTTAGATGAGTAAATCACATACCAAAGCCCACCATCATTGTAGTCAGCAAGTGCTCACACACCACCTTCCATTTAGCAAAGCAGCACTCAAGCTCAACAAACTGGCATTTGTGCACCCTACGAGCCTATGCACTGCACTGTGCATACATGATTTTTTTTGTGGCAAAGAGAAAGCAACATCATTACAATAGTAAATACTCACTCACCCAAACTTTTTTTTATCAAAGATCCAACACATTTTGGTTTATTTTGAGGAAAAACTAACAGTAAACACTCTACCTTCAGTTTGGACCAGAAGAAAAATGATAAGTAAGGAGTATGGAGTGGTGTGCAAATAATATTGTATGTGTTGTGACTGGGGGTAGATAAAAGGGTATAATTATATAGAGGGAGCGGAATGTTTGGAGTTTATATTATGGGTTGTGCACATATAGTGGACTTAAGCCCCCCATAGACAGGCAGACTCCTCCATACAACTTTCATGAGCCTTACCAACAACTATGTAGTATAGTGGCCTCCCTGATAGAATACATAGTGATTGGAAGGTGTAGAAAGGTCCTCCTATTACATGGTTTTGGTAGAAGAAAAGTTGGTTGTACAGAAGTTGCATGGAGGAGTCTGCCTGTCTATGGGGGGCTTTAGGAAGATGTGTATTAGTCTTATTTACTGGTGTGTATTAATGAAGGTGTATATCAGGGGGCCATGCTTTTTTGGCTTCCAAGCTACTTTTAAAATGATCAGGTCAAAATCATCTACCAACAATAAAAATGGTAGAATGGGCTCCATGATCTACTCCTGTTGCCTTTGAGATCTATTGGTAGATTGTGATCTACCTTTTGGGCACCTTTGCTGTATATTGTGGGGAGTGTTAATAATATGGGGCTGTATAATGGGAATACAATTACTTTGGGAGAATATATAGATAAGGCATGTTTTACCTGAGAAGGGCATGTCTATAGCAGTAGTTCTCAAACTCTTCAGATCAGCGATCCCGGAAGTAACATTGCAAAGTGTTACTTCCTGTATTTGGAACCTGGAAGTGTCAGTGCGGAGTGTTGCTTTTACATTCCAAATACCGGAAGTGACACTCCAGGACATTACTTCTACACGATCAGGTAAGTGTAATGTCCCCTCTCTTTTATTTTCAGCCTGCTTGTGGAAATAATGTATGGGAAGGTAAGTTAGAAGGGAGAGTAATGCCCCCTCCCTCCTAAGGGTATGTCTCCACATCGTTTTGCAATCCGTCGGGACCCCCTATATTAACCGCAGTGCTTGGCAGGGGGTCCCAACGGATCACATACACTTTACCTGCTCAGTGGATGCTGTGTTCTCACGGCGCTGAGCCAATCCACCAATGCAGGGGTTAACATAGTGCAGTGCGTTAACTCCTGCATCAGCAGTTGTCTGAACAGAGCATCCGCCAGGCGGGAAAAGTGTATGTGATCCGTTGGGACCCCACAAAGCACTGCACTTAACGTAGGTGTCCCAACGGATCACAAAACGAAATGGAAACATATCCTAAGTTAGATACTCTCCCTCTTAACTTCCCACCCTGCTTGTTGGCATCAGCGCTGCTGCTTTCAGTGAGCTCAGCGACCCCTGTGAAATGGTTGTTCGACCCCCAAGTTATAAAAACTGTTCTGCAAAGCTTTCCCATTGAAGTCCATGAGGTTGTTCCAAAAGCGTTATATAAATGGACAGAGATCACAATGCTTGATTAACGACAGTACATTTGTGGATCTACAATGCCCTCATAGACTTCCGTCATTTAATGAGCACCTTAACATTTTAACGTAACCTTGAACACAGACATGTGTGCAGTCATAGTGTTTATTCTGATGGATGTGTATATATTTGGGTATAGCAGATTATCACTACTTGTCATATTTACTTCACCAGCCAGTGGTGGTAAGTTTTGGTGAACGTTATATGTATATTCGTACAGAAATAAAATGGGCATCTATAATACAGTGTACACTTATTATAGCATGCGTTTCTATTGGAGGGGGAATACTATTAGACAGGACAGGGCTGAATGATTGGTGGTTATAAGCTCCGCCCCCAGACGACTTAGAGGTCAGTCAGACAAACGTTGGCGGGACGGAGGTCACGTGCGGGGTTGTATTTAGTGAATGATCTCTCGTGTGTGTCCCACGTCTGTGAGTTCTCGCATCCCTCCCACTGTCACCATTACTCACCGGAGAATTGGGGCTGTGCGGGTCCATGCTGCTGTGTGCAATGCTCTTCTTTTCCCCCCGGAAACACCAGTGGAAGAAATCAGTTCCGATCCCGCCCCCTACAGGCATGGTTGGGAGTTTAAAACGCTCTACAGAGAGAGGAGGAGAAATGGAGATTGAGGGACGCTGCACAGAAAAGGAGCAATAGGGACTGAAAGGCAATGTACTGAGAAGGAGCAATAAGGATAGATAGACATTGTATAGAGGGACAGGTATATGGATGGACGCACGTTAGACAGAGTAGTGGGGGTATGGTTAGATAGACATTATATAGAGAGACCGTTATATGGTTGGAGAGATATTGTACAGAGGAGAAGGGTATATGGATGGACAGACATTGTACAGAGGGACAGGTACATTGGAGTAGGCGATATTGATGGACACGCATTGTACAGAGGGACAGGTATATGGATAGACATGCGTTGTACAGCGTATTGAGTGACACGGGTGGGCAGGCATTGTACAGGGGGACAGGGACATAGAGATGAACAGACAATGTACAGAGTATTGGATGGGCACACATTGTACAGAGCATTGGGTGATTTGGATGGACAACAAGTGTGTGTTTGCTCACATAATATGCAGCACTTTACAGAGTATATATAGTCAAAAACTAGCTATGTTTACCTGCTGTATTGTTACTACGTCGCATTTCACGCTAACAATTTGGAGGTATTATGAGTTCAGGTCATCAGAGAAGGAAGTGATCAGCAGCACGCAGCTGCTTCATTATACTTCAAAATAGTTAGCTGGGGATGTCGGCTCACTCACAAATGATGTGTTTGTATATACATGCACAGCATAAATAGCCTGACGTGCAGACTCCATGTTAGGCTTTGTTTCCATTGAAGCGTTCCCGTGCGGTTGCAGCCGCGCGGTTGTAACCGCGCGGCTGAACGCATGCCTCAGATGTCGTGCGTTTTCGCGCTGCGTTTTTTTTTTGTATTGCAGATGCAGATGCGGTTGGGGTGCGGATGCATTTCTAAACGCTGCAGCTAGCGTTCAGAAACGCGCCCTAAACCGCATCCGCACCCGAACTCGCACAACCGCACCAGTGGAAACTACATTGAAGTTTCCAATGGATGCGGTTGGCGGCGGCCGGGCGGCGGCCGCGCGGCTGCAACCGCACGGGAACGCTACAATGGAAACAAGCCCTAAGGTTGATCTGGCTGCTGCCCAAAGATCTGTTAAACATTGAGGACTGATGAAGAACGATCTATGTACGTGGCTGGGATGAAGGGTCACTTAATCACAGTGGACAGCATTTCAGTTTTCATTGTAGTTACTCCTCTCCACTTTTAAGGCTGAAACATACCATACATTGCCCCTCTGGATTGTAATGGGTGACTGCAAGTCTCATTTACCACCTGCGTCCTGTTTTCCAGAGTGGGTTCCCTAGTTATTGTTTCAAGTTAGCAATATTTAATTGGTCCAGGAACCTAATAAATTTATGTTTAGAGGGGTCGTTTTGACCATATTTCATTCTGTCTCTCTCCATAGCACTAACACTTGGTTATTAATTGGAGGGTATTTCCCGCTGTCTAAGTCTCTACTGTCCTGGTGGGGGATTGCCTCCCACACCCAATTGGGGACTCAGGGTTCCTCGGATCTTCTGGGCTCTGTCAACCACTTATATTAGGAGGACTTTACTCTATGTAATGTTCTCACTTTACTACATACATTTGCAAGTAAGTGCCAATGAACCTGTCTAGCAAGAGGCTAAAAAAGGGTTTTTTAGGGCACCATAGAATAACACCAAATAAATGAATATATTTCAAACATTTTATTATAACCAAAGATTTCTTGTACCGAGGTAAGGGTATCCCAGTGTTATGGAGAACATAGGTAGACGGCTCCCACCCCAGGTCTGTCTCCGTAAGCTTAAACACTAACTCCTTTACCAATTTCCAGAAGCCCTGTATCCTGGGGCACTCCCAGAAGATATGCAGCAGGGTACCCGGGTGGGCCTCGCAACGCCAGCAGGTGTCAGGCAGGTTTGGGTAGCATTTGTGCAGGACCTGAGGAGTCCTGTACCATCGCGTCAGGAGTTTGTAGCCAGTTTCCTGCAGCCTGCTAGAAATCGATGACTTGTGGGCGAGGGACAGAACCCTATCTCTCTGCGCCACCGTAAAGGTGAACCCCAGGTCCCGCTCCCACTTGGGAATAAAGGAGGGAACCGGCAGCCACCCCCCTTATATGCCTTTTATACTATGCAGTTATCTGACTGGCTGTGTTTGGCTAAGTTTAAACTGGCATACAGTACCCAGTGCCCAAAATGCATATATGCTAGGGGAATATTCTACCATTTAAAATGGTCCTAATTAAGTAATCCAATTTCTGCAGTGGCATTAGACCCCAAACATTGTATATTTGGTATTCTTGAGTATTAAGGGGTGAAAAGGACAGAAACACAGTTCTTGCATTCAGCAAGGAACATATTGCATGATTGTGGTATAGCCCTGAACCTCCTTTGGTCTTGCTATGTAAAAAAAAAATCAGTGAATGATATACTCCCACTTCTGAAATATATCTACCGGAATACATTTACAAAAGTGTGGTGTGATTGGTTATCTTCAGTACATTCTTGCTCAGAAGACATGTCAGTACTTGATTATGATTTGGCCCCCCTAAAGGAGGGCACAAGGGGGGAAGGCGACGTGCAAGCCTCATCAGGGCGGGGCATCACACCTGGCAAGACACTTAGTGCCGTCAAAGAGAGGCATACAGTATGTGAGCACCCAAGTCAAACGTGGACTTAAACTAGGGGTGCCTTATTACAGATTGTGGGAAGTTAGGATACGCATTACTATTTCTGGTTTGAAAGGCACTGACCCAAAAGGGCATATGAAAGTTCAGTTAACTGACC
>CM070037.1:76204055-76218282 GCA_036250615.1 Ptychadena robeensis
CTGTTATCACAAGGACCAAAAAGAAATTCCTACAGGTCTGCCAATGTTGCTGGAGGGACAGATACTTGCTTGTCCCACATCTTCTACACTTTTTTTGTTACTGTCTCTATTGTGTTCCATGGTATTTCCAATACTGAGAATATTCTTAGCGACCTTCTGACTGATGCCTTTCAACAATTAGATGCTTTTGATGCTTTGTAAGCTCTCTGTGAAACATGGCTGTAGCAGACAACTGAGTTGTAGGCTTTGTCTCCACTAGCATCTTCCAGCTCCAGCGCATGGAAATTGTGGCATGCATGCAGCATTGAAGCAGTAGAATAAAGGAAAACTTTCCCATTCATGTAGTGATACCAAATAAATTCAGTAATACTTCACAGACTATTTTGTTATGCCAGTCGAAGGGGTAATTCTTTTAAAATAATAACTTTTGTAATGTTTAGTTCAATAACTCAGGGTCTATGTACACCGAATTTCTACATGAATGCTGGGAAAAAAGCGCAGGACAGATGTGACCCATTCAAGGCAATAGGCTATGATGTTCCTGTACACACACCAGTCACTCTGCACCAATCACAATGTGTGCGATGTTGTTGATGCAATGCTGGTTGTCTCTAGCAATGGTGCATTACCAAGGCCATTGGCTGTCAGTGTAGACAGGGACTTATGTAAAGCAAACACACAACTTATAAATGCCAATTAATATTTCAACAATACATTAGAAAAACTTAAAATTCAAAATATTAAATAGATCTCCCAAAATAGAAGTGAACTGAAAGTAGCTGGCTGCTTCTGACTTTTAGTTGGCAGACCCAGCCCCCAATAACTCAAATAGAAAATTCACATAGAAAACACATTAACACGTTTATTTAGTATAACAATGAATACAATACTAGGAATTGAAAGTTTTTTCCCAGTTTAAGCTGCAAAGAAGATGTTTTATGCTATAGGTTGTCTTGTCAACATGTCTTGCCCCACAATTTGGGCTTCCTCAGGACATTAACCATCTATTAGAAACATCAATTATGAACATAATATCACAATCAGCATTACATCAACATTACATTTCAGATAGTAAATAAACATACAAAAAATTATTTTGTGTAGTTAGCTTTTTCATAAGTTATATATGCAAATACCCATTACTATACCAATACCAATAGACAGTTACCTATAATCTATAACTATGTGGGATTTACCCGGATGAAGAAGTATATCGGCTTGTTCAGTATTCATTTTCTTGCTGATATACCGTATTATAAGGCAACTTTTGAACACAGGAACATGTGTGCAAAAGTCGGGGGTCGTCTTATACGCCGGGTGCCGCCTCTAGGGGAGTCTGTAGGTCTTGTAAAGTTCAGGGGAAAGGGATCACCAGCACAGCCATATGATACAAAACTATGGTTTATTTCACCAGAAAACAAATCAAATCTTGCAGCATATATCACCGGAGTATTACATGCAGGTTCCAAACACAGATATCCTTTGCAGTCTTCAGGCCTTCCCAGGCCTTCCACATGGAAACTTTGCTCCAGAGAGAGAGAGTGTTGGACTCCACACACCCAGGCTGCACACCTGGCCTCAGCTCCTCCACCCCCTCTCTGACATCAGAGCTTTTTCAACCAGCCTTCCTGTCTGGCTGAAAATAAACAACAAGTCCTGGACTGTACCCCGGGTGGAGTGGGAGATATACTTCTGGGGAGATATACTTCCCATCCAGGATCCACCCTTGGGATCCTCTACAGTCTGCTACGTTGATCTGTTCTCCCCGCACTGCACGCTGGCCGACAAAAGCAGAGTAAGAGATCTTCCTAATCCCCCTTGCCCCCTCCTTCTCCTTCCTGATGTCTGTGAAAGAAGCTGGCTGCTTCTGACGGCAAGTGTGCTCACTAGCATTATTGTGGCTGACATTGGTATTGCAGGCAGTTTCAGATTAAAGCTATTTTATTGTCAAATGCATACAATTTATGTCAGTTGGATAACCGCAGGGAAACATTAATATCTATGAAAGGTTGCAGATAGGGGTGTTAAATTGGGAATGTTAATTACTAATCAAAAAAAAGAATTTTTGGGATTTCTTAGGGTGTTGAGATCTGTGGGTTGAAAGTCACAGTAGACATAAAAATTTTATTTGGTGTGAGATGGAAGAGGGATAGTCTTATACGGGGAGAATATCCCAAACTCTATATTTTTACTGGAAAAGTGGGGGGTCGTCTTATACGCCCAGTCGTCTTATACACCGGAAAATACGGGACTTCCCCTCTCTATCCAACTCCCCTTTACCATTATAATTAAAGATCAAGTTAAAAAACAACAAACAACCTAACTTGTTATGTGTTAACATGTGGTGGAACATCCATGCCACCCAACCAGTAGATTGCCCGCTGTTTGCCTGCTGGCAGATTGCTCATGATTTAGGGTGCATTACTGCCACATTAGCCACAACATTTGAATAGGAAAAATGGAGAAACACAAAATCAAAAATAAAATGGCATGTCGATTGTCACTCATCATTAACGGCAACATCCGTCAGCAAATATTCATGTGGATACCACACAGTGGAAACTAGCCCTAAATGTCAGCAAAGTCCTACTGGGAAAACTGAGCTTTATTTGCAGGTTAATCAGAATCTCTTCAATTAATGACAACACACATGAAGACCATATTCGCCTACAGTATGCATACTAACAACTAGGAGGTAAGTCGGGGGGGGGGGGGGGGGGGGGCTTCCAGTCACGATGACTGGAAGCCTGATAGGAGAGACATCTGAAGCACTCGGCGACCCCTTTGCCCTCCTCCCAATCTTTTCCGAAGTGTCAGAACGATGGTATTGCAGGGAGATTTTTTTCCACTTAGGATAAAAGCTTGAACACATAAAATAGCTGTACAAACAACTTCACTTTATCATGTATACACTATTGTAACTTTTTTTTGATTACCAAAATACTTTCAGTTTTTATTGTCAAATGTTTACAATTTATGTCAGTTGAATATACACAGGGAAATATTCATAACTATATATATTATAACTAAAGGTTGCAGTGAGGGAAATTGGAAAGGTAGGTACTTGGTTGTAAGTTACTAATAAGGGTGTTGGAGAACTGGGCATTGAAAGTCCGAGTAGGCAGGTGTGCACCCCGCTAGCTAATCGCCCTATACTAAGTTTGTGACTTACTTGTAACACACATAGAAGTGAAGATTGACTACTCAAATGAACCTTAGTTACAGATGGGTGAACCATTGTACTGGCCATAGGGTCTTGGCCTGTGGACTCACCGTTCCTCACTGGAGACTCATACCCATTGGTTTTATTGAATACCACATCACATTTAACACTAGATTGGTTTGCCACCTATAATTGGTGCATGCAATAATTAAGCTCCCCCTGAAGAAGTTATCAACAAAACTTGTTGGGGTTGAATTCGCTTATCCGTTGTTAAAATCTTGATTTTGACCCTTGCTATGGTATTGCATGTAATATTACTTGTACAGTAAATTATGTGACGTTACTATGAAATCATATAAAGACCATTAAATGTACTGCTTTTAATGAATTTGGTACACCCATAACCATGTGATAAACTACCTCCGGCCTAAAAAGTCCCCATGGCCCTGTTTGGGGAGAAATATTAGCAGTCGAAGTTACCATTTCCCTCTTGGACGTTTTTGGACGTCTAAGGGTGTTGGAGATCTGGGGGTTGAAAGTCTGAGTAGAAACATGTAAAGGTAAAATCTGACAAGAGGTATGAGATCTGGGGGTTCAAACGCTGTTGTGTTGTGTGAGAGTTATATTTAACACAAAGCCAGCTGGTGACCTGTGGATGGAGACAGCTAATTGGAGGATCAATCAAGAACAGGGAGGTCCATCTGCAGCAGAATCTACCATGCAGGAAGCTGACGCAGAGGACAGTGAGGGAGGCAGTGAGGAAGATGGCACTTATTATAAACACCCTACATATGGGGTGAGTACCAAACACCATCTCCTGGTACTCATCTGAGTAGCTTACTAAAAAAGTTATGTGCACCCCTGACTATATTTAAATCAAAATGTGCTTCACCGGAAATCGTTGAAGCTGTAGCAACTGTACTTTTTTATTTTAATATATTATTAATCAAATAGAATTGTTTGCAACCTTTTTTCATAGAATGATTAGACAATGGGACATCAAATAATAATAAGAAAAATCTAAATACACATTATCATCAGAAAAACCTAGCCAAAGGTCCCATACAGCGCTCCACCACTCAAGCAGCGCATGTCAAAAAGTAGCAGAAGGAATGCGTAGCAAGAAGCAGCCCCCTGCCTATTGTATTACATGATTTCTGCAAAAATATACCGTATATAGTAGGAAATCAAAAGATAAACACAGAGAGTCAGAGAGGGAAGATGAAAAGAAAGGAGGGGGAAGGAAATAGAAAAGGGCCATCATTTTGGGGGTGATTCTATCAGATAGTGAGTAGGGGAGTACTAGTAAGGGTTGTTATAGTAATTATATTGTATTATATAGTAACTTATGGCTACCAAGTAACCTCAAACTTAGTTACATGGTCATCCAATATAGTGGCCATTTCTTTAAGTAAAAACCTGGACATTTGTAATCTACAACAAAGTAGCCTTAGCAAAAAACATGCTTGGCTGCAGAAAGATAGGGGTAACAAGTTTAAATTATTTTTGGTACAGTCCATTGGTTGTATATTCAATAGGGCTTCAGTAGAATATTTACAGATACTGTGAGACAGAATAGTATGAATTAATTGGTACACTCCTATCCAGAGGCAATTTATTTTTGGAAATTTATAAGACATTGTGCCTGGTACAGGTTTGAAATGAGCAATTTATAATTTGTGTCTACAGCCATAACATTTATGCAGCAGTGAGTGGTAGTGTGCAATATCTTCTTCCAATCTTCTGGGGGAGTGGTAAGACCAAGATCAGACTCCCAGGTGCAAATATAGGAAGATTTGTTTTTATATTAATTGTACAGATTATAGGTCGCATTTAAGGTGAGAAAGGGTTTGAAATCGTTTATTGTGGTCTTACTTGCATGGACCAAATATATCTAAAAAAAACTGATATTTTAATGGGAAATTACACTTTTTATTGACACTGTACATATATTTTTTACCACCCATGTAATGGCGATGAACAGCCTAGTGTGGCGATTATGGCTCCATAAATAGATAGAGTGAGACAGGAAGAATGTTAATCTCAGGATTACCAAGTTATAAAGAATAAAAAGGAGAAAAAAGCCTTGCCCTAAAATAAAGGGAACACAAAAATAAGACATCCTAGATCTGAATGAATAAAATATTTTTATTAAATACTTTGTTCTTTACATAGGGCTGGACAATAACTCCATAACAATATATAGCGCGATAGCATCTTCATCAAAAACGGTGATATGAGTTGAAAACACATGTCCGATATTTCGATATGCTGTGTCACTGCCAGGCAGATATCTGTGCTGGGAGGAGGGCAGGAGTGTCACAGAGGAGGCTGATCTCGACAGGTCCCCTCCAGGGAGGGAGGGAGGGGGCGGGGAGCAGGGGACCTATCGAGATCAGCCTCCTCTGTGACACTACTGCCCTCCTCCCAGCACAGAGATCTGCCTGCCAGTGTATCAGAGGTGAAGTCCGACATCCGGCCCCCCCAGGGCACAGCTGCAATCGGTACACAGGAAGAGAAAGGAGGGGGAAGCTTGTTTAGAGGAATAGAGGTGAGTTCTTATCATAGTTACAGCTGATCTGTATAGAATGGCATTAGCTGAGTGTAATAAAGGGGCATCAGTTTCAGCTGGGGTCCTCTGGAAATATTGAGGACAGCTTATGGTTATAGAATATAGAAGAGGAGAAGGTGATAGCAGGACATGGGATTCCAGAGACAGCAGCTTTTAGTGTGTGTGGCAGCCAGTGGTCATACATTTATGTATACATGTGATGTTCATTAGTGTTGCTGTTCTGTGATACGATCATGTCAGGGGCATTGTAGTAGTGTGTATTTGCTGGCATTGTGAGGGTGTATAACCATTTGCAGTGTTGTTGTGGATGGATCTGCAGGTATGCAGGGTAGCGGTATCCGCCTAGAAGCATTATTTCATACTAGACTTTAAGCCCATTAAAATAATGGGCGCTAGAACATATGTGGTGGAAGTAAGTCTATGTTCCTGTGTATGTCCCCAGTCTGTGTTCCCTGTGTATGTCCCCAGTCTATGTTCCCTGTGAATGTCCCCTGTCTATGTTCCCTGTGTATGTCCCCAGTCAAAATTTAAAAATATATCGTGATATAAATTCTTGCCATATCGTCCAGCCCTATCTTTACATAGTTGAATGCGCTGACAACAAAATCACACAAAACAATGGTAATAAAATGGACAGGAGGAGCACTGCCAGAGCCCTGCAAAATGGCCACAAATGTGTATGTGTCTGCTCAAAAGGTCAAAGACAGACTCCATGAGGGTGGTATGAGGGCCCGACGTCCACAGGTGGATGTTGAGCTTACAGCCCAACAGAGTTCAGGACATTTGCCAGAGAACACCAATATTGGCAAATTCGCCACGGGCACCCTTTGCTTTTCATAGATGAAAGCAGGATTACACTGAGCACATGTGACAGAGTGTTGAAATGCCATGGAGAACATTCTGCTGCCTGCAACATCCTCCAACATGGCCAGTTTGGCAAAGGGTCAGTAATGGTGTGGGGTGGCATTTCTTTGGGGGGCCACACAGTCCTCCATGTGCTTGCCAGAGGTAGCCGGAACTGCCATTAGGGAAACCAAGAGGAGATCCTCAGACCATCTGTGAGACCATATGCTGGTGCAGTTGGCCCTGGGTTCCTCCTAATGCAAGACAATGCTAGACCTCATGTAGCTGGAGAGTGTCAGCAGTTCCTGCAAGACAAAGGCATTGATGCTATGGACTGGCCCGTCTGCTCAGTAAGGGTAAATTTACAATGTCATTATTTAAACAATGCGTTTAAAGCTTCTCAGATGCCCTCTGGTGGAAAGCATTAATAACGCTTTAAAGCAAAGACGTTTCTACACAATGTACTCTAGCTTTAAAGCCTGAAAAACGACCAGGGGTAGGGTCAGCGGTCAAGCAGCCACATGAGGGACTACAAAGGTCACCTGACCCTGCAGGGTGCCTGGAAAGGTGGGATAGCCACTCCTAGGTTGTTTTTTTTAAAGACTTAAAAATTTGTGAAAAAAGCTTTGCAAAGTGCTGCAGTCGCTTTCAGAGCTTCACCATTTAAGTCAGTGGGGTCGTTTAACAACAGAATGCTTGATTAACGACAGTACATTTTCTGTTCTTTAAACACCCTAATTGACTTCCATTTTCCAAGTGTTGATCTGTCGAGGGAATGTGGACTAAGATAGGCTAGGGTAGGGAGGATGCAAATAGTTATTCTTACTAGCTGGGTTAACTCTTTTGCATATGTTACTTTTTAATCACACCAAACACAATACAATGTAATATGTTGTCCCATGGGGTTTACTATGCATTTAGCTTTTGCGTTTTCATATCCTATTGAACTAAAAAGCGGAGGGAAGAACACAGTGCAAAGAGCCTTTAGTGCAAATGTCACCACTAGAAAGCAGTGCCGCAAGCATTTGCTTTAAAGATACAAACCGAATACTTATACCAGACATCCATTGACTTTGAGATACATTTTCAATATTGCAAGTTTAATCATTTTAAATTGGTTGCATTACCACACCTTGCAATTGATGTAAAATGTCATAGGAGTAGATTTTTCAATCAAATCAAAAAACTACCGGTCTCATAAATAGAAAAATGTACCAGTGTATGGTCAGTTTATCCTGTGCGAAAACAGGAACTTTAATAATTTCCTGTCTTGTAAATCGAACAGGAAGGTGGGAGGATTTCTTTAAAATATGATGGAATACCTATCATAGACAGTTGTCATAGGAAGTCTTGTCCCCATATAACATACTCCCTGTCTTCTTGTTTTAGTGGCATCTTTGAATTTACTATTATAGAAGCAATAGATTTATACATACCATATTTTTCGGACTATAAGACGCACCGGACCATAAGACGCATCCAGTTTTTAGGTTAGGAAAATCAGAAAAAAAAGATTTAATAGGTTTTCACATCAATTGGGTTAATGCAATGAATTCAATTAATGCAATATTCAATTCAGCCAGTAGATGTCACTAGCAGCAATAAACTCTCAACAAAACGTCATTCTCCACACTCATCGGGAGGAGGGGGGCCAGGCTGCACACTCCCCTCCGGCTGGCTGTTACTGTGTCCGTGGGAGCTGCAGAGTGATTTCATTTTCCACTGAGGGAGAGAGGGATAGGTGGCAGTTCATCTATGCCTCTCTTCATTGCTTATGCCAGCAGGGCTCTGAGCTCTGCTGGCATAGGCAAATATACAGTACAGATGGGAGAGCTGGGCATCAGCCGGCATCTCACATCTGACGACTGCGCGGCTAATCTCCGTGCCATGGTCGCGCATTCGGACCATAAGACGCAGGCACTTCCAACCCCACCCCCCATTTTTGGGGTAAAAAAGTGCGTCTTATGGTCCGAAAAATACGGTATATAAATTCATAAAGGGAGCCAAACAGCAGTAAACACTTGACATTTATTTTTATGACCCACTGCTACTATAGCCAAGCTAAAAACAAAAAAAATGCCTTTAGTGATAAGTAAATGGAAGGCTGCAATGTAACATTCTATATTGAAAGGATGCAGGGATAACTTTCAGTATGTAAGCCATACATTGCTTATCATAAATAAACTGGACAAAGGAAAATGCATGAGAATCATGCTAGGGAGATTCCAGGCTAATGAGCTGAAAAAAATGAGGATTGGAAATTAAGGGCACAATGTCTGATCCATGAGGACACAAGAAACATAAAACATAAGTGGACTGTGGCCAATAATAGAGAACAGATTTGTTCCAAACTTCATTTCTTCTGAATCTGATTTAATCTTTCAGCATTTAGGCAAAATTTACACGATCGACCAGGCGTTCTCACAGCGGCAAGGGAACCGACCTGCCACTAGTGCCTGCAAAATTGTGCTGAAGCCCCAAAAAATATTAGGCGGTCGGTTGCGATTTTTGCTAATTTACAGGGAAGTTAAAAAACATCCATGTAAATGAGCCCTAAAAGCCTTTCTGTGTAGCAGATCTCAAAGGAATAGATTACAGTTCAGTCAGTGATGATTTTTTTTACAAACATTCTTGACGGTATAAAAGTTGAATATTTTTCTACAGGCCATCCTGAAACAGCAACACTGTTTAAAAGGGTTGTACGGATTGTGCAGGTGGGTGGTTGTCAATCACTGACCACTGTCCTAATGCTATCACTATGAGCAACTGCCTGGAGATATATCACAACTGCCGCAGTTCCCCTGTGTATGGACTCTGAGGGCCCTTTCACACTATATGCGTTATGCTTTTTGCACATTACACATCTGCATTTTTTAACAAAGCATGAAAAATGCATGCAGCAGGGCGTTATACAAAATGCATGGCAAAACACTGCATTTACGCAATATTACGCAAAATACGCAATTACGCAAAACACGTATTGTGTGATAGGATCCTTAATAGATCTTCTAGAAAGTAATCCTTTTATTTCCACCTTCAATCTCTTCAAATGAAAAATTTATCGCAAAAAGAGTCATGACTGTCACATTTATGCTGTAGGGGTAAAAAATGATTGTAGGTGTGTATCTGTTGTGATAGACTGGTCATCTGTCACTGTGTGAATGGACCATAAGGTGGTGTCTTGGAAGGAGTCCAGGAATTATTTGCCCAGCACCAATTGGTTGCTGAGTGTTTTTGTTTTTTCTTAACCTCCCTAGAGCTCTTACAAGGTCCAGATTTCTGTACCAAAAGCGCACCACAGAAGGCTTAGCATTTTCAGATGAGTTTTGTTTGGACTGATACTAACCCCTGCAAGAAGGATTTTTTATGGACTGTGTGGTGGCAAATGATCGTGGGCAGGAGCCCTAAAACAATACCATTCACATGGTGTGAAGATCGCCCGATTGCGTGAAAAAACACAAGAGGGGTGACCTATGTGGGGGTGACTTCATGTATGCTGTGTTTTCAACAAAATAAAGGATCAAGTTTGGAGTTCCTAAACCAAGAGTGCGGATCTTTCATTTTTGTGGATGCGCTATGGAGTAGGTAGACGGACCTGATTTTGAGATCCATTCCATTTGAAATTATTCCAACATGTAGCTGCGGTAGAAGAAAGGATGGATTAAGTGATTAGCCAGCCATACACAGTCGGATTCCATGGCCGCTCGATCACCCATACGATCGATTCCGACGATTCTGCCGGGAATCGGAGGTGTGATCGATCGGCCAATTAAGAGAATCCGATCGCAGCATACCACCTTGTCCAACGGATTCCGGGGCGATTCCGTGTCCGATTCCATCTCCGACTCCACCTCACAAATGGCAACTCCCCCTGATCTGTGCAGAATCGGATCAAAAAGACCAACATGTTGGTTCTCTGTCGGATCCGATTCTGAGCCCCTGATCAATCGGATGCGATCGATTGGACAAGGTGGGCTGCACACGATTCCGGCACGATCGATTCGCGTGCACGCGCCCGGAATCGATCGTGCGGGAATCCGGTCGGAATCCGACCCGTGTATGGGGGCCTATTATGTCTGTGTGAGACAACCATGGAGAGTGTGGGAATGTAAGATATCAATATTGACTATAATTACTGTATTTTTCGGACTATAAGATGCACTTTTTTACCATTAAAACCCATGGGAAAGTGTCCCAACCATCCTGGGAACAATAGCTATGCATCCCATGAGGCAGAAATTTGTTCCTTTCCCTCCAGCCAAGCCAAAAAGCCACTGCCAAGAAGAGATCTTAGCTACAATAGCACTAGCAGTACTCATTCTCTGAACACACTGACCAACTTTTAAAGAGAGACATTTTACAATGAGATAGCATGAGTTGTGTATTTACATTAACATTGTGCATTGCAATAAATATATTTTGTGACAAAGAATCATATTTCCTCCCATATGTAAATAGCTGCTCATGGGTAAGTTGTTCAGTGCCAGATTGTAAAATGTGTCTCTTCATAAGTTGGTTAGTGTGTTCAAAGAATGGGTACTGCTAGTGTATAAATCAAGCCATACTGCCAGTACGCCAGTCCATCCTTTTGAATTTGGTGACCATTTGGAAAGTAACAATAATAAAAATAATCTTAGATATGTTTTATTTGTATAAAATGTAGCTTTTTACATTCTGCAGAATTTCCACAGTTCTTGATATAGTAGTAAAAACTCTTTGTGCTAAGTAGTGATGGACGAACATCTGCTTCGAACTTCTGCAAATACCCGCCGCGAACGGCAAACCTCCTTTGACTTTAATGGAGGAGAACTTCTCAAACCTTCAGGTCATATTTATAGCCAAAATAACAAAAAAAGAAAGTGTGCAACCACCTGGACAGTGTCATGTCAGAGGGGGATCAATGGCTATACTTCTCCCCCAAAATACAGAGTGTATAGAATGCTGGTATTTTTAAGGTCAATGGCCGGAAATCACATCTGGATTAAAGATTTTGCCTAAAGTTACTGGACAGTACCTTCTGCAGCGCATCACATTAAGTCAGATCTCTCTGCAATGCATAATACAGCATACCCCTCCCCCAGAGAAGGACTTTTGTGGCGCAGTACTGATGAACTACATGTAACAGAATACCTTAGCTATAGCTACAGATCACTGGATGGAGTGTAATAGCAAAGTAGCTAAGCCATCCCTCAATCAGCAGCAGCTCTCCCTATCTATCTAGTACTACAGAAACATGATAAATGTAAAATGACCACTGTGCTGCTTCTTTTGACTATAGGGTGAGGGGTCACACTTTGTCTCCATGTTAAGGTATAGGGGGCGGGTCGAACACCTATAATGTTCACTGGCATTGCGAATATGCTATGTTCGCCGCAAACTGTCCACCGGGCAAACTTTTTGGCCATCACTAGTGCTAAGAATTTTGAGCTATGTACAGGAAACTTATACAGTCTCTCTTTCACAATCAGAATGTGACCCCCGGTCACTTTTGCAGTAGCGTTATTAGGTAATAATAACACAAACACATACAAGCTGAAAATGCATTTTGTGGTGCTTTGACCCCCCTCTATTCATTATAATAGGGAGGGAACCACCATGCACTTTAGGATTTAGGAATGGATAATGTGAAGAAGCTATTACTAAACAGCTCCCTTTATGAAAAACAATCACCACTTTTGTTATAGAAATTGAGAGCATTTCTGCATTTGACAGAAATCTAAAGGTTGTGTAACACAACAGAGCAAGGAAAGGAAAGTAAAAACCTGATTGGTTGGTGTAAATCCTAATTGTTTTGTTTATTTATTTATTTATTTTTTGCTTTGCCCTAAACTAATACAATGGATTTATTATCATTGAAATGTGTTTGTTTCCAGGGGGTGGTGGAAAGCGGAAGGGGAAAAGTAAGAAGTGGAAGGAAATCTTGAGGTTTCCACATATCAGCCAGTGTGAGGAATTCCGTCGAACTACAGGTAACCTGCTACTGTGGCATGTACAATAATGTATCTACTAAAATTTATTTAGGAAAATGAGAGTGAGTCTACCACTCCTCCTCCACCCCTGTTTAGAGATCGGCACTCCAGGGACTTTTAAGGCACAATCTACAATTGATGAAGTTAAAAGGACGTAAAAATGTACAGTACAAAAATAAAAATGTTCCGTGTTCATATACATTAGGTAAGGTGTTTGACAATTTATCTCAGCGCATTTCTCCTTCCTCAGGAGATTTAAATCTCCTGAGGAAGCAGAAATGCATCAAGATCATTTGTCAAATGTCTAACCTAACATACATGTACATGGAACATCGTTGAATGTGATTCATTCCAGTGCCGATCTCCAAACGGGTGGTATACTCACTCTCCTTTTCCTTTTTTCTTTTGTACTTAAAGCGGACCTACCACTTTAGCTTAGCTGATACTGCAGAGATCCCTGACTTAAAAAAAAAAAAACAGTTTCTGACAGCTGAAGGGGTGTCTTTTTAGAGACAGCCCCTCCCACTGTGTTACGTCTTGCCTAGGCAGGACGTAACAAGCTGCAGGGGTTACTGGGAATTCTCTCCCATAAGCCCCTGTGTCTGAGTCTCACAGATGTGGCGTCAGCGAGAGTCTGTGAGACTCTGTGAAGAGAGGAGAGAGAAGCCTCTCTTCACACAGCTAGATGGATCCAGCCGAGTGCCCCCCCCCCCTTCTCCCCCTCACACGGAGCTGCAGAGGAGTCTTTGTCGGTGTAGGAGTGCAGGGGAGAAGGAGGGGGGGTTGTTGTCAGCTGCCCGGAGAAGATAGATCAGGAAGTGGCTTCTCTGCCCTTATTCAACATGTTGCCACCATCAGATAAAACATGAAGAAGGTAAGTCATTTTATTTGTTATTGTGTAGCAGTTTTCCAGGATCTGAACTGCTGACAAGTAAGTAATGTGCTTATTTCATGTATGTGTGTTTTTTTTTGTTTTAGTTTAAAACCGCTAAACATGGAGAGTGAATGACAACAGAGGTAGAATTATGTAATAATTAGTATAGTCGGAAGACTACCGGGTGTCAGGAAATCAAATCCTTACCACCCATAGACCGGTACCATTGGTTATGTCTATGTTGGAAAATAATTTCACTCTGCAATAATTTCTATAAATAGTTCAGCTTTTGTTTATTGAAATTACAATGTATGTAAAACCATTAGTGTGGAAATATGGATGCTCAATGCTAAATCATTCACTCTTCTTGAACCAGTACAGGGCACACAAGCTTGTTTCAGGTAAGTGTCTGTAAAAGCAGAGAGCGACAGGCAGCCTAGCATGCTTAGAAGGAGGCTAGCATTGTAAACCTGTGTTTTCCCAGGTTTTAATAAATGCAATGACATCATTATGCCTTTTTAATGCCAATGTTCTTTTAAAAGACAATAATAATGGTAACTGTCTTGCAGATCAGGATTATTATAACCTGTGTGAGAAGCAGCCAATTGGGAGGTTCCTCTTTCGCCAGTTTTGTCAAACACAGCCAGAGCTCCAGTGTCTTATTGACTTCCTGGATACTGTGGTAAGAAAAACGTAAATTCAGCTTTGAGAGTAATTTCCAGCATCCCTTACTTGCCTTTTACAGTATTCCTTAGCACACTTTTCCTATCTTTCATCACGCTCCCCTGCCATCTATCCACCATCTC
>CM070037.1:76218362-76239360 GCA_036250615.1 Ptychadena robeensis
AAGGCATCTGGTATTTTCCTCCTTTTTCATCTCTTTTTAGTTTCCATCTTGTTACCTCTGTATTTTGTTTTCTATGACCATGTGTATGACTGTATCACTGTATTATTAATGTGTGGCATAGCAATGTATTAATAATCTGTTTGGTATCCTCTCCAGGCAGAGTATGAAGTTACACCGGACGAAAAACTAGGAGAAAAGGGAAGGGAAATCATTTTAAAATTCCTTACCCCAGAAGTAAGCTCAGCTGACATACTACAATACTGACTTGTTATACCCGTGGCTATAGGCTCCCATATGCGGGTTGATTTTATACTAGATTTTTGACCGATCGATCAGCGCGCGCATTCATGGCGATCGATCGGCGATCAATCGAGTTCTGCCCACCCTGAATGATACACCAAACTAAATCAGAATCGACTAAAAATCGGATCGGACATTGAAACCAACATGGGTTTTTTTTGGTCGATCGTTTGGCAATCGAAGTACATTGGTGGAACCATAGTTCCCTTTGCAGCAGCCTTTATGATCTATGGATTTTGTAGACTCGCCATTTTGGAGATCAGCTCCTGTCCAAATCGACCACAAACCAGAGTCCCAAGGTGGTGTTCCATTGATTCCCGATTCGATCAATCACCTATTCCACGATCGCCTGAAATAATCTGATCAGGAATCGATTGGTGACAAATCGACCCGTGTATGGCTACCTTTAGAAAGATATCTGAAAGAGGACTTTACTTTTGAACAATTTGTGCGTGTTTATTCTTTCAAACAAGCTGCTGACTGTGATGTACACATTTCTTTTGACAGACACTATTATTTAAGCGGTTTAGTGAGATCAGAAAAATGTATGTGTTATCAGTTTGTTTCACATTGGGAAACAACATGGAAATAAATATGAAGCCAGACTTGACACTCCTAAGTTACTACAAATCAGCTTGGTATCCTGTGGCCAGCTGTCACACAGTTTAGAATGTATACATGTGCAAATATATCTGCTGCTATTTATCTGTTTGCTCCAGAGATAGAAGAATTTGGTACATATATTTGTACTGGTCCCAGCTGTGACTGTGTCCCTATGCTGAACAGAAAAATGAGTATCTAAATATGCTGTTGGTCTTTTGGGACTTTGTGTATTATTTGGTTTTACTTCAGCTTGGTTTTTATTTTTCTTTGCAGTCTCCAGTATATGTATCGGAAGTTGGACAAGATATTGTACATCAAATGGAAGAGAAACTGGAAATCAGTCCATATAAAGAACTTTTCTCTAACTGTGCCAAGTAAGCACCTCTGAATTTTCAGAAGGGGTCAAATTGGTAGGATCAGGTATAAAGCATTGTAAGTTTAATTGGCAGGGTTGGGTGTTCCGCACTGTGGGAGAGATTGACAAGCATACAATGTATAGCATGATGCACAGCACAGTGAAATGGACTAGGGGAAGCTGGATGTATGGCATCGGC
Source organism: Ptychadena robeensis (assembly GCA_036250615.1). Lineage (NCBI taxonomy): Eukaryota > Metazoa > Chordata > Amphibia > Anura > Ptychadenidae > Ptychadena > Ptychadena robeensis. Next base: position 76,219,820 of record CM070037.1, read on the forward strand.
GTGTAGATTGCCAGGGCTGGCTTTACAGCAGTAGGGTAAGGGCTAATTTTTTTGATTGTATGCTGAGAACAATCCCAAATGATCATCAATGACTAGAATCATTAATATGTACAAGGCTTTAGTTAAAGAGATTTAAAAAATAATACTAACAAACACTGCTAAAATATACACTTGCTTTTCCATTACTGGTTACATGATTATACCATGGAACATACTGCTATACAGGACAAACCTGGCTGATGTGGATGGGGAACAAACACAACCAACCTTCTATTAAACCCTGGCACAGCATCTGTCTAAAGCCGCCTCAAACTTCACCTTTGTGCCACAACTACCATAAAGGACCATCTACCACCCACTGCCAGCAGACCAAGTCTTGTTCCTAATTTTGGTACTGGCATTATGTCCAGTACATCCTCAGTGTCACATGATGCACCCTGAGTACAGATGGTGCTTCTCACACTGAAAAGTAGACCATTGTCATGCAGTGCACACATTTATGTTAAACGCCTTATTCTGCATTGTTATATTTCAGCTGACACTATTTTAAGAAAGGTTATAATCCCAGTGCTGAGTTTTTTGCACATAAGCTCATTATTCATGTCTGACTAAATGACTAGAGATATACTTTACTACATGTATTCCTGTATTTGTGCTTCTGCTGGTAAATTTCAATGGTTTTTGCAGGTCTGTCTATGATTTTTTGAGTGGGGAACCCTTCCAGTGTTATCTGTCTAGCATGTACTTTGACAGGTTCCTGCAATGGAAATGGCTGGAGAGGTAGGTGACTTTAGTGGTATCTTTTGGGATTACAACATCAATGTCACCATCAGTACTGAGGATTATTTTATTTCTTAGGCAGCCAGTGACAAAGAATACATTTCGCCAGTACCGAGTTCTTGGAAAAGGTGGCTTTGGAGAGGTGAGTTGCATCAATTTTCCTATTACAGATGAGATATTCATTGTGTGACTTCTTTAATGGTTAAGTGGGAATGGAATAAGGATTCTGACTTGGATTGAGCAGGATAACTTACAGCTTTTCCTCCCCATAGCGATATTTGGGTAATAAAAAAAACATGTTTCACTGTTGAAAGCCTTCATTTGTTTATGTATTCACTTACAGTTAGGGGAAATCCACAGTAGTTCCACTCTAAATGCTTCATTTAACAGTGAGGTAGATGCCGATTATTTTACATGCACAGTAAAGAATTTCAAACAAAAGAGGAATTTATTACAAACATCTCTAGGTTCGCAGGAAATGTCTTATCAGTCAGCATTCAGGAGGTCTGCTTCCAGGTTTAGGTCCTGCCTAGAATAACCTCTATAATGATATAAAGACTTAACTGCTTGTCCTCCCCACCAACAATTCCCTATTCAGGCAGACCTTTCTTATCGTCAACTACTATCCTGTACATCCCACAACAGTAAGTGTATGGTAACAGTACAGTGACAGGTCATACTTTAGCATGCAGGACAGATATACACTAAACGGTGTTTGTAATTGGCAGGTGTGTGCGTGTCAAGTACGTGCCACAGGGAAAATGTATGCCTGTAAGCGCTTAGAAAAGAAGCGAATTAAGAAGAGAAAGGGAGAGTCAATGGCGCTGAATGAGAAGCAGATCCTGGAGAAAGTAACCAGCAGATTTGTGGTAAGCCTCTGGCACAGCTTGCAGAATTGTGCCATAGAGCACTGTGGGTCCACGTGCAGACAATGTAACATAGTGGTCTATGTAATGCCCTGGGTGGAAAATCAGGGCAAGAGTTTAATCCTCATTCATCAACCTATTAGGTGGAAAAGCAAAACATGTTCTACTATACCTTAATAAACATCTTCATCAGAAGGCCAGGTGAATGTGACTAGCTACTATTAGATATACAATGACAAGGATGAATACAGGCCTTAATTCATTATACTTCCTAAAATAATTGTGTTTGTGTCCTTAGTATAATGGTCACATTTCACCCTGAAAAGAGGGCATTTAAAGAAAGACATCTAGAGAATTAGATTTTATGTTTATATGTTTCTATATGTTTAGGAGATGCTTTTTTTAGATTGTGAAGGAGCAGATGAAGGGACAATTGCTATACCATCCATGGGCAAACTTAGGTCCGGGGGCCAAAACTGGCCCTTTAGTCCTTTAATTCCTCTCTTTGTCACCTTGGTGTAAAGATGCTTTCCCTGGAATAAGTGGAGATAATACCTAGAGGATGATTGTTCTGGTCTCCTAATGGCTGTAGTTTGCCTGCAAAAGAATGTTTATGTTTAATATATTTATTAATATTGTTTTATATATATATTTTCTTTTTTTAATTTCCTGTCTGGGCTACGATAAGTTTGCCCACCCCTGTGCTAGACTGTGTGAGGGTTTAGGGTGGATGACATTCACTTCTGTAATCATCACTGTGCCCAACAGGCAGGGGTTGGCCGCAGCAAGAATATATTAATTTACACTAGCCAGAAACTCTGAAATGATGTCTCTTCTCATGTCAGGTAAACCTGGCATATGCTTATGAGACCAAGGATGCCCTTTGTCTTGTGCTGACATTAATGAACGGAGGTGACCTGAAATTCCACATTTATAACATGGGGAACCCAGGCTTCCAAGAGCAAAGAGCCTCTTTCTATGCAGCTGAGATACTGTGTGGGCTTGGAGATCTCCATCAAGAAAGCATTGTTTATCGGTGAGACCACCATGCTTCTTTTTTGTTATGTTATTGTTCATTGCTAAGTTATGGATTGGAATATGATTCCTCTATTCTATCCCATATAGAGACCTGAAGCCGGAAAATATCTTGTTAGATGATCATGGTGAGTAAACCAAGGTCTCTTGGGAGAAGTTGTCATATGATGCATACTCCTGGGAGAAGCATTGACATATCACAGAACTCCTGGATTTGTTGCGATAAGGATGACAATCACCCTATTGTTGTGCAGCAGAAAAATGTTCTTATGTCTTACACATTTTTACAGGTCATATCAGAATATCAGATTTGGGTCTAGCTGTGAAAATTCCAGAAGGGGACACAATCCGGGGCCGTGTGGGGACAGTTGGTTACATGGGTGAGTAGTTTCTCTTGAAGCTCTTAATATGTTATGTATTATGCCTAGACCAAGTCGTCTTCTTTTTCTGTCCAAATGAATACACATGTCATGCAAAATATTGTTTGTCATTCTGCCTGTGTACAGGCTTGAAATAACTACAACAGGTGAACTATATTGAAAACGTATAAAAAAGAGGTTAGTTTGATTTCCAGCTCTCTGCCGTACATCCTTCTCTCATGGAAGAAGACTCAACGTGCGGCTGCAAACAGATTAAAAATCGTATCTAGGTGTGAATCGATCACATTATGTGTTCCAAAACGATCGTTTTAACCACATGGCACGAAAAGCACTGCCCGGGCAATTGCAGCGGAGTACACGGCGGTGTGTGTGGGGAAAAGCGACGCCCCCCCTTAACATGACTCGGGCCGGAAAAGCTCCGTGAGCCTGCAGCTATGCAGAAACACTGCAGGCTCACGGAGTGCTGTCAAATGTGCTCGATCCTGCCATGTTTGATCCAAGATCAAACTTCGCCCTTAACGCCCAGGAGGTTAAAGCAATCGTTTCGTAAGTTGATTGAACAGAAAATTGTGCCGTGTATGCCCAGCTTTAGACTGACGCTATCTGTGTTCCCCTGACCATGTGAGAGTAGTTTTCTGTCAGGCTACTCAGGATTAGCAGCCTGATTTTTTATTTCATTATGTTAAGCCTGTGAATTGTCCTTTCAGCCCCGGAGGTGCTCAATAACCAGCGGTATTCCTTCAGTCCTGATTTGTGGGGCCTGGGCTGCCTGATTTATGAAATGATAGCTGGACAGAGTCCGTTCAGGGGCAGGAAGGAGAAGGTGAAACGGGAAGAGGTGGACAGGAGGGTCCTGGAGACTGAGGAGGTTTATAGCCAGAAGTTCTCTGAGGAGGCAATGTCACTGTGTAAAATGGTGAGTCTACTCAGTGCTGTCCTCCTCCATATGTACTCATTTCAGGCTGTGCCCAAAGAGTTGTTCGATTCCACAACGTGAATGTCTGTATTGATCTCACGCGTACTCAGCACTTATATCACCTTATTATGTGACCATCCATATTGCTGCACGCACCACAGGTGTATTTGGTGCCCAGGTAGACTATGTTGCCTACCATTTGTAAAGCTAATCAATATGACCCTCTCCCCCGTATTTTAGTATTCATCAGTATGCAATGAGCACAATTCACAGGTAATTGTCCAGCATATTGATACCAGTTTACAACTAGTGTGTCAGAAATGTGTGGTTTTTTATATTTGGGAACCTATACATTTCATTATTCTGAGAGGCACAGAGTTTGTGTACATCCATATTGTGTGTAATTGGCCTGTAGCTTGGAGAGTGTGGTGTTTAGGAGTAGACCTCCCCCCACACACACTGTCCTGCATTCTTGTTTCCTACATTGCATACTTTACAGCACTTTTTATATTAGCTTTTCTGCTAATTCTGTGAAATCACTTTTAGCTTCTGACCAAAGATGTGAGGCATCGGCTCGGGTGTCACAATGAGAGGGTGGCTGAGGTCAAGAGACATCCTTTCTTCAAAGTCATCAATTTTAAGCGGTTAGAAGCAGGAATTATGGATCCCCCATTTCTCCCAGATGTGAGTATTCCTAAGAAAGTTGGTGTTAATAGGTGAAAGTATGAACCACTATGGAGTTCATTGTTTGGAATGAGTCTGCTGTGTCTGCTTCCTTTGGATTTTGTATGCTAGGTATTTGCATGCAGAACAGAAATGTTTATATGTACCTCTCCTGTATATTTTGTTGTTGTAGTGATGTATTTATGCATACATACCACATATGAATACCAGTATAGCTTCTTGAAGTTTCCAACATTAGTATAGTTCAGGTGTATCCAACTAGAGGTCCATGCGGTTTTCATATCTAGTCCACAAAGCCCCAGCTGAACAGCGGTCATTACAAAGTGGCATCACAATGTAGTCTATGGTCCATTGCTGCTTCTGCTCTGCCTAGAATCCCTTCCATGTAGTCTTTACTACTACGCCAGAAGACCAGTGACATCTAGCGGCTGAAAGGTATTACTGCATGTGTGGTGGTGGCATTTCTGGGGAGTTCAGGGCGCCAGGGTGGTGGTGTTTGCTTCTCTAGTTTAAAGGCTATATATATATATATATATATATATTTATATTATATTTTTTAAGTTAGTGTTAATAACTTGTAAACTTACTGACTAATTCGATGCTCCAGCCTCGAGCTGTCTATTGCAAAGATGTCCTGGACATCGAACAGTTTTCCACTGTGAAGGGGGTGAACTTAGACCAAACAGATGATGACTTCTACAGCAAGTTTTCTACAGGCTCAGTGTCCATTCCATGGCAAAATGAGGTGAGAAGATCATCAAGGTTTCCATTGCTTCCTCTCGTATACCTACATTTTATTTCATTTCTCAACTCAAAACACAAGCTTGCTACTTTTATTTTATTGGTAGCTAAACAGAGTAGCAAGTGCGTGGAAAAATCAAATATACTGTTTTAGTAAGTAAATTGTCAGGCTAAAATTCAACAGAATATTGTGTGGTGACCCTTTGGATCCAATATGCACATCCAAGTATCCAAGAGCATTTAAACCAGACCACCATGTAAATAATTATTTCTTGGTTTTGGGGGTACACATCTCCTTATGGTTGTTCGGCATATGGGTAACTTTCTAGTTAAAGATTTTCAATGGTATTACCAAAATGTACCACCCCAGTTAGAATATACAGGCTTGCTCCTAACCAGATCCTTTTGTTGTTTATTTTCGTTTTTCCCCCTTCTCTAATAGTTTACATTCATTGTTCTGCCCTCTTGCATACTCCCTTTTGGACTTCTTGACATTTGCAAAACCCAGGGGTCTTGGTTTATTCTTTTATCTGTTGCCTCAGTTATACCTACTTCACAGAGGACTTTATTTGTTATATAAGACACCTATTGATTACTGTTTTGTGAAGCTGTACTAGGGAAGTATCAGGAAATAATCTGTTTTGATACACCTAAACTGCTAGTAGAAATGCAAATACAAATGTGAGTAGACAACAGTTAGTAAACTGTAAGCAATGAATGGGATCGCGATAATCGCGATTGCATCGGATATCCGATGATATATTATCAAAATGGCGATATTCGAGCTAAATATTCGAAAATCGAATATTCAAGCTCAACACTATAAACTGTCTCTTAGGACGTATATTTATCTATGATCAAGTAATAGAAGCTGTATTGACACAAAATGTTTTGTACCCAGTGTATCATAATTTAACATCTTTTGCTGTTCACCCCGCAGATGATAGAGACTGAATGCTTCAAAGAACTAAATGTTTTTGGGCCCAATGGTACGCTGTCCCCAGATCTTAATCGGAGCCACCCACCAGAACCACCTAAGAAAAGCCTGCTGCATCGCATTTTCAAACGTCAGGTGAGAAAACAAAGTGCTCTTACCTATTCTGGGTCCTGATCGCAGGGAAAGTTTTTAAGTAAGACAATTACATTTTTTTCAAATACAGTCAGTAATTATTCAGTAATACACTCAGTAATATTAAGTAGTAAATATACTGTATTACATATTATACTGTTATCTTCTGTTGGTCAGGTGACTACTAGTTTACTTTTTTTTTAGGAATTCTGTATAGCTAAGGGTGTCGACACACAGGCACATTAAGTGTCCAACCAATGCACTAACTTTAAGGGTGACAAGCACGAAGCAGTATACCAAGGAAACAAGTAAATGACACTCGCAGTATAAAGTAGTATAAAGCAGTATAAAGTAAGAGTTGCTTCAGAAATGGTTTTCCTTTGTTGAAGAGAAAAAGGTACGGTTTGGTATGGTCACCTCTAACAACTTTGCTTCAAAAGTATACATGTGAGTGTGCAGGAATCTGTTCTTAGTTGTATACTAACATGCAGTTGTCAGTTATACAAGGCTGGACATTACCAGCTGACTGATACAAAGGACTAAACAACTGATGTTGTACATCTTTAATAAGCCCTATAAACAATTTTTGAACTTTCTAAATTTTCAGAGAGTCTAATCTACCTAATCAATTTTACCATCAAAAAGAATATGTAGGTCATTCCACCAAATCTGAAAACTGATCTTTTTTTTTTCCTCAGCACCAAAACAACTCCAACAGTTTACCTGTCCCTAAGTCCTCTATAAACCATCATTTGAACACCAACCACATCAACTCCAACTCAACGGGAAGCAGTTAGTAAGGAAGGATGTTAACCAATGGGGAAATACAGTCAGGAGTGGTGACCTTCTTCTGCTGCTGACATCGGAAAGAGAGGAGAGTCAGAGGCCTGATAGCCTTCCGCCAGGGAAGTCTGTATTTGTGTGTTGGCGGGATTGACAGGCAGGAGTTTCTTTCCTCTTCTCACAGTGAAGCCTCACATGGAAGGTTCGCTCAGGTGAGGGGGTATGAGCCCCTCCTTTTGTAACAGGGGTAAAACAAGAAATATTATACCTCCCACATGACTCTGCAATAGGACATTGCCAATTGCATGTAACAGGTAACAAAATCACATCATACACAAACAAAAAACTGAACCCTCATATGACAAGCGACAAGACCAATGGGCCTCAAGGCCTCTATGTCCACAGTTGTATTCTATATCTTTATTTTCAACAAAAGAAATAAAAAATATGTTTTATTTTTCAGGATTTGTCAGTATGTTTATTATCTTACATTTTCGCATTTTTGGTGGAAAAACAAATGTGTAAGCTTGCAAGAAGAAATAAAAGCGGATGGCAAATTTGTCTTTGAGACTACGAGGGAAAAGCATAGATGTACTGAACACCGTAAATTAGTATGTGAACTGTACTTCTGACTCTTTGGGGTTTTCATTTTAAAATCTTCTCTCCAAAACTATGGGGTATGTTTTTTGGCGTCTTAAAGTGCAAATATATGGAATTTAAAAAACAGAAAATTGGTATGTACAAATGTTAGAAAAGCCCATTAAAACAACCTGGTGCTACCAATTACCATCAATTTCTCCCAGTATACACGCCGTCCCCCTTCTTTTTTTCCTTTTTGAAGACCAAGGAGCTTTCCAAACAAGTCAGGGACAAAGTCGTTGATACAAGTCAGAGTTGGGTTAGCAAAAAATATCAAAAACTTTGATGATCCCCCATTGCACCATCAAATCTATTGATTTCAAATAAAAAGAATATGGCCCACAGCAAACCTGTCAAGAAAGGGCCACCCACCAAAATTCAGAACAGGCAAAAAAGGCATTAATCGGAGAAATGAATGCCACAGATGTATCATAATTGAAATTTACATGTGTTATAGTATTAAACTTTGCTTGTTCCATATGTTGTAAAATGTAGTTGTGGATCCATATAAAAAGGTTCATAATAATATCTGATGTGAAGAAACAACTTTTTTGTAGACATTTATTCAATAAAAATAATTTGGCCTGTGGCATCCCTGGATAAAGGACCACAATAAGCCATACGCTCCATAGAGCTGGCCTTTGTAGAAGAGCAGCCAAAAAAAACTATTACTTAATGTTAAAAATAAGAAGGCATGTTTTGAGTTTGCCAAAAAGGCATTTGGGCAACTCCCAAATGTGTAGTTATGTACTCTGTAGTTTCCTGTCCTATTTGTGTTTTGCTTCTAAAAAGCAACAATACATACAAAGTGCCATGAATACTTTTGCAAGACACCATATGTCAGCTGTGTCTGTGTTTCGATATTCGAGCCGTCCGATGTACCCTGCAGCAGTGTGATGACATCATCACGCTATGTCAGATACGCTATGTCCTCAGCCGAGCTTTGCCTGGAGACCCACGGTCTTTAGGCAAAGCATCGGACATCGTCCGATAAGGCTGATTTTGAGCGGGATTGATTTGTCCCGCTCGAAAACAGCGATGGGGATCGATTTGACCCATATCTCCATGTCTGTACCCTGCTTTAATACATCCTCTACCTAAGATATATTGGTAGCAGATTAGGAACATCCAACTTGGAGGGATCAACTGTGAAAGACTAGGACTAGAAACCATGTTCCTAAAGGTCAAAGCATTAGAAACAAATATAGCCTGTGGTCTACCAGAGTTGATCTTTCCCTCATTACAGATTTTCTCTGCCTTGTATCCTCCTATCTGGGCCTCCAGTGAGAACAAAGAGTAATGAAGATATCAAATTTTAAACGAGTTATAGACATATCAGTCATCAGTAGTTGGCCTACTACCCACGTAGGTCACCCCTTAAGGGAGAGGAGATTTTTCCGAGATGGCCCCTCCACTGTGTGAAGTAGAACCGAGGCCCAAGTGCACAAGCGGCTGTATGATGTACCGGCCGCCCAGTTTTAGTCTCATGGTAACGCGATATTGACGGACACAGTGCTAGGGGAGAGAAGACGGGCACCTCTCAGCATCCCTCCCCATGCACCGCTCATCAACCGCAATGGGGGGGGGGGCTTTGTCACAGTGATCAGTGGTGCAGATACAAGTCGATCAAAATACCAAGAAAAACCATCAGATACTTGAACAATCAACTGAAAATTACCAACATGATCAATCACTGCTCGAACCTCGGGTGATTTTATGTTCAAAGCTACACAGGAATAAACATGGTGACTTCCACAGACAAGAGTGGAGGAGGTAAGCATATTAATATAATTACATACAGTGCTGCTTGAAAGTATGTGAACCCCTCAAGTGGTGTTAGAGGTTTTCTCGTTGTTTAACCAGATTTATCATTATATCATCACACGTGTTTATTCATGAAATGTCAGATATATGTTCATCAATTGCATGTACTTGTTTAGTAGGTTTTGTTTAAGTAGCCCAAAAACTACATGAAACATGGACTTGTGTGTATGTGCAAAAGTAAGTGAACCCCCAGCTGCATTGGTTAAGTCGACCAGGTAAAAGAACGCAGGTGAAAAAACACATTTGGGTGCTTAATCAATGACTAAGCAGACCAATGATATGGAGAACAGCTGAAAATGTTTTGGCCCTGCACTAATTAAAAGAGTAGAGAGGAGAGGAAAACCAACTGAACCACTGTGGTCCCATACAATCAACAATGCCAAGAGCAAAGGAGATATCCGAGGACATGAAGAAGAGGGGTAGTGACAGCACCATCAGTCGGGGAAAGACCATCTCCAAAAGATTTGCAGGCTCCATCCATCCATGTACGACAGATAATTTACAAATGGAGGGCCTTCAACATGACAGCTTAACTTTGACCTAGAAGTGGACACCCAATTCAAAAATATCACCAGAAAGCACCAGAAAAAAATAATAAACCAGTGTAAAGGCCAACCCACACATCACCTCTAGAGAGTTGCAGGCCTCTCTGCAGCAATCTGGGACAAATGTGCATGCGTCTACATCAGACGAAAATTGAATAGCCATGACATTATGGGAGGGGTTGCTAGAAGGAAGCCTTGCTCTCAAAAAAGCACAAAAACTGCCCATTTCACACTTTGCCAAAGAGCACTTGGACAAACCAGAGGCCTTCTGGGAAGTCCATTCTCTGGACAGACGAGTCTCCTAAAATAGAATTATTTGGTCACAATCAAAACCGACATGTTTGGAGAAAAATCAAACGTGCATATGAAGAAAAGAACCTCCTCCCAACCGTGAAGTATGGCAGTGGAAATGTGAAAGTTGGGCTGCTTTTCTGTTGCTGGGCCTGGACGAACTCCATATTGTCCAAGGAATCATGAATTCTTCTCGGGTTATGCAACAGATTCTCGCCAGAATCTCCTGCCATCAGTCAGGGAGTTGAAGCTGGGACGAAGATGGATTATGCAACAAGACAATGACCCAAAGCTTCCAGCAAGAGTACAAAGGAATGGCTTCAGAGAAAGAGGATCGCACTCTGGATTGGCCCAGTCAAAGTCCGGACCTTAACCCAATTGAAATGTTGTGGAGAAGACCTGAAAAGTTGGTACATGCCAGATGTCCCTCCAACGTCTCTCAACTGGCTGAGTCTGCAAGGAGGAGGGGCAAAAATCCCCTAAAGCAGATGTGAGAGACTGGTTAGTGGTTACAGGAGACGTTTAGTTGGAGTAATGGCTGCAAGGTAGGAGCCACAAGCTACAATACAGGGTTCACATACTTATGCACATGTAAGATTTTTCGTTGTTGGGACATAACTCCTTTGTTTACTTAAATAATGAAAATATCTCTTTTTGTTGTGTGTCTACTATTTGGAAGGTGTGCTTTACAATTGGATTTAGATGTATGTCTAATAAGGTTCTTTAAATGTTTTTTGCACAAACATGACATGTATTCACATACTTTCAAGCAGCACTGTATGTAAATCACTAGTCAGCGACCCTGCTATCTGACACTACTTGGATTACTTCCCAAATATGACAGTATCATACCTAAATTTACTTAGCTCTTTAAAACAACCCCTTCTTCCACAAATGTTTGTAATTGCAGGTGGGTCAAATGGGACTGAAATTTGCTGATCATCATATGTGTACCAATATATTTGTCCAAGTATACATACTGTCATATTGATAGGATAACTGTACCTGAGGCAAGAAATAGGTATTTATAATCAGAAAATATCATAGGGTTATGTTACCTGGTATGTACATTTGGCACTGGTAATAAACATCTGATCTCCAATTACATTAAATATAAAACATGTCACTTTTACCCTGAGAAACCATATAAAACCTTAAATATGACTCCAAATCATCTTATAACTGGAGGTGACGCATTCGATATTCATATGAGCATCAGGTGCCTCTACTCTTCCGGTCCTCTACCACAGCATCACAGCCACACACACTGAAGTTTCCCAGCCATCTCATATCCTGTCACAAACCCACAGCAGTCTATGTGATCTGAGAAGAGCTCTCGTGGTCTGCCGTAGATATTCTCTATAGTTACCAATAAAAGCAGTGACACAATGAACTCGGTATATGGAAAGAAAATGCAATTTTTCCATATCATCAATTTCCTAAGCAGAGAGAACAGAACATCATTAGTTTTTAACCTAAGCTGTGTACAGATGTTTAATTCTATTAATTGGGAATAATAGTTTGTGACTAGAGAATCAATGGGCACTATACAAACAAGCTGCTCAGTGTTTTCTTTGTATTGGGTTCCCATGGGTGACATTTATGTAAAAGTTATTTATCATCTAATTTCTCTTGACCTCTTTGGGTTTTTTTGTCAATAGGCTTGTTGACCAACTGAGACTTGCAGTAAATCCTAATTAATCTAGCTCTACTGGTACATATTTTTATTCAATATGGTGAGCACATTAGTAAAATAACAGTAATTGTACCAATTATAAGCTCGTAATATGATTTAAAGCAGTAAGAAGACTGAGGACATGGAGGGGAGGAAGATGACTTGAGATAGCCATACACGCATCGATTCCTGAACAATCATTAAGAAGTTTCCTGAAGGACCCTACGACGGCATACCATCGCTTGTCAACACCCTGTTGAACTCCAGGAAATCCCAGGCGATCTCTGCGACAAGACCCTGAATCTACTTCTTCATCAATTTCTTTCCAGTCAGTCCAGGTTCACCAAATTAAAGCAATACGGCAGACTCTTCTACTGGAATACAACCCCAACCTAAAAAGTTCTTTAAACATTTTTCCCTTTTTTTAATAAGTTCAAGATCTGGTGAAGGGCGAGTAGGCCAGAGTTGATAAGAAATCCTTGCTATCCAAATGGTTCTCTAAGCTCTACCCTCTCAAGCTAGAGGAAGCCAGAGCCTATAGCTCGCCCCCACCTGCCGATGCCGCTCTAATGAGACTAGCCAGAAATGTCTGACAGGCAGAGCTGGGTGGGCTGCTGTGTACTGTGCAGGGGAAGCCCCCCTGCTTTGCAGCTCTGCCTGTCAGCTTCACCCACTCTGCTGTGACACCTGCATTGCACCCGGGGGGGGGGGGGGTTGTTGGTATATGAACAGACAAAGAGCAGATGGATAGAGTGTTAAAAACAAAAGGTTCAGCAGGCGGGATTACAAAACTAAAAGGACTGGATAGGGGCCACGGACTGTGGTTTGTCCAGTCAGTGTAGACTTTTGTCTTACCAAGAATGTATATCAACATTTGGGACCCATGGGTGGCAATCATGGCAGATGACAACGAAATCCGCCATGATTGTGTCCCCTCCTTTGTCCTCAACACATATTCACTGCGTCATTGTTGACGCTGGGTTGTGCTCTAAAAAAGCTACACCGCCTCTAATGGCTCTGGTGTCATAAATAACATAATTGAGGCGGACTCGGAAAGATCAGTGGGTTTGCTGATACAGAGGACCGCCGTGGGTTTTCACCAGACAAGTGAGTATGCCCGATGTTAGCTCGGGTGAGTTTTGTTAGTAAAGTTAACTCAGGCGAAACACGCAGGAGGTTAATATGATCAAAGTGGCAGATTTTTTTTAACTCCAAAGTTACCAAAGTTATGGAAAATATCTCACTACACCAGCTGGGAGCTGACAGGACACAGGATAGCTGCAAAGGAAACCTGCGTCGGAACCTGGGGGGTTGCTGGTATATGGGGTCTGGAGGTGTGCAGCTGGACATGACATTTTTTAAATTTGAAACAGGCACCAGGAAGAACCCCACTGAGCCAAACTGAAAAGGCTAAATATGGCTCGCAAGAGGTACTTTGCTGACCCCTTCCCTAGAAAAAAAACAAATATAAAACATCTATTATGAAAACATTTTAATTTCTTTAGTTTACAACATTACAAGACATTTACAACATTTCAAGAAGAATTTCATATATAAACCAGCAAAAAAATTGTACAGCATTTCATTAATGATGGGAACGAAAGATGTGATGCAGAAAATACAAATTGGCAAAGAAATCATTACAGACCAACACTTGACTGGGCTGATTATGAAATATGTCGGAATATCAAACAATCTAACATACTTTCCAGTCAAATGGGGTAAGGAATTTAGTCTATCACACTAATGTCATGGACTTTTATCTACATGTATTACATTGATTCTCCATTAGATTGAAATGTTTTAAAGCTGGAAGGGAATAAGGGGTTTCCTATAAATAATTACGGTACATCAGGGCCACAGTAAGGAAATATATCAGATTTCGGTCTGGATCTGTTTTTTTACCCCACAGGTTCATGTGCCCAAATGAATGCATATAAATCTCAAAACATATTTTTGAATGCTGAAGAATATGGAATGGAAGCAATATGGATTCCAATGAAGGATATGAGGGATTCACTCAATTAGAGCAAAATTATTAACATGATATAGGACAAACTGAAGGTATTTTGACAGTTTAGAAGCAATTGTGAGTGTTCAGGTACTGGATGAGAATAAAATCTCACGTGCAGGCATCATAGGGGACCTAGTAACAGCTCTACAGAGGTCTATTTTGTGTGCAGGACAATATTTTCTGGTAGTATCAAAACAAAGCAGAGGCAATGCCACTTGAGTTAAGAAAAATATGCATTCAATGTAAGAGGGAAGGCATCGGTTTCATTAGTTAATGGTGGCACCACATCCTATTTCAAACAAAACAATAATCTTGGGTATTACTCAATAGTATGACTCAAGTAAGGGGTGGCCAGCCCCCAGGGGACTTTAGAGGCGCATATAGTAAAACAGACTGAAAAGTCAGTAAAAAGAATCGTCCATTTATTATAGCATGTTAAGATGTCCACATGGGGCATCTTTCAAAATATAAACTGACAATGTTTGAACCCAAATTGGATAGATCCTTAATAGGTCTGATGTCTCAAGGTAGCTTTGCAGAAAGAGGTTTTCAATTCCTTTGCTCAGTGGTTTGCCGAGTTTTGTCCCTTTTCGCTGGACTTCCTCAGGAACCATGAAGCGAGCAATAACTGATCCTCAAGAAAGCAAACAATAAAGGTATATATTCGTTGAGCAACAATGCATTAGTCGTATCCACGCTACTGTCTTTACATTGTCTGTTAATATTTTGAAAGATGCCCCATGTGGACATCTGAACATGCTATAATAAATGGACGATTCTTTTTAATGACTTTTAAGCCTGTTTTACTATATGCACCTCTAAAGTTCCCTGGGGGCTGGCCACCCCTTACTTGAGTCATACTATTGAGTAATACTCAAGGTTATTGTTTTGAATTTAGTGATCAACGCGCTCTGTGCCCTCAAACTGTGCAGATTAGAACTCTTCTACACAAAATGGGGAATCTTCTGCGAATCAGTCATCTGTCAGTTCAGAAAGTCATGTATTGTAGATTCTAGACGCCCGTTTTGGTGCTGATTCTCCTGGCCTGGAGCTGGAAATGTCACTCTCCTCCTCTGAGGTCTGCAGTTTTTGAAACTTTTCTGATTTCAGGAAACGACTGTAGCTGTCATATTTCATGAGGTTGAAAATCTGTAAATGTATAGAAAGAATATAAAAGTGTGTCCGAGTATGATTTGTAAGTAGCATTCAGGGATCCCATTAAAGTCTCCTGTAGGTGGTGTAACTCTTGTAACTCTATTCATACAATTTCTAGGGCTAATAGGCCCAACTAGTATAGGTTTGGCTAAAGGCATAGTTTTGCATAATTTAGAAGAAAATGTAAATAAAATACGTAACAAATACCATATATCAGGGAGAGGGGCTATCTGCCTTGTAATCTGATTAATATAATTATTTCTTTCATACTTTTCCCTTAATATTCTACAGATTTACCATTCCCTCATCAGGATCCTATACTTGGACATAAATGTTCTTTATAGTACAGATGCAGGACAAGAAATCTCCTAAGGCCAGTCCTATGGCAGGTCTCTGTGCGTCATTAGGGATGAGGTATGGATTCGCTATTATGACTGATATTCTGAGGCACATTAGCTCTGTATTCATTTTAGAAATGCCCAGTCTTGATTTGTATAAATGATATCCAGAGATACACACTGGCTGTGGCTGTGGCAGTTGTGTGCTATAAATGATATATCAGTATTCTCGGCTCTGTTTAGTCCTGTATTAAAATGATAACCTGGGTCACAATGCATCTGTAGCCCTGTGCTCTCAATAACATTTTGGGGTACATACATGATCTATACAGTACTATATTATAAATAATACTTGTGATACATTCTGGATCTGTACAGTCTACTATCATGAAGGATAATCTGTGATATACACTGGAACCTTACAGTAATATATTCATATTAAATATTCCTATAACAAGCTCTTCTACAGAATATTTTCATACAGAAGAGTGTAGGAATGACACAGAAATCTCAAAGGTCTCTGAGAGGTGGCACATGTCACACATATGTGCTAAACGTGTCACATACATGTGGAAGAACTAACATTTCAGAGATACACGTGGGTTGCAACAAAGTTAGCAACATGGGAAGAGTTTTAACTGTTTTATGCTCAGTTTCTGTGTGCATCTTGTAATTCAAAACTGTTAGCAGATGATGACAATACATACATATATACATATTTCATTATCTTGAGCTCTGCTATAATGAGTGGGTCATGCTTTTTTTTTTTTTTTAAAGAGCTAACCTATCAGAGCTGATGGCAGTTTCATGTTAAATACCTGCAGAGATAGAGAGGTGACTTACAGAAACTGTACCATTACTTAATTGCCCCTCCTCACCCTGCTCCCCTCTGCCAAGCAATGATTGAACCCTGGTCTACCCTCCCAGCAGTCCAGCGACTCACATGCCCCTTCTCAGTGACTCAGGAGCTCACCTCCTTTTTTTTTCTCTAGAGGAGATATATTAATTAACTGATGGAAGGGTGAAGCAGGTAGAGCTGAAAGAACAACTTTAAAGCCCCCCCCCCCCCCATACACATTTAAATCCCTCCATACAATTTCCTTTAGATCTACCAGCAACTATGTAGTATAGTGACCTCCCTGATAGAATACATAGTGATTGGAAGGTTTAGAAAGGTCCTCATATTAAATGGTTTTGGTAGAAGAAAAATTGGTTGTACAGAAATTGTATTGTAAGTTTGTTAGGTGGATGGGGGGCTTAATACTCCTTGGAACCTTTAATTACTTGACAATGTTTACATCAGAGGTTAGTGATATATTGCTTTAACTCAAACTTACTGTTGTCATTGAGAATATGGAGCACCCTGAAGGCCAGATGTCCACCCTAAAAGTTTCCAATAAATCTATATTTTTAAGAAATACATATAGCCTCTGTTTTGTGATACAGCACCTACCAAACTTTTTAGCTTCAGGGAGGTAACATTTTTATCGACATAGAACACTACAGTACACTAGATTTACATTAGATGACATTAAACTACATGTACATTTGTTGACATAGATCAACTTAAATATGCTCTTTTCTTTAAAGTGAAAACAAAGCTGTGAAAAGTAATTACCAATATTAACAATGTAAAACCATATAAATAACTAACACAAGTATATACCCCTCTTCAGTCAGAAGTTGTACAATTGAATATTGATCCATGAAGAACTGCTCTGGCTTTGTCAGGTTTAACAGGGTTGGTGAGTAATAAGCCTATTTCAAGTCTAGCCACAAATTCTCTGTTGGATTGAGTCGTGGATTCTGACTCAGCTATTCCAGGGCATTAGGACTTTTGCCATTCTTGTGTAGATTTAGGTTTATTCTTTGAGTCATTGACTTACTGGAATAAAAACGTGTCCCTGCAGTCGGAATACTGCCTGCTTTATGTATTTCAAGACTCCCTAGTCTCAGTCTGTATTCATTTCTACAATTCACACTGTCTGATATATTTATGATGATGTAGTATGGGGTATGCAAAATGCGGGTAATGGTCAAAAGGGTAAACACTAGCTGTCATAGCTTTGAACAAACTGTAATTGCTCTTTCATTCTACCATCCCAGTGCAATGCCCTCTTCCTTTCATCATATGGTGTCAAAATGCACAGAACCACAGTGCACACAACCATGAGCTGCACAGAACCTTCGGGATACCAGTTAATTATAATGGCACCTATATTAACTTGGCAAAACGGCACCACAAAAGTGAAATCACAATGCATTTCGGCATAGATAGCATGCTGACAGTGTGAAAGTGTACTCCTACAACTGTAATTGGTAACACTTACTGTAGTAATAATAATTATTGTGTATAAATAGGTTGTTGACATTTTCTCAGTGATTTACAGAATTAAGAATTATCAACATACACATAGTGCAGGGAAATAATTTTTTTCGAAAGAAACACATACATGGGAAGAACATACAAACTTCATACAGACAATGACCAAAGATGGGACTCAAAAGCTTCAAGGTCAGTGTGGTAGCCAGATTTTTGCTTCATGTATGGCTTTAATTACATCTATTTCACTAGGCAAGATATCTTGTACCAACTAAAAATGCTTCTATAATTATATAATGAGTACCCTATTCATATGCCTGACAAGACCCAATAATTGACACTAGTAAATGATTTATAAAAACAAGTGGGTTCCAGGCAAAGTTGTTGGTCACTGGGAAGGGACATCGGGAGGGTTGCCTTATATTGTGGATTGTCAGTATATTTAGGTTGAGGGAAGCTTAGTATAAGGTTGCATTAAAATGGAGTATAATCAGGGGGAAGGGGCTTAGAACTTTTATTAGGGGGGTTCTGGTGCTGTAGCGGTTTCAGTGAGCCTTAAGGAGGGGGTACTTGGGGTGTATGGTAACAAATGGTGGAGCTTTGCCTTGTGCTTGTATATAGGATAGTATACCTGCTCCTGCAGTTTCTCGAACATCAGAAGGTGTGGCTCTTTTAGCATCTGCTCCCCCATGCGGGACTGACCCTCCACATTGACCTGCAATGAAGCTTTGCTAGACAGGAAGGTGTTGTAGATATGCTGGGCTTTTTTCTGCACCTGGAAAGAGAATATTCAGAAGAGGGAATCATTATTTGTATAGGACTAATTGGGACAGATAGATGCTAGGCAAGACAAGATGTTACATTAAGATAAAATGTAAGTGGCTCACACACTCACAGGTTAAAGAAGATGTCTGGCATATTCAGACAGAACTGCCCCAATGCCAATCGATAATTGGTTGTGTAGAAATGCCTACCAATACCCCCATTTGTACCCCTAGAGAAGTGACATTTGCAGACTCTGTTATCCTGCATACCTGATCCTGCTCTTCTGTTTTCTTGAAATCTTCACATGCCAACCAGAACAGCAGGTTCTCCTCACTGTATTCCCTCTTCAGAAAGTCCTATAAGAATAATAGAGTAGTAGTAATAGAATAGTCCAAGAGAAAAATTCTCGAATCTGTATCTCACGCAAGAGGCAGTACACTGAGTTTTGTTTATGGAAGACTGATCAACCTGGGAAACTGCCCCAAACCTCCGAACACCCCCCTCCCCAACAGAAGACACGCCAGACTATAAGACAAACCCCATTGTTTAGGGGAGAAAATGAGAAAAATAAAAGTTAGATGTGCAGCCATTCACATATAAAGTGAGTATACAGCATGTTCCAGCAAAGTAGGCAGGTCTGGTTCACGTAGTATTCACTCTATACAGGGAGTGCAGAATTATTAGGCAAGTGGTATTTTTGAGGAATAATTTAATTATT
>CM070037.1:76242536-76253050 GCA_036250615.1 Ptychadena robeensis
GGAAGTTTTGTTTTTGTTTATGCTTTTTCCCTATTATCAGACCAAAAAAATTATCTTTGGGTTTCATCT
Source organism: Ptychadena robeensis (assembly GCA_036250615.1). Taxonomy (NCBI): domain Eukaryota; kingdom Metazoa; phylum Chordata; class Amphibia; order Anura; family Ptychadenidae; genus Ptychadena; species Ptychadena robeensis. The sequence goes on from CM070037.1 coordinate 76,242,606, forward strand.
TGAGGATTAGAAAAGGGAACAGACTAAAACTAAACATATGGTGTTTTTTTGAGTTAGTGAATCCCCTTTTTTGGCTTAAAGTGCCCCCCCCCCCCATACACATGACAATCTTCCCATACAATTCTGTACAAGCAACTTTTCTTCTACTAAAACCATGTAGTATGAGGGTCCTTTCTAAACCTTCAATCACTTTGATTCGATCAGGAAGGACCCGTGCACTACATAGTGTTGGAGACTCTAAAGAAAATTGTATGGTAAGATTGTAAGGTGTCTTGTATGGGGGGCATAAAGTAATTAAAAAACAATGTCTTGGATCCCTGCTTCCGCCTTTGAATCTGCTTGCCGTTTTTCCATGACCCTACCCCTACATAGGAAATAGTCCCTTACAGCCCAGTACACCACATACTTGATGCTGTGTAATGAGATGGAGAATGTTATTTATTTGTTAGTTCTTGCTGATCGGTGTATGTGGTGTGTGTTTGGTTTTTCCTGACTTACATGTAGATGCTTTCATTTAGGGAAACCAATCACACTCGATTCCTTGTTTGGGAAAGATGGTTTATGCGATTCCTTCCAGTGCTGCTATTGCTGGGATATAGAGTTGACTTTGGTAGGGGTCATCCCTCATCCACATCACATGATGACGTCAGTTAGTGTACAATCATCGCCAATATAAAATTTGGCTTTGCGTTAAATCTTTTTAATGGGCCATGTGTACTTTGAAGTATCAGAAACAGCTGTGTTGGCTTGCAAATTAATTGCTATTTTATTTCATTAATTAACACTTTTCTGAAATACTAGCGGGGTTTGTCCCATACTTGAGGAAGGACAAAAAAAATGTTGTTCCCATGTAGATCTTACAGAGGTAATGTGATATGATGCCACTGATCTGGTCAGGTTGGAGCAGACAGATGAACCCCCCCCCCCCCCTAAGGTGTTTGCAGAGAATGAATAAGAAGAATGATGCGTCACATGACCAGTAAAGCAAGTGTTTATACTTTAGAATTACAGTGATCAAGGCCTTTTTTGTTGCTTTAGGTTTCCTGGTTACATTTTAACTGATTAAAAAAGAACTGTTACTGGTTTAGAGAGTGTAACATTTTAGCTGTGGCAGTTTGCTCAGGCTGATGGGTCAATATACTGTACTGTATATTTCAGGACTATAGGAGGCTCCAATGTATAGGACATTCCTATTGTAGAGCATCTGATATGTGGCAGACAAGTGTTTTGAGAGTTTTCTGCCCCTGCACCACACAGCAGACCCGGAAAGATCCGCGGACAGGATACTATGCCCCGACTTGAGCTAAAGGCCCAGGAGGTTATGGGAGTCTGTGAACCATGAGGAATTGTTAGGGGCCAATTCACACTATGTGTTGGCATTTTTTAAAACGTGGCTTTTTTAAAAAAAACATTTACTGCATGCGTTTTACATAGACAAACCAATGTGCCATTCCCACTGTATGCGTTGCGTTTCCGCATGAGTTTTTAAAATTCACTGCGTATGCATTTTGATCACTTTTCCTGCGTTTTCATTTCATTTGTTTAAAAACTCATTATCAAAAATGCATGCTTTTTGACAGGACTATGCGTTTGGCATTTAATGTGGAGACGCAATGCCTTTAAAAAAAAAAAACAGGCACTATAGGTGATGAATGGTCCCTTAAAGCGCCAATCTTCTTCAACAAGTGCCCTGTGCGTTTTTACCGTGAAGATTTTTGAGTTTAGCACGAGAAATGCTCTTAGTTCTGGCAGGGTATTACTTATGGAGGATAAATACGAACTGACAAAAGTGCAGGGTTTTGTGTAACATAAAATCATATGAAAAATCAATTTACTTTAAAACATCATAAAATTAATTTTCTATATTCCTAAACCCAAAAATGTCTTCCCATTCCTACTTTTTTTTTTTTTATTATAAATCGCCCAATATTTGGGCCCCATTTCTACTAACCGGCCAACTGAAGCAGTTTGATCTGGCCATGACCACACAACTACAGTGAGGGGGTCCATAATATTGGGAAATAATTCTAAAATTTTTTGTCTGGACACACACCACAATGAATTGTCAGATTTAATTTACGGGTAAATTAAACTCGCTAATTATTGTTATTGGTGCCTCTGCGGGAAATGTTTTTATGATTAGGGTTGGGATGTGCCACCCTTGGTACTAATATATACTATAGGCCCTAAACACCAGTTTTTAGTCCTGGTAGACAGCTAAAGGTAAGGGTGTAATGGCGTTGCTCTAAATTCAATAAAAGGTCTTAATGGAGGTGGACGAACAAGGTAATATACAAAATCACACAATTAAAATCATTCACATTCCTACAGCAGAGAAGGTGTTATGGCATACAATATCCATAAGTCAAAAGGTACAGCTATAGTACATACCCCAATGCGCTGAAAAGGTTTTTTACAAAAATTGCGGTACATATTCATACAATCACGACATAGAAACAGCATGTACAGTTACATGCTGTGTCTAGTCGTGATGTATGAAGATGTACCGCAATTGTAATGAAACTTTTTTCAGCGCATTTTGTACATATAGCTGTACCTTTTTAATTTAAGGGTACTAAACATCTAGAATCAGGTGAATATGATGTAGGAAATATGACGTTAGGCATATGTGCACACACTGTTAAGGGACTGAAAGTAATGTGACAACGGCTTCTTAGCTGTACCGTGGCCAGGTGTGTGATATTCCCTCTTGGGGCTTTGACTCTTTATCTGCACAGTGTATTTTGAGATAGAGTTTATTTCTAGTGTACTATTTGCCATTTGAATCTGTGCTGTGCAAACTCTCAAGGATGGTTCCAAGAGCTGTCACGATCAGTGAGCAAATCATCATTAGGCTGAAAAAACCAAACAAACCCATCAGAGAGTGAGTTGTTTGGCCACACCTAATGTTTCGGCTGGTGAGGGGCTCGCAAACGCCAAAATACCTGGAAGACCATGGAAAACTTATTGTGAATAATCGAAGAGTTATTTACCTGGTGAGGAAAACCTTCACAAAGGTTGCTCGGATCAAGAACCCTTCAGAAGAACACACCTCCATTCCAGGGAGTGAATAACAAAAGGTTCACACAAGATGTAAAACCATGATGGAGCCTCAAAAACAGGAGGCCAGATAAGAGTTTGCCAAACGGACATCTGAAAAAGCCCTTCACCGTTCTGAACAACATCCTATGGACAGATGAGACCACATATACGGGGGTGATGGGAAGAGAAGAGTATATAAGGAAAGGAACTGCTCATGATCCTAAGATGACCACCTCATCAGTGAAGATATGGTGGGTGGTCAGTGCATGGCGGTGTGGAAGGTATGGCTGCCAATTGAACTGGTTTTCCCCCCCCCCCTTGTTTTGTTTTGATGATGTGATGCTAACAACGTAGCAGATGAATTCTTCAGTGTTTTCTGCAATATTATCTGATTCTCATTATTCAGCCGAAATGGCTTCAGAACTCATGGACGGTTGCTTCACAGTTCGAATGGACAATGACCCAAAGCCTACTGCAAATGCAACCAGGAGGGTTTTTAAGGGAGAAGGAGGGAAGTGATGTAATGGCCAAGTCACTCACCTGACTGAATCTGAATGAGCATGGACATTTTACTTGCTGGGAAATAAAACTGAAGGAGAAACAGCCCCAAGAAGAAGCAGGACTGAAGACATTTGCAGTAGAGGCTTAGCGAGCATCCACCAGGGATAGAACCACAGTGTCTGGTGGATGTCTTGGTTCCAGACTTCAGGCTGTAATTGAATGACAAAAGGATTTTCAAACCAGTATTAAAAAGGGAAAAGTTATCTGTATATTAGTCGGTGGGCGGCGGGGCCCTCGCGGGTTGGCCCCGCTAATCAGCTTCCCCACAGTAGGCACCCATACTGATCTTAACGCCTGTGGCCAGACCAGTAGGCGCTTGAACCTTCTGTTAGATTATTGGTGTTCTTCTTTTATTCCCTGTTTCGTTGGATTCTGTGTGTAGATTCTCCCTGCTGCTGTTGTCTCCCTGTCTAGCCCTTCTCCTGACTTGTCATCTCACTCCCCCTCGCCTTCCCACTGCTGTCCTACTCGCCTCCATGTCTCCCACCCTCCCTCTGTCTCGCCCACCTCCTCTCTTCCCTGCCCCTCCTCCGCCGATCTGTAGTCTATGGCTTCTATTCTTTCTCTGCTCTTGCCTCCTCCCCTCTCCAAAAACTTGTTACTTCCGCTTCTCCCCTCCTACACCGCCCCCCCCCATCTCAGGAGGTTTGTCTTCGCTCAAAACTCCCTCATCAACGTCAGAGGTCTGAACGTTCCAGAGCGTATGGTCCTCACAGAGTGTCATCGCCTGGGAGCACATGTGGTCCTACTACAAGAAACTCACCTGCAACAAGGTAATATGCCTACAATCTCTGACAGATACTATACTCAGGTCTTTCACTCGGGCTCTCCTGACAAAAAATCGAGGGGGGTGGCCACGCTGATCTCCAAGAGGGTTCCCTGGACGACTCTAGATACACTCACCGACGGAGAGGGCCGATGGCTGTGTGTCAAGGGCAGGGTTGGTTCACAAACGGTGACATTCGCGAACGTATATGCTCCCAACGCCAACCAAATCTCGTTCCTTGAGCGCACCCTAGTTGAGATAACTAAATTCGCTGAGGGGATTTTGGTGCTTGGGGGTGATTTTAATTTCACCCTGGACCCAGTGGCTGACAATTCATCCAAGGCTTCCTCCTTCCCCTTCTCCGCGCACAGGCGATTCAGAAAAGCCCTAGCCCAATATCAGCTCCAGGACGTGTGGCGCATCCACCACCCGACTGACAGAGACTTTTCCCCCCACATGACTCCTATTCACGTATAGACTTCTTTCTGACACCCCATGTCCATTTACCCCTGTTCTCGGACTGTCGCATTGGGAACATTGTGCTTTCAGATCACGCCCCTGTCTCCACCCCCCTCACACTGCAGCCACTTGCGCCGGCCCCCTGGAACTGGAGACTGAACGACTCCCTCTTGACCGACCCTGAGACGGCTGAGGCTATTAAGACTGACCTTACCCACTACTTCTCCACCAACGCCACCCCGGACTGCCATTCCCACGTGGTTTGGGAAGCGCATAAGGTGGTGCTCAGAGGAACCCTCATTAAACTCGGTTCCCAGAGGAAAAAGAGGAAAGCTCAGGAGATCACGTCCCTTGCGGACGTGTCTCGACCCTGGAGCTGGCCCATCCTCTCCAGAGCAGCTAGCGGACCTGACCCGCCTCCGCCTGCAACTTAAATCTCTTATACTCGCTAACGCTAAACTCTCCATTTTAAGGTGCAAGCGACACTTCTACGAGTTCGCGAACAAATTCAGTAAATCCATGGCGCAGGCGTTGCGCGCCAAAAGGGCCAGGGCCCTTATCCTGGCAATCTTTGACGCCGCTGGAGCCATGAAACACCTCACTCCGGAGATTGCGGAGGCTTTTCACAGTTTCTACGCCAAACTGTACAACATCCCACCGACAACCTCTAGCCAGGAAGACCGATCTACCGCCATAGCACAATACTTGAGGGACTCAGGGCTTCCCCTCTTGGCTCCAGAGGTCGTCAAGGCTATGGAGGCCCCTTTACAATCAGAGGAGGTTCACATAGCAATCTTCGCCTCCAAAACGGGCAAAGCATCGGGGCCGGACGGCTACACCCCTGCCTATTACAAGACATTTAGGGATACCCTCACCCCGCATTTCCTTGCTGTCTTAAATTTTTTATCCTCCTCCCCCAGACCACCACTCCCGGAGGCTCTTGCTGCAAACATCGTGGTCATACCCAAAGAAGGGAAGGACCCCCTGCATTGTGTGCATTACAGGCCAATTAGCTTACTGAATGTAGATTTAAAACTGTTTGCCAGGATCATAGCGATGAGACTTCACCCTCACCTCCAGGAGACGATCCACCTTGACCAGGTGGGTTTCATGCCACAGCGGGAGGTGAGAGATGGCACCATTAGGGTGCTCAACTCCATACATTGCACTCGTCAGACCAAAACCCCCGCCATCCTGCTGTCCACCGACGCAGAGAAGGCGTTTGACCAAGTGGACCGGACCTTCCTCCGCATGACTCTTTTCCAGATAGGCCTTGGCCAGAACATGATGACCTGGATAATATCCTTGTACTCGGGTCCAACAGCTAGGATCCTGGTCAATGGATCGTTCTCAGAACCCTTCTCCATTTCAAACGGGTCGAGGCAGGGGTGTCCGCTCTCCCCCCTCATTTTCGCGCTGACCCTGGAGCCCTTCCTCAGGACGGTTAGAGCCAACAATGACATAAAGGGACTGGACATCGACCGTACCACCCACAAGGTCTCTGCGTACGCGGATGACCTTCTCTTTCTCCTCTCTTCGCCCCATACCTCCCTTCCTTGTCTGATACAGGAATTCCATCAATTCGGGCCTATCTAACTTTTTGGTAAACTGCCAGAAGTCGGTGGCCTTGAATCTCACCCTCCCTCCCAGGGAGGTGGCCCGCCTAAAAAGTAACTTCCCCTTTAAGTGGGACAACACGTCCATCAAGTATCTGGGGGCCCATATCCCACGCGACATTGCACAGACGTACGCCCTCAACTTCCCCCCCTACTAACCAATTTAGACAGGACTTAGACAAGTGGAGTCACCTGCACTTCTCTTGGACGGGCCGCTGTAATGTGGTTAAGCAGAACGTCCTCCCTAGGCTCCTCTTTCTCCTGCAAGCCCTCCCGATCATCATACCTGAGGCCTTCTTTCGCTCCATACGCTCCCTCATCAAGACATTTGTCTGGGCAGGGAAGCCCCCCAGGATCAAGCACTCTACCCTCAGGCGCCCCTTCCCTTTGGGAGGGCTAGGCTTGCCGGACTTCAAGCTCTACTACTGGGCCTCCCACCTGACTCGCCTCCTTAACTGGCGGGATAGCTTCGACTACAAGAGATGGGTCCAAATGGAGAAAACTCACTGCCCGTTATACCTATCTCACCTCCCATGGTTGTCACCCCCTCTACCCTCTACCGTACGCAGCCACTCACTGATTTGGGCTACTACCTCCATCTGTGCTTCCATCTTTAAGCACACATCCCTATCCCCCTCTCCCTCCCCCCTGTACCCGATCTTACTGCACCCCTCCTTCACCCCAGCTCACTCAGATCCGAAATTTGCCAGTCTGGGCCTCCAGAATAAAGTGCTCCCCAGTCACTTTGCGAACAATGACCGCTGGCCCACGACATTAGAAGTCTCCTCTGAACCACTGACGGCCCCGCTGGGATTCTGGTGGGCCCAACAACTGGCGCACTTTTTGGCTTCCATGCCCCCCCCCCCGACAACCTACGACAGACCACTGACCCCCTTTGAATCCGACCTCACCAGTACCGGCATGATACCACACGCGCTCTCGCACACCTACGCCCTCCTGGTAGGGGATCTGGCCCCAAACCCCCCCTCTTCATTAGAAGATGGGAGGAAGACCTTGGTCTCCATCTCTCTAATGGATCTATCTCCAGAATCTGCTCTCTCTCGATGAAAACTTCCATTTCCTGTAAAATCCAGGAATCTGGATATAAGATACTATCCAGATGGTACAAGACAACGGCACGCCTACATGCTCCACATTTTCTGGGCATGTCCCTCCCTGCAGAGGTTCTGGACACAAGTTCGCTCCCTGTGTCAAACTCTCTCAGACCTCCCAGTTCCTTCCTCACCAGCCTTCTTCCTCCTGCACCACTCAACCCTGCCTGCAGACCAATACAGACGCTCCCTTCTCCGACATGTAGTGAACGCGGCCAGGACCTGCATCCCGGCTCTTTGGAGGTCGGCGACTCCTCCCTTCATGTCAAAATCTGATTAACAAAATAGCGGACACGCACCACATGGAGGACCTCACCAGCTCTCTCAGGGATACCACCCAGAGATTCCAGGACACCTGGCTCCCCTGGGACAGATTCATGGCCTCAGACGTGTGCAGACAAATGCTCCAGGATTCTCCTGGAGAGCCCCCTGGAACGGCAATCTGAGATGGCCCCCCCCCCCTTTTTTTTATCTTTTTCCTTTCCTCCCTTTCTTTTCCTTTCCCTCTCTTTCTTGTCTGCGCTCTCTTCACACTCTCTTTCCCTTGCCCCCCCCCCACTTAAGCCCTCTACCCCCCCCCACCCTCCACAACCCACAAAAAGGGGGGGGGAGTGGGAGCCATGGGGCGTGATGGAGTGCTTTGCCAGCAGCACACGGAGGAGATAGGCTGCTTCACATATGGCCAGCCCCCTCCATGATGTCACCCTGGGCAACCGCCCATACGTAAAACCGCCACTGTATGTATGTATTGTATGTATAATAAAGCACTACCAGTACCGTTAGCATCTGAATCTAGCTGTACAAAACTGACTTTTCTGCTTTTCCCTGATCACCTCACTTCCTGAATGAAAATATATATGGTGTCTGCCATTACTTCCATTGATAACCTCTAATTTGGATAGAAAATGTTAGCTGGTGGATAAATTTATGCTTTGACTTTGTTACATCCAGAGTCACTGACATGTAAAAAGCATAGAGTTAAACATTTTTTTTCTAAAATTTTCTGAAACCTCCTTGTATTAGCAACATCCAGACAAATAGCCCGGACACGGGCCGCATATTTCTCTAATTTACTTTGAGTAAGTTTTGTGTGTGTGGTGGATGTAGATGATTTTAGGGGCACAAATGTAGTAATTCTCAACTAGTGTGATGGGACTTTGTTAGTTACCTGATCTGTAAGCTGGACTCCATGGGTAAATAACATAGCATGGAAGCCATTATCTCATACGGAAATAGGTTCAATAATATGACGATTGAGAAGCCATTTTCTCTTCCCGAGAATTGTTCAGTTCTCCAACAGTTAAATACTCAAATCCAAATATTTTCACATTATGCTTTTTGGCAATGCAGCTGCCTCAGCCAACACGTCTTAACGTCATAATATTTACAAAAGGACTAAAGTGACGGATTTTCTGCTGGGCGGATTGGCAAAGTTAGTTGGGGGTGCACAGTTTTTAGAATTCAAGACTTGGGGAAAGACACTCTGCAGAAATCTACGATGACCATAAACAGCAGAACAATGGGTCTATACTTAATAAGATACATGTGCCTACAGGGGAAAATGGCGGGTGGAATAGAATAGTATAGAAATGTATTTCCAGTTTGTCATATTATGGTAAGGTACGTTTGGGACAGAAAAAAGAAATGCTATACATATAAAGAGTACCGTAATCATGGCAAGTTGCATTGGACAAATACAGACCCCAGTAACATTGGCAGTAGAATGCCTGCCGTACAATACTACGGCTAGACACAATCCTACCAGAGATGTCTTCAAAATTTCAGAACAAATTTCAGAACAGCCAATTTTCTATAGGTAGCCATACATGGGCAGAATCCTGCCAATCATTCAGCTGATCACTGTGCACAATCCTGCCAATCACCTGGGGGTCGCTCAGCCGCAAATCGGGTGCGCCCACCTGATCAGATCAACCAGGATCCTCCTGTCGGATCGCACGGTGATCCAACATGTCTGTAAATTCCTGGCCGATCCGATTACTTTGCACGGGGACAGCACTTCCTATCCAAAGTAATGCCCGGCACACTAAAGGTGCCAGCTGATCATCTGAGGGGTCTGCTGCAGCGGGATGACACCATCACGCTGCAGTCGCTCCCTCATCTATCGAGGGAGAATCTGCCTGTGTATGGGCACCTTATGGTGGTGTGAGACAGTACATCTTCCACCTGGCTGCATTCTCCAAACCTCACAGTAGCAATCATCAAAATAAATTCTTGTATACTTGACAGTGTACAGTCATTCCATCATATATACAATTTTCAGATAATTCATGTGCTCAAAGTTTGTCATACACTTCGAGCTATATAAACTCACTGTATTAATATGGACCTAACTTCCGAAAATTTGTGTGAAGACCCATTAAATACAGTGGTGTGCAAAACTATATATGTTTTCTTAAGGCCCCCATACACTGGTCAGTTTCCCATCGGATTCCGGGACGATCGATTCCGGGCGCGTGCACACCAAACGATCGTGCCGGAATCACGTGCAGCCCACCTTGTCCGATCGATCACGTCCGATCGATCGGGGGCCCAGAATCGGATCGGACAGAGAACCAACATGTTGGTTCCATCAGATTGATTCAGGGCCGATCGGGCATGTTGGTGGTGGACCTCAGATCGATCACCAGGAGATCTGCACAGAGGACCACATCCCACATCATGTCCTGCCAGCCCTTGCACGTTCTAGCACTGGGGAAAAATACTCACCCTCCCAACATTCCCACCCCTGCACAGCAGTAAAGACAACACACACTAGAATGCAGGGCAAAGGGGTCTTTACTATATTAAAAACAGCCATGGTTGGCCCTTGCTCCATACAAAAATAGACAAGATTAAAATACACATCAAAACTGTACACTATATACACAC
>CM070037.1:76253150-76264334 GCA_036250615.1 Ptychadena robeensis
AATAGTTAACGGTTTTTGATGAGCTGAAACATTTAAGTGTGACAAATATGCAAAAGAATAGGAAATCAGGAGGGTGGCAAATAGTTTTGCACACCACTGTACATACATGTTCCTGACCCAATGTAGGTCATGACCCATAGTTCTTAAACAATTGTCTTAATGGTAAAAAAATATACCCTTTGTCTTGATTTCCTAGGGAAATTACTTAGTGTACTTGCTGGTGCTAGCATATCCCCTTCTCTAGCCTTCTTTTTTATCTGCAGTGAGATCCAAGGAAAATACTTCCAAAGAGCTTTTCTTCCAGTCATCCAATTAATTATAGTGGCCCCTGGCATTAAATTATTACCTGCTGCTAATGAATCATGGACTATATCGGTTGATATATTAAAGCATGTCATAATATTTTTTGGTCACAGGTAATAACAGCATGATTGATATCTGCCTAGTGTTATTATCATTCTCTTCATGGTTATATCTGCCCATTGCTTGTATTATTTGTAAGTCATGGATATCTGCCTAACATTAGTAATGCCATTGGTGATGCATGACATGGTATGGCATGACATAATGTGCCATATCTTATCTGGTATTGTTGATAATATTTGTCTCTCATTGGTAATATCTGCATGATTCTTCGCCACACTCCAATATTATTGATGATAAGGTTGGGCTTGGTGATATCACAAATGTTCTCCTTGCTAGAGAGGAAGCTGTACCTGAGCAATGCAAGGGTGGTTGTATTTGTTCTTGTGCTTCCTCCACCACTCCTGCTATGGTTTATTTGTTAATTCACCAGTCATCACTTTAATAACACATCCATACATACATTCATTGATCAAATCAAGGGCTGCAAATCAGATGCTTGGAGGAAGCAAAGTTTTGCTCCTCTACTCAGATGGCCATCTCTAGTCAAAGTCACTGTGCAGATGAACACACGGTATGTCATATATAGTGAAAATGTATCTGCTTTAGAGAGACCACAGGCAATACTGGAGAAACTTTCTTGTCAAGTTTCATGGACTTTCGTCAGCAAATCTTCTACAGTGTAGGTCCACTTTAAAATCACACACCTTAATGGACATGCCCGTACACTGATCTAGACCATCTCTTTTGGCTCTGCCCCAGGATCTCCTCCTTTTGGCAGGAGGTTTTCTCCTATCTGAAACAAATTACCCAGAACAGTTTGTATTTCCACCGTGCAGTGGCACTTTGTCATGTGTTTCCTTCCACTACTCCGAAGAACAATACGGCCCTATACATTTCTAAATTTGAACACTTTGACCTCTTGGCAGCCAAGCGTTGCATCCTCCAAAATTGGATATTACATACCACTCCCTCCCTTTCGGATCTGGAATCCTACTTGACGAAAGTAATGTTTACCACTCCTCCACATGGGCCCCATTTATGAAACACCCCTTACCCCTCTCGGATTTGTGATGACAGCCTTTCAAAGTACGTCCTGGTACCTCAAGGATTTACCCAGGTAGTTCCATAGGCTTGATGCCTCGGGGGGATAGACATGGGCAGGATAGTTGAGTGTGATTGGAGAGTGCATGGCTTTAAGCAAATCTAGAACTTATTTTTGGGGTTTTCTTTCTTCCATGAGCACTGTATGATGACTATTGAATTTGGAGCAGAAAGTTTTGGTTTTTTTTTGTTTCCGGTTTGAGTACTACCATACTTATATTGATGCATATTGTATACTTTGTGATATGAACTGTATTTTCTGTGTATATCTGTGTTTCATTATCTTTATTGAAAATTCAACAAGCATATTTTGTAAAAAAAAATTAAAATCACACACCTTAAATGCTTCCACACCATCTGGATCTTCCAGCAGGCTGTCCAGAGACGAGGACCACTTCTGAGTCCCTTTCAGGTTTTGGACATCTTGGACAATAGACCCCTCATTGCTGTGAATTTCTGGAGCAGAATCATATAAGGGATCATAAACAGTGGCACAATGTAATACATGGTTACAGTGTTTATCATCATCATCTCAGTGCTGGCTGTAAAAGTATATGTCCAATCACTGCAGTTTTCTACAGGCAATACAGGAATTATCTGACATAATGTAAGTACATAATGTTTAATAGCCATACTGAAGGGCTCCCCTGTGTCTGGGAGATATTGAGATCAAAGTATATATACAGGACCAGGATTCATATACAGTGCCACGTATCATGTTATGTGTTTCCTGCCTCCTACACAAGTTCAGTTATGTGACAAGGGCTTGTGTATCATTATCTTAAACTGACAAGTGATTTGATATTGTGATCACAAGGGGCATCTAAATGCCAACAAGTCACTTTATCTTCCCACAGCGACTTCCGTAAACAGTGGAGAATTTCTCAGTGTTTCCAGTCCGGTGAGAAGGGTGGCACAAAACCCACAGTGCACAAAGAGACTGATACTCAAATAGTTACCATATAAAGTTGTGTAAAAATTGTATGTTAACTCATGGAAATTGTTGGCCTTTTTTAACACATTAAACAGGTAAACTTACATAAATGCCATTTAAATTGTTTATACCATGAAAATACTAATAGATTTAATTATGTGCTGTGTAAATGTTTAAAAAGTAAGGAACCCCTTAGGCTGATATGCAAAATCAATGCAAAATTACATTGTACACAACATATACAGTGCTGCTTGAAAGTATGTGAACCCCTCAATGTAAGTGTTTTTGTTGTTTAACCATGAAAAGATTTTCTCATTTCTATCATCACCATTTGTTTATTCATTGAAATGGTCCGATATATGTCATCAATTTGCAATGTACTTGTTTTGTATGTTTGTTTAAGTCGCCCAAAACTCATGAAACATGACTTAGTTGTATGTGCAAAAAGTAAGTGAACCCCGAGCTGCATTGGTTTTTAAGTCGACAGGTAAAAGAACCCCAGGTGGAAAACCACTTGGGTGCTTAATTAAATCATCACTTAAGCAGACCATGAATTTGGCCTGGCCACTATTAAAAGAGAGAGGAAACCAAACCACGAACCACTATGGGTCCCATACAAATCAACAATGTCCAAAGAGCCAAAGGAGATATCCGAGGACTGAAGAAGAGGTAAGTGACATCCCATCCAGTCTGGGAACGTCCTATAAGAACCTCTCCAAAAAGATTCCAGCTCCATCCATCCACTGTAACGACAGATAATTCAAATGGGAGTCCTTCCACATGACAGCAACATTTGCCTATAAAGGGACGCCCTCAAAAAAAATATCACCCAGAAACAGAAAAAATAATAAACCAGGTAAAGGCCACCACCACATCACCTCTAGATACGTTGCAGGCCTCTCTGGCAGCATCTGTGACAAATGTGCCATGCGTCTACAATCAGACAGAAATTGAATAGCCTGGACATTCATGGGATGGGGTGCTAGAAGGAAGGCCTCTGCTCTCAAAAAACACAAAACTGCCCATTTCAACTTTTTGCCCAAAGATCATTGGAACAAACCACCACCAGAGGCCTTCGGGAATCAATCCTCTGGACAGACGAGTCAAAATCGAATTATTGGTCACAATCAAACGACATGTTTTTGGGAGAAAAATTCAAACACGGCCTATGACGAAAAGAAACCTCTTCCCAAACGTGAAGTATGGCGGTGGAATTGAAGTCTGGCTGCTTTTCCTTGCTGCTGGCCTGGGACGACTCCATATTGGTCCAGGAAAATCATGAATTTCCTTTTCGGTTATCAACAGATTCTCCGAACCCAGATCTCCTGCCATCTAGTTTTCAGGAGTTGAAAGCTGGGACGAAGATGGATTAATCAACAAGACAATGACCCAACATTCCAAGCAAGAGGACAAAGGAAATGGCTTCGAAAAAGAGGATTCGCCACTCTGTATTGGCCCCAGTCAAAGTCCGGAACCTTTACCCCAATTGAAATGTTGTGGAGAAGACTGAAAAGTTTGTACAATGCTAGATGTCCCTCCACGTCTCTCACAACTGTCTGGAGTTCTTGGCAAGGAGGATGTGGGAAAAAATAAAATCCCCCATAGCAGATGTTGAGAGACTGGTTAGTGGTTTACAGGAGACGTTTAGTCTTTTTGGAGTATGGCTGCAAGGGAGGGAGCCACAAGCTACTAATACAAGGGTCCACATACTTATGCCACATGTAAGAATTTTTCCGTTTTTTTGGGACATAACCTCCTGTGTTTTTACTTAATATGAAAATCTATCCTTCTTTTGTGTGTGGTCCCTACTATTTGGAAGGTGGTGCTTGACAAATTGTGCTTTTAGATGTATGTCTAATAAAAGGTTTCTTTAAATTTTTTTTTTTGTCACAAACAGTGACCATGTCTGGAGGGTTCACATACTTTCAAGCAGCACTGTATGTGGGTTTCCACCAATAAACAGCATATGGCAAATCTCCCACAACATTTCAGTGGGTTGTAAACCTTTATCTTACCCTCCATTTCTTACAGGAATTGATAGTCTGCTTGGTATCATAATTATGCTCAAAGATTAATTTCTGCTTCAACTTTTGAGATGGTCTCAGATTCTCTAGAGCACAATTTGTAATATTCCCAAATTCAATTCATACATGACCTCATCATTTACTGCATCTGTGCAGATCCTGACACAGAATACTATTTATATATATTACCATGTATCAAATTTGATACATTTTATTTTAAATTATATCTTTAATTTGTGCCACACATCTGTCTTTCTGGGAGACCAATTCTGTCTTCAGCCCATAGCACAATGTTTTTGCCTATATGTTCCATGGCAAACATGTAGAGTTGTGCTGTTGCTTTTTATGGACGGTCTCCAAAAATGTGTTACTGTTAACTTGAGAATTTGCTGGGCTGCGCAGTCCTGTGCAAAATAGCACTCAAATCTTGCATATATATCTTAAGGTGGACATAGATGGTTAGATTTGCATCTGATTTCGCAGTGGATCGAACGCCCTGCACGTTCTCAGCAGCGAGCAATCTGTCACAACCTAAAATTGGGCTATAAATCGTCCCAGAAATCGATCTGACAAATTACAGACATGTCCGTAATGTGAAGGTCGATCTCATTACTTTGGATGGGGATCTGAGTCCCCATCCAAAGTAAATGCTGGCACACAAAGGGTACGCAGCTGATTCTTATCACGACCACCCGTGCATGATGAGGTCACCATGCGTGGTCAATCTGCTAAGAAATTGAGGGGGGGGGGGCGCGCCAGCCCTCATTCTAAATCTGCATTGAATGGGGGGGAGGCCTCGATAATGTTGCTAAATAGAAAAGGGGGGCCCAGCAAGGAAAGTTTGGGAACCACTGCCTTAACTAAAATGGATTTGTAAAATGGATGTCAGGGTGTACTCATTTTTTTTTATGTTCCATGGGACAAATCAGAATTTGTCTGATAAGAATGAATACATTTAGCCATAAAGATCAAATGTTTACTTGTTTAAATTAAGACAAGGTCCAAACTATTTCCATGAGTTCTAGTTTACCTTTTTTTACTGATTTATGAACATGGTGATAGAATAAAAATGAGTAAGGTGTACACAACGAATAGAGTACATAGTGTAAATAATATGCTGGTATATATCCGGGGGTGTACATAAGTGGTACTCTGGTACTCAAAAGGGGCCAAAAACTAGCTATGCATTATTGTTACAAAGCTCATATGTGTACTAACAACTTGGAGGCACTCCATGTCTGGGCGGCCGCAGCAAAATGTTAAATGTATACAGTTTATGTCACTTGGATACCTGCAGGGAAATATGAATAACTATGAAAGGTTGCAGTTAGCGGTGTGAAATTGGGAATGTAAAGATTGGACTTTTAAGGGTGTTGGAGATCTGAGGGATGAAAGTCAGAGTAGACATATGTAAGGGTAAAATCTGACAAGAGAAAAGCACTGTGTGACAGCTGGAATGTGACTATGAAATGATGACATCTGGACTGCAGGTAATATCAGAGGTTAGTTACTAAGTCAGAAAATTGCAGGGTTGCACTACTGAGGTATGACATCTGGGGGTTCAAACATATTGTACTGTGAGAGTTACATTTGACCCATAGCAAGCTGACCTGTGCATGGATACAGCTAATCGGATGCTCAATCAAGAACAGGGAGGTCCATCTGCAGCAGTGAGGTAGACCACCCTACATATGGGGTGAGTACCAAACACCATCTCCTGGTACTCATCTGAGGAGCTCACTACAAAAGTTATGTGCACCCCTTTCTATATACCATAGGTTAGCAAGGAAACATAGACATGTAATGGTAAAAGAAGAGTCCACTTCCCCACAGCCAAGAATGACTCCTTAACTGCATATAGGATCAGAGTGAGACCAGTTAATGGTTAAAACACTCAGGGTGTAATAATAATAATTCTATGGTGACACTAAGGATAACATGGAATTTTTAAGGTATAAAAACCTGAAACCCATCAGTCTTGGTTGTTTGCAATGATGCCCACTGATAAACAAATGTGACCAACCACTTCTCATAATTACAGAGACATTAGGGAATAATCTTATAGTTTCCCAAAAGGGACACTATTCAATGAGCAATGTTCAACAGAGAGGATCAAGGTAATACCTCAGATTCATGCTTTTGAAATGTCCACCAATTCCAGAAATGTTGTTCCTATCAGAACAACGCTAAACCAAACAGGTGAGGTCTCTTTTCATTATTGTTCTTAAACATTCTACTCCTGGGACCTCCCTTAACTTGTCTCCGCTCATTGCTGCTCCTAGAACTTTCCATCACTTTTCCCAAATGCTCCTAGGGCTTGCCCCCCCCACACACACACACCCATAGGGAACCCTACCATTGTTCACCATTGCTAGGACTGCCCACCACTACTCTCCATACCTCACTCCCAGGACCTCTTACCACTCTTTCCCATTGCTGCTAGGGCAGCCCACCATTACCCACCTCCATGCATCACTCCCAGGACCTCTTACCACTCTTCCCCATTGCTGCTAGGGCAGCCTACCACTGCTACTGTACATGCATCACCCCCAGGACCTCCTACCACACTTTTGTTTTGTGGCTCCAAGGACCTAACACCAGATCAAAGCCGCTATACAAAAAACTGCTGAGTGTGATCTTTAGCCAGGAAGGAAATGACTGTACATGACCTCAGTCCGAAATTCTGACATCTCTGTGGTACAATCAATGTTAGAACGTGTATAGCAAATGAAAGTTAAAAGATGAATTATTGTTACTGTTTACAAGCCTTAATACATGCAGCCACAGGAGATATCCTATATAAACAGATATTTTACCGGGCTTTTACAGAAATCCTTTGTCCCTAAAGTCCTAAATCCCCCTCCCTCTGTCTCTACACCCCAAACAGATTAAAAGATACACATTGGCTTGTCCTCCTCCAGCACTGTGCATAGGACAGGCCTGGTCCTGTCTAATCAGTAAGTTCCCTGCAAGTCGCAGCTGGAAACAGAAGCATGAGGAGGATGTATCGCAATCTCCTCCAGACTTACAGTGCCTAAACTTCCCTTTTCACCTTGTACATTTCCTCTTATGTAACCACACATATTGCTACTGATCCAACAAAAAATCCTAAACTGTGACCCAACAATTACAAAACTCCACACACTAGAGCAGTGGTTCCCAAACTTTCTTGCAGGGCCCCCCCTTTTCTATTAAGGGACATTATCGAGCCCCCCCTCCCCATTCAAACACAGCTTAAGAATAAGAGCCAGCGCCCCCCCCCCCCCCCCCCGAAATTCCTTTGCCCCCATACTAGAGTATGCAATGTGGCTCCATACAACAGGTACCCTAGCAAAAGCCCTCCATTTCAGAGAAGTAACTGTGAAATATCACTGGTGTAGTGACATATATTATTATAATACCCAAATAATGGTTCTCTGTATGTACCTCTACAGTAGCTCCCTGTGTACTGACATATACTACTATAATACCTCTTTGTTTCATGACATCTACCCTATAATATCCCTTCAATATTATATATATATCGCAACAATATTTATGGAATCCACTGCCTATATTGTAAAACAGCTTAAGGTCATAATATGAAAAGCTACATACAAGAACTTATGAAGGTTTTTAAAAGATTGTGTCTATTTTGGGAGCTTTTCCATGTGATGATTCTTTGTATTTAAGCTAATATTGTACTTTGCATACACACTCATATTACCCCTCTGTATACTTGCATTGTCCATATACTATTTTAATATACTGTCATGTACGCAATAATAATTTAATATTACCTCTATTTATGCATTCATATACCTCTATAATACCTTGCTAAATACTGATTTGTACTGTATACTCACATTCACCTTTTTAGTACTCTTCTGTATGCTGACATAATGAAACTTTCTGTATACTAACATATACCCTTAAAATGCCCTTCTGTATATGGACATGCTCCCCTATATTAACCTTCTATATAGTAATATATACCCCTATATTAACCTTCTGTATACTGGAGTGTACCCCTAAAATACCATTCTGCATACTGGAGTGTACCCCTATCATACTCTTTTGTATACTATTATGTACCCCTATAATACCCTTCTGAATACTGACATGTTCCCATAGAAAAGCTTCTGAATGTTCCCCTATAACACCATGTAACAAAAACATACCCCCCCCCCCCCCCCCCCCCCCCCCATCCCATTTCCAATAAAATGATATTGGTCCAATGCATCTTGCCATGTAGTCATCTTAGCTGTTTAGGCTGAAGTCACCGTGTAAAATTTACTTTTTAAATGCTCAGTGCAACTTTCGTTAGCGTTTTCAGACACTCTTGAGCCCTAGAATACTGCTTCAAAGTACAAGTTAAACCAGAAAAAGTTTTTACATATGCAACCACGGAACATAAATGCCAGTGTACGCTTCCCCATTTGCTCCAGTAATAATGACTGACATGTATTGAGGTTTACAAACACAGAATACAATGACTTTTTAGCCATGAATCTACCATTTCTATGGTATTCCCAATGTTGGCACTGCCAGTGATCAGAGTAGGTACTTCCTGGGCTCCAACCTGTGGAGAGCTGGACAGAGGAGATGTGTCTGGAAATGGTAAAGTCATGAGAGGACAGAGCTGGTGGGATGGTGGTGGCAGACAGCTAAGAGCACCCAGTATTGTGCCCCAGGTGGGCTCTCCTACCTGATGGTGGCCTCTTCCTGCTCAGCCGGCTGACTGCCCGCGTGAACATCTTCTGCACCTCTGGATTTGTCTTCTGTCAGCTCTGCAGCTGTGCAGCCTGATGGTGGCTCCCCCCTCTGAAACCACAGATCCCTCCCTTCCCCAGGGTGTCTCTCTGACAGTCTTACAAGCCTCCATGTCTCATAGCAGGCTGAGTGTCTCCGCCATACAGTGTCACACCACTATGACTCTCTCTATTGGAATTATACTCGAACTCTGTGATGGGATGAGACACAACTGTGTGTGTAATGGGCCAAACTTATCCTAACTTTATTACATTTAAGAAGCCCTGCTCTATCAGTGTGTGTGTCTGTGTCTATTGTACAACTTTACAACACTTTGTGCGTCTATCATAGAATTTCACAACACTGTGTGTGTGGCTGTCCTACAATCTCACAGCTCTCTGTGTGTCTCTCATACAATCTTGCAGCACTGCGTGTAACTATTGTACAATCTCACGGCACTGTGTGTGTCCATCACACAATCTCACAGCACTATGTGTGTCCATCATACAATCTTACACTGCTATGTGTGTCTATCATGATGGTTATAGGTAACCTTGATGGTTATAGTGGGTGACTGGAAAGAAAGAGGCCACTTCACCCAGTGCTAGGCTCAGCAACAGAGGCTGGCACAGGAAGTGGATAAGGAAGGCACTGAGGATGACTTGCTGCTGCTGCTAGCCTGATGTCCTGAGTAGGGATGGTAGAAAAATTTGCAGTGCGAATTTTAAAGTAGAAATTTCGACTTTTTCGCCGAAAATTTGCATAGTCGAATTTTGATGGGGTCATTTCGACCAGAAAATCAGCCTGATATTTTTACTGAAATCGAAATTTCAACTTCGCTTTTTCCCAGCATGATTACAGTGTCACAGATGATGCCGGAATTGTGCTGAGCACCTCCTAAAAAGCGTAAATTGACTCAGCATCCTTTTTTTTAAAAGCGTGCCACATGCGCAACACTCAGGAGGTTAAAGTGGACCTACCACCAGAAGTTCATGTTTGCATGAATGGCACTATAAGTGTTGATAATAGGGAGGATGGCATAAAAAACCCCTAAAACTGTAATGAGTAATTTAAGAAGGTCCCTCCTCTGTCCCTGGCTCTTTTAACAAGCATCACAGCGCCCCCGGAAGAGCTCAACATCTGCATTGAAATGTACACAGACAAATTTTCCCATAGAAAACTAATATAAATGGCCCCCGGTGGCCACTTGTGATATTGCCACTGTGCTAACCCCCAGAAGCCTCACAAATAAAGATGGAATATTTAATATGATTCCAGGGAACAGAAGATAAGTATATATATTTTTTGAAATGCTTTGTACAGCGCTGCGTAATATGTTGGTGCTATATAAATAAATGATAATAATAATAATACACCACAATTGTACCTGCTCAGAGGTAAGTCAAACTTTAATTTTACAAATATATATATAAGTGTTTGCTATTTAGTGCATTTGTGAGGGTTTTCAACCCTAGCTATTCTTCAAACTCTTGGTGGACCGAGGGTAGAACAATAAAGGCCAATGAGGGGTCAATATTTTTTCGACTCAATCATATTGCGCAAAAGAAAATCGATAGCCAGTTGAACATTGATCGTTTGTACCATCACATAGTGTTATAGATTCACAGATGATAAATTTGTTTAAGCATCATTACCACTTTCTGCCACAAGAGGGCACATGGAAACCAAACAATGACATGTAAATTGAATTGAATGCATCAGTAGAGTGTTGTACTATGTTATCGCATAGCCATTGATGAATACAGAAAGTTTGGAGTGCAAGCGATACCGTTTATTGGCTAACTGAAGTCATTAGAAAAGCAAGCTTTCAGGATGTCTCAGATCCCTTCTTCAGACTTGTACCTACCTGAAGAAGGGATCTGCGACATCCTGAAAGCTTGCTTTTCTAATGACTTCAGTTAGCCAATAAATGTATCACTATCGAATGAACTTACTGACATGTCTGATCGATTTAACCTCCCTAGCGCACTGCTGAGGTCCAGATTTCTGTACCAGAAGCGCACCATA
>CM070037.1:76264434-76279768 GCA_036250615.1 Ptychadena robeensis
ATGGGTCAAACCAGGTGGACAGAAATCATTTCCCATTTGATCAACTTCAAAATAAGGATTTTGTGGTCAATTGAAAAGAAATATTGTGTATGGTTACCCTTACTCTTTTTCACACTGAATAACAGAAACCATACATGATGTACATTACATGTATTATAAGCAGGGGTGCACTCAGATGAGTACCAGGAGATGGTGTTTGGTACGCACCCCATATGTAGGGTGGTTATTATAAGTGCCATCTTCCTCACTGTCTCCCTCACTGTCCTCTGCCTCAGCTTCCTGCATGGTAGATTCTGCTGCAGGTGGATTTCCCCTTTCTTTATTGATCCTCTGATTAGTTGTCTCCATCCACAGGTCACCAGCTGGCGTGTCTCCAAGGTGTGAAAAAGCAGCGCCTGATACTGTTCCAGCGCTGTTTTTCACGTCTTTGGTATGCTAAATGAAAAGGGCCTTAAGCCATGGGCAAACTGCCTGCAAGTCGTGGTTGAACCTCCATCAAACGTTCCAGCGCACATCTTTTTTTGCCCAGCGCAGGGAAACAGCAGTGGACACATGGCCTTTCATATGTCTACTCTTACTTTCAATCCCCAGATCTCCAACAACCTTAAAAGTCCAATCTTTTATAGTAATTTACATTCCCAGTTTGACACCCCAAACTGCAACCGTTCATGGTTATTAATGTTTCCCAAGTGACATAAATTGTATACATTTAACAATAATTATTTTTTTGAATTTACTATTTAAAAAATATAATAATGCATGCATTGGAGGTGCAACACCAATTTCAGCCAGAATGTCGCTAGTGAGCACTTGTTGTCACACATGGAGGAAGGAGAAAGGGAGGGGGGAAGCTTATGGTTTCTCTCTGACAGTCAAATTCCTTGTAGTATGCAAATACAATCAGTAACAATATTCGTCTGCATAACTAGGTGTTGACCTCATTTGCATACTGGCGGACCACTTATGTGCACCCCGATTATAAGTACTTTTAGTGCAGTTTCCCTTCTTTAAATGAGTAAATCCCCCCATACACCTTTACATCATGCCATACAATTTCCTTTAGATCTACCAACAACTATGTAGTCCCGGGTCCTCCCTGATAGAATGCATAATGATTGGAAGGTTTAGAAAGGTCCTCATATTACATGGTTTTGGTAGAACAAAAGCTGATTGTACAGAAATTGTATGGTGAGATTGTTAGGTGTATGGGGACCTTAATTGATTCATACAGCAGCACTAAAGCACAGGTATTGTAGGTGGAGACATACAATGTACTGCAGCCTTGGTGAACTGTCTTTGGCTACCTACCAGTTAAAGAGAGATGTTGTTGATTGTGGACAAGTTACTGAGGATCTACACTTAAAAGGTGAAAACCTTTTTTTTTAAGAACATCTGGAAATGTTAATGAAGAGTAAGCAGTTCTTCCTGAAAACAATTCCTTTTACCGTGGATTCCTTCCTTCACCTGAACACACCTGTGCTCTGAGCGGAATATCTGTAGAGTGAAGTCATCGGAGGTATTGCTGGGTCGGTGATGTCACTACTATGATAGTTATCATTTTCCGTACTGTAAATACATCTTTAATTTCAATGTAGGCATCTGCTTCATCCATTCTGTTGCTCTCCCTTTACTGGTGCAATTGCTTCTTCAATGTTTGGCGTGTCTAAGATGTGCAAGCACTAAGGTGGCCACCTTTACACAGAACATGTATAAGAACAAGAGTTCCATAAACTGAGATCTGTTGGTTAACCTCCCTAGCGCACTGCTGAGGTCCAGATTTCTGTTCCAAAAGTGCACCATAGACTTCAATGGTAAATTTTTCTTTATGTTGTAGGCCTGTAACTTCCCAAAATATGTCCGTACAAGGGTCTAATAGACATCCTGAATATAATAATGTTTGTAACACACAATTATTATAAAAAAAGTACATTAAAAAAATTATAAAATGTAGCATTTGAATGCTAAAATCTCTTAAATACTTATTTGGTATGAAAGATTTCAAAACAGTATTTATGTTTGTTTATAATAAAATTTTTATTACAATTGGAAATGTGTTTTGTTTTACTTTGAATTGTATTGGATACAGTTATCTCTGTATCCAATACAATGGCATTTGACACCCTCTGAAAGGGTTAACTTCAAAGAGCACATCTGGGAAAGACAATGGGGGTGATATTCCAGGTGTGCCCCTTGAAGATGGCCCAATTTGCATATAAATGTCCCGTGTCTCACGAAGGGGGGGGGGGTTGACATTCATATGCAAATTGGGCAAAAAAAAAGCAAGCTTCAGATCCCCCAGACAGCACAGAGCAGAATGTGCTGCTGTGGGGATCTGAATTGAGCTGGACGGCTCCATCTCGTCAGCTGCAATACAAGACAAGGGAGTACAGGACGAGATGGTGCCGTCCCGACCGCTAGGGCGGTTAAGCCTAGTCTCTGGGAACAGAAATAGTAAAACCACTTTTTGTGTAAGAAATTGGAGCTATTTCTTCATTACAATTTTTTGCAGCCAGAATAAGAATTTGTTCAAGTTATACCCTTGTCAGACTTCGCACATCATTAGAACCCATGGCCCTGTGCAGCTTTCATTCTTCTGGGGGTAAATACCTGAAGTAAAGCGTATGGGCACAGGGGGCACCATTTTTCTTAACAGGAACTACAGCCAGTTCCATTGACTTGTATGTATGTCCATTGGCTCTGTATGTCCCAACTTACAGTGCAATTACAGCCATCACTATCAAGAGAACTCACAATCTAATGTCCCTATCATGTATATTTTACTAACAGATGTCACTGTCCAAGTCATTTGTTATATAGAGATTCTTTAGGGGAGGCCAATTACCTTAGCAGCATGTCTTAGGAGAGAGAAGTGACAACCACATGACGCCAGTGACGAGGGTTGGGAAACCGGCGCCCCTTCATTAACTATGGTGCCCCGCCCCTTTTCCAGAACCCCGGCCATATAGAAAAATTACCACAACTTTCCAGGGGTATCTATCGGGTTTTCTCGATCCCCGCTCCTGTAACGTTTGGGACAATCTGGGCAGGAGGGCAAATCTGGTCTTTTATTGGACATTTGATTTTACATGTGTTATAGTATGACATGTTGCTTGTTCCAGAGTCAAAGATGAACAGAGGAGTGCAACAGGAACATCAATGAAAATTTTATATGAGTTTACCAACATTCTTCAATACTTGGGAGCAGTGCTAAAGTTCTGATCCCTGTCGCCCCAAAGCTCGGCCGGCCAGAGAACAGACATGTCCCTAAATCTCTGGCCGATGCCATAAGTTTGAAAACTAACGGCATCGGCCAGATTTTTACAGACATGTCCGAGATTTGGGGCGACGGGTCAGAACTTCAGTATTGCAGAATGTTGGTAAACTCATATTAAATTTCCTGTTGCACTCCTCTGTTCATCTTTGATTCTGGAACAAGCAACATGTCATAACACATTTAAAATCAAATGTCCAATAAAAGACACACACTGTGACCAGATTTGTCCCCCTGCCCAGATTTAACACCACTGGTCTGGCGGTCGGCGGGCGATTTTGATGCTGAGCGATGGCCGCGGCTCGTTACGTGTATGAAGACATTAACAGTTCTTACCACAACATTGTTTTCCACACGATGCAGTTGTGCCGGACCATTGGATAAGGATAAAGAGAGAACATGGGAAAAGCTGTGGAGAACACACATTTTCCCACAGCTCAACAATTTGTATACAAACATTTGGCAGACCATGAAAGACATCCTCTTTATTACACAAGCTGCCCTGGGACATTCTTAGTCCGAGACAGCACACACGAGGCGCAAGGTGTAAAATGAAGTCTCAAATGGCAGCTGCAAAAACATGTAGCAGAGCTGATTCACAGCAATCACTTTTCTCAATGAATGATTGCTGCGGACATTCTGCATAAAGCCCCCTATACAACCTTAGATCACTTCATAGAATTATCTTTAGATCTACCAACAACTATGTAGTGCCGGGTCCTCCCTGATAGAATACATAGAGATTGGAAGGTTAGAAAGGTCCACATATTACATGGTTTAGGTAGAAGAAAAGTTGACAGATATTGTATGGTAACATTGTAAGGTGTATGGGGGGCTTTACAGAGTAAAGAAAACTAATAAGGGGTGTGTGTACTGAACAGAACCAACAAACAGCCAAAACAGCAGTGAATAGATTTTAGGTTAAATCAGAAGAAACAACAAAAAACATATACAAAATATCATTACAATGAGCCCCATACACACAAACTGCTGAAGATTGAGGTCATGTTATAAGCCCCCCCCCCCAGCGTGATGACACGCACCCATACGCCACACGCTGGCATATACTTTGGTTGGGAACGCTGGTCATCTGAAGAAAAACAGATATGCCCGCTCTTTGGAGCGCCGTCTTCGATCCACAGCTGAATTTCGCCCGATCGATTGCCACGAGCGCACATGGCGGTTGTGGATGGAAGCATCTATCGCCGGCTCTAGAAATCATATAGTATGGAAGGACTACACTGAGATATACAGTGACACAATTAGACAAAGGCAGCTAAAGAATCTGAAGTTGTCACTATATTGGTCTCATGTAAAGCTAGGCATAGCTGTGGTCACCACACCGGCTGTGAGCTTCTGAGAGACAGACACAGGATGGATGTGTCTCCACCCACAGTCTACTTGTGTAATGTACCCAGCCAGGCTCCGCCCCCTTTCCTTTGTCCCAACTCTCAGCTGACAGAGCCGAGAGCCAGAGCTGAGCCGGGCTATGTGCTGTGCAGAAGAAGCCCACCTCCTTTGCAGCCATGTCTCACTCTCAGCTGCCTCTCAGATCGACCGGGATTTACAGACATGTACGTTTTGCTTTGTAAACTAGGGCAACCAGGCTGGAACAAAAGGGAGATTGGTGCCCTGGGTGAGCACCCCCTCTTCCCACCCACCAGGGGTGCTCCTGGTGACTGGGGAGAGAGGCAATCTTCTCTCCAGGGGGGTGTAGGTGGTGTGCTGCTGGTCATCGGGGGGAGAGACTATCGTATCTCTGGGGGGGGGGGGGGGGGGGGGGTGGCTCCTTGTAAATGGGGAGACCACCTTCTCTCACCTGGGCAGCTGTGCGCTGGATAGGTGGGTGCGCTGAGGGGAGGCATCTGGTCATCGGATAAAAATTTGGTGCGCAGATAACACTCCCCCAGCAGTGGCAGTTTTGGCATGGGCAACCTGGACGAAATTTTTTCTGATGCCCATATGTCTTCCCCACAGCGTGCCCACCTATCTGCACATGGAGAGTGGAGTAGAGGAGACTCACCAGCACCCCCCAGGAGTGCAGATACTTTCCGGGGGTGGGTGTATGGAAACAATTCCTAAAGACAGTTTTGAGGTTAATAGAGATGGTGGAATTCTTTCAACTAGCTGACTTTGTGAGTAGACTGCAAAATTCCAGAATCACCAAAATTGCTGTAGATGCAGTGAAGGGTTGTGGGAACAATAAAAAAAATAAAAGGGTATTGCTCTAGCATATGAAGATTTCGCATGAATGAAAATTCTGACGTGACTTTAAACGTAATCTATGCTTCTCTACATCTCCAGCAATTTTGGCGATGATAGGTTTAGGTCAGGTTTAGCAAGATTGATTCCTTAAATTAATTTGCGAGTAAAGTGTGTGAATATGGGCCAATCAGACACAAATCTTTGGAAACACCAAAAAAACCACTTAAGCAGGATACAGACGTGGAGATATGGGTCAAATCGATGGCCGTTTCAAGCGACTAAAGACCACGGGTCTCCAGGCAAAGCTCGGCTGAGGAGCTGGGGAGAGGCAGTTCTCATCTCCCCGGCTTCTCCGATATCGGACAGCAGCGTGATGACGTCATCACGCTGCTGCAGGGTACATCGGACGGCTCGAATATCCAGCTAACTGTACTCATCTGAACAATTATTGTTATAAGTGCATTTGAAAGAATGTTCCACTTCTTTGCTTTAATAAACTCCTGGTTTACTTTGGCTGTATGTGTTGTGTCATTGTCCATCTGTATTATGAAACACCTCCCAATCCAATCATTGTGACTGCATTTAATTGGATGTGAGCAGACAGTATTTCCCTGAACCCCTCAGAATTCATTCGGCAGATCTGTCCTGTCAAATTATTAGCCATGGCCGTCACACTACATTGCTATGCTTTGGGTCATGAGCCGTTCCACCCCTCCTCCATACGTGTTTCTTGCCATCATTCAGGTAAAGATTGATCTTGGTTTCATTGGTGGAGACGTCACCACAGGTAAGTATGCCAGAGTGCAGCTTGGGGTAAGTATTGTAAGTAAACAAACTCACCCTCAACTAACTGCACAAGAGGTTAAGGAAGGTTTTTTCAACTGAATAGAAGCTACTTTGACTGCCTGTTGTCTATTCCAGGTGATTTCTCTGCTTTATTAATAATAACATAATAAAGGAAAATGGCCATAATATACTTGATGTGACAGGTGCAAGATGCACGAGCAAATCAGATTGTCCCCTACAATTTCCAAAAATTTTTATGATGATACCATGTTCAGGAGCTTTGCAATTTACACATTTTGCTAGTCGAGATTTTGTAACAATCTCTAGTCAGCAGATTTTCTGTAGGAAGTAAAATTATGTATTTCACCTCTTCCTAGAGGTTGAAGAATTGGACAAATCTGTGCATTCATATCACATTTCCAACAGGGTAACGGGACAGTGCTGCAGACAAATCTGGTGCAGACACAGGGGTGTGATACTGTCCAGCAGTAAATGTGTAAAGCCCCCCATACACTGTACAATTTTACCATACAATTTCTGTACAAGCAACTTTTCTTCTACCAAAACCATGTAATATGAGGACCTTTCTAAACCTTCTAATCACTATGTATTCTATCAGGGAGGCCACTATACTACATAGGTGTTGGTAGATCTAATGGAAATTGTATGGAGTGATCTTAAGGTGTATGGAGGGCTTCACTCACTTCTTTCAATCAAATTCAGATAAATGCCAAATCTGTAAAGCATTAAACACAATTCCTGCATTGGTCTTCTGAAAAGCTGACATTAGGGAAGAAATGTAAAAGTAATTAAATTCGTAGGAGTGGATCTGTCAGATGTATCACTGGTATTGTCTTGAACCCTTTTGTGGACAGGAAATCCCAGCAGAGTAGCTCCAGATAAGACACTCTCTGTACATTGTTGCATTCATCTTTCTTTTTATTCTGACTGCTCTACCAGTTCCTGCCACTGAGAAATATCCCCACAGCATGATGCTGATGCCACCACCATGCTTCACTGTAGGGACGGTCTTGGCCTGGTGATGAGTGGCGCCTGATTTCCTCCAAACGTGAAACCTGGCATTTACACCAAATATTTCACATTTTGTTTCTCATGGTCTGAGAATCCTTCGGGTGCCTTTTGCCAGGATGATATGTGACTTTCATCTGGCCACTCTACCCTACAGACCTGATTGGTGGATTGCTGCAAGGTTGTCCTGGAAGGTTCTTCTCTCTCCACTGAGGACCTATGACCATTGGGTTGTTGGTCATGTCCTGCCCTTCTCTTCCGCTTGTTCCATTTCGATGCCTCCCAGCTCTACGACGAGTCCTGATGGTTATGAACTTCTTCCACTTAGAGGAGGGAGGCCACAGTGTTCATTGGGACCTCAAAGCAGCAGACATTTTTCTTTAACCTTCCCAAAAAAATTCTGTCTCAGAGGTTGCAGACAATTCCTTTGTCTTCATGCTTGGAAACATTAATAACTGTAAAAGGTTGCAGATAGGGGTGTTAAATTTGGATATAAATGACTAATCCCCCAAAAACATTGGACTTCTTAGGGTTTTGGAGATTTGGGGGTTGAAAGTCAGAATAGGCATATGTAAGGCCCTAGCTCCACATCCACTAAAAAACTTCATGTGGTGTGCGTTGGAAGAGGGTAACCTTATACGGCAAGTGGATCCCAAGCTCTATATTTTAACAGAATACGTTTAGGGTCATCTTAAGTGCCAGAAAATACAGTAAATAAACAGGGACCATACACACAAATGTCCAGCCTGGTGAAGCTCAGATCCATTTTTGAAAATCAACAAAAACATTGGTTACCCAGTGATAAAAAGAGAATACAACAGTCAATAAAACAAAAGTGGGAATGCTGCTGTATAGCCACAAATACTAATTTTTACTAACATTTGTACTCAAGTTTCCTGGTCTCTATCATGTGACCTACATGTTCCTTTACAACTTGCACACCCCTTTGTGTGCTCCCTCCCAAACTTGCTCAAAATCCTGTTCTCTTTTTAGTACTGAGAGCGGTACCATGCTTATTTCCTTGTACTCTCCCCCTTGGGCAGACACTGCCAAATCCATAACCAACTGTCTGAACCTTTTAAACAGAGTGGACCAAATTCAACTTTGCAGTGCAAACTGAAGCTGAGCTCAACTTCAGTCTGCATGCCATTAGCTAATTTACAATGTTGTGCATCTCATTAAAGCAGACATAAAGCATTATACAAATGTAACATAGGTGATGATTTATATTGACCTGGCCACAAGGCATTCCCTATGCAAGTGCAAAAAAGCAGATAAGTATGTTGTTAAAGCGAAACTACCACCTCCGCATCTCCCCCCGTGATGTACTTCCACAGCGGATGCAAGGGGACATGGGAAGTTAGACATCACGTCTGAAGTCTACCTTCCCATGTCCCCATGCACCTGCAGCCAGTCACATCTGAATAGGGTGACACAAATTGGTGGAGGGAGCAGGACCAGAAGAGTCTCACTCCATCTTGCAGACTGGAGGACACTCCAGATATGGCAGGCAGGGGAGCGAGCAGGCAGGAAAAGTGAGGTTTTTTTGGTTTGCTGTCCCAGGATGTAGGAGAGTTATATATACATTTTTTTATTTTTTATATCTGCTTTAACAATGAAACCCCTGAACTATTTCCTAGATTGCAAAAAATACATTCATTGAAACATGCAGGCTAAATTGTTAACATAAAGAAAAAAAAAACATTAAGAAATCATATTACCATGAACATTTATCAGTGTAATCCATACCTGATCTTCTGCTAGAGCCATGAAGACTGTGTCTGATCAGATCTGTGTACCAATAACACTTGCCCTGAGATACGCTACTGAAGGACATCTGTACCTGAAGACAAGCCAGTTGAGAGGGTTTCTGAAGCTGGAGACCATGCAGACCTCTGTGCCAAAGGTCCTGAAATGTTGTGGTCGTCACTCTTGGGTCAGGTTCTGCAACATGTGGAGGTTGACCAACCAAAGGTTTTATAAACGGAACAAAGTTCCATCTATGAGCAAGTTAGAGTGGGATACAAGAATCTTCCAACATGCCAAGTCCTTTGCACAGAAACGGTGCCAGGACTCCTTCCAAACACCACAGGCTATTATTTACTGCAAGGTTCATACAAGAACAAGGAATGAAGGACTGTTCCTAGACTCCTAGACTGTCTGATTCCTATGACAGCAAAGCCAGATGACATGGCCTGTCAATTACGGTATTGTTTGGACTATAAGACACTTCAATGTATAGGACACACCCTAAACTTTAGAGCATGCGATGGTCAATTTGCGCCCAATTCCCAATACATTGCAGATGGCAGCTCTCTTATCTGCACTGTGAGTAAGTTGAGCTAAAGCAGCTCAGCTCACAAAGAGTTAACACACAGCCAGAGGAAAGATCAGCCACAGTCAGATCTCTCCTATGTAGTGATTTAAGCCTGACAGCATATTGCTTGGCTCACTGTGTGTGAAAGCTGGCAGGGCGAGTCCAGCTTCACACACGAGCAGAGCTGGATGAGCGAGATGCCGGCTATCAGCACTTTCATCGGTCTCTGCTGTTCATTGTTTATATGAGTGGGGCTCCGCCAAACTAAACAATGAACTACAGAACTTCCATTTGACAGCTCCTCTGCCCCCTGGCTAATAATCTTGCCGGGGTAGCAAAGACGCTTCCACCCATGGCCAAGCAGCTGCAAATGTGATGCCCACAAATGTCTGTCAAACTTAGGATTCCAGGTGGACTAAAGTGCTTAAGTCTGAAAGCAGTAAATGGATCGTTTCCCTTTTGGCAGGGACTCTAAACGGAGTATTTATGAAGGCTTCCTTTTAGGTAACCTAATAAAAAGTCTGTCCCAGACAAGGTTGTGGCTCTGAGCAGTTAGGGCCTCCTTGTCGGCTAAAAACATTATCAGCTAATTTTTTGGATCTGCAGAAACTAGTCTGTGGGCCATTTCTACCCACTTAACTGAAAAATCTTAAAAATAACTACCCGTAATGCCGTAAAGGATGAAGAAGAATAGGAAAATTGCACACATTCATCATGAAACAGAAGCTCATGTTTACAGTCTTCATTTCAAAAGCTCTGTTCTGTCACTATTTTATGTGTGTATACAACGAGGGAAATTATTTGATCCTTTACTGCTTTGGTACATTTACCCTGTGACAAAGAAATATACTCAGTCGATAATTGTAATGGTAGGTTTATTATAGATATGAGACACGTTAACAACAAAAAACCCTCACAAACCCAGTGTACAAGTCAGCTATTAATGTGCATTGTAATGAGTGAAATAAATATTTGATCCGCTATCAACCAGCAAGATGTTAGCCTCTCAGTTGTCTTCATTTTATTTTGGTAATTCTTCTAATCCTAGCTTGTTATTACAGAACCTGTATAAAATAAAACCTGTCCAGAAGCAATTTATCAGATCGAAAACTTATTAACATGGCCAACCCCATAGGCTAAGGATGTCACAAACAAGACTGTAGACCTATACAAGCAGCTTAGTGACATATTTTGAGTCCTTTTTATTTACAAATTTACAGTGACGCTCCCTTGGGCAGGGGCTACATGCAAGAAATCTCATTGAACAGTTCCAATGATTGACAAGGGTGACAAGAAAACTATTGGTAGCACAATACACCATGATGGACTGAAATCTTGCAGCACCTGCAAGGTCCCCCTGCTCCAGACAACACATGTACAGGTCCATCTGCAATTTGTCATTGAACATCTGAATGATTCAGAGAACCAGGTGAAAATGTTGAGGTCAGAGGAGACCAAAACCAAGCTTTTTGGCATTAACTCAATTCTCTAGGTTTGGAGGAAGAGGAGTGCTACCTATGAGAGCCCAAGAACACCAATCCTACCCTTTTACCACGGAGGTGGGCACATTATGCTTTGGCAGTGTTTCTCTGCTAAGGGGACAGAACACCTTCAAACACCTCCTTCCTTGAGCCAGGATACTGAAATGGGTTCCTGGATGGGTATTGTAGCATGACAATGACACAAACCACATGGTCCCAGCAATACATTTGTGGCACAAGAAGAAGCACATTCAGTTTTAGTGGCTGAGCCATTCCAGACCATATTCCCATAGAAAATCTGTGGAGAGCTGAAGGACTTAGAGAAGATCTGCAAAGAGAAGCGGAATTAAATCCCTTCCGAGATATGAACAAACCTGGTGTTTAATTACAAAAAACACCAAGTCATCTTATGTGAAGGGATCAAATACTTATTTCTCTCATGACACGGCACACCAATCTCTGACTTTAGTGCACTGGGTTTGTGAGGGTGTTGTGTTCTGTCTTTCACAGCTACAGTAAATATACCATTCTGATTATAATCTAATTTCTATGTCAGAGGGCCAACATACAAAATCAGCAAAATATCAAATACCTTTTCCTCTGATTATATTTAATTCAAAGCTTATCTTCCGCTACACAAAACAGAAATGTGTATGATGTGTATCCAGCATGGGTATAGAGTGTGACCTGTGTGATTTGTATTCTTTGTGGAATGCAGGTGCCTGCTGTGTGGACATCACGTGTGATCTGTGTGTATTAAGTATTCAGTGTGTGTGTTAGATATACAAAGCTGTGTGTCAGACATTAAACGCTACTATTAAAAGTTAGTAAATATGTATTGATTGGATCATAAAAAAGAAAAAACAGAAAAATGCAGAAAATACATTTTACAGTTTTTATGTACCCCCAAGCACAGGCAACTGGGCCCACAGTATTTTACCAGACTATAACCAAATAATGCCCATCTGAAAATGAAATCCATCAAGCTGAAATATGTCAGTTAAATGGCACAGTGCAACGTACGTAAGATGATTTATTAAAAAGAAAATGTATATAGGCCAACACAGGACAGCCACTTCCATCCTCTTTTTCCAATGCAGGAGAATGAACATTTTAGAAAGAGCTGAAAAGAAGATTAAACAAGGTATTTACATACCAAACTTTCTGCAACAACAGAAGGTGACAAATAAAAACATGTTAAGAAAATTGAAATTAAGGCTTTTTTCTTGGAATATAATCATTGGCTCCTAGAGACAAGGACTAGAATACAGCAGCTACAGCTATATACAATGTATTGAGGCTGCCAAGATGGAATCCTTAGTAGCTCCAATAAAACATCAGACTGAGTGGGTCAGGCAGGCACAATGCTCCATCCTGACAATTCTGATATTCACTACATATCCCAAGACAGAGCAGTGTGGCCGCCGAACGCAGAACTGGAAGAAAAAGTACCCCAAAGTATCTAGCAAACACATAGGATTAGGGTTTCCAAGTGACAATAAATAAAATTGAGTTGTCAATAAGCTGCCACATGTGACAACACAAATTCCTGCCTTAACCAGCTTATAGAAAAGTGGCCGAACAGAAGGTGACTGGGGAGGGGGGGGCAGATTCAGCAATCCAAGGTCCGTCAAGTTCCACAATGCATCTCCTCCAGCAGCACTTTGTGAACATGATTGAATGAGACACCAATGGTTGAATAGAAAAGAGATCTGATGCCCCAATTTTCACTGACCACCCTAATCAAAATGTAGAGTCTTTAAAAGAAAGCAAAGTCGGTGAAAAAAACTGCTGTACTTCTAGTGAAACATTTCTCTAGCCAGTTCCATTAAATGGCTTTTTTTTTTTTTTTTTTTACAAAGAAAGAAAGCTGGGTCTGTTAAGACCAGTCCTGTACTCCGGGGAGAAAGGATTCTTAAAAAGCAAATTCTAGAAATTCATGTCCTTTAAAGCTGAGTGATGCTAAAGTTTCCAGAACAGTTTTCCGCTTGAAATAAATATTTTGCCTATGAATATTGGCCTCCTCTTCACATCATGCCCCTCAGCCTTTTTGTCTACATCGGTGAATCCCACATATACAAAAGTCCTTTCACTGTGTTTGGTAGCTGGTCATACTGTACCCTGAGGGGTTAGGTATGACTGGCGGTCCCTGTGCTGGTGGTGGAGGTTGGGCATTGAAGCCACCCATCCATGTAGCAGACTGAGATTGTCTACAAAACAAAAATATACATATATAAAATTAGGATTCAGTCAGCGTATCTAAAGACCATTTTTACTAAACTTCTAATATCACTTACTCCACTCCAAAGCTTTGCTGATTCCAAGCTTGTCCGTACATGCTGTAAGATGGCACCTGCCAACCATTGGCCACATATTGGCCATATTGTTGGGGACTCCCATACATCTGGCTCCACTGACCCCACTGAGTATAGTCCACCTGAAAGACATAAGACATGAGATACAGAATAGGCCTAAGAGGAGATGACAAAAGTATGAAGTGGTTCTATTACCATACATAGACCAAGGGAAGGGTAATAGAGCAAAATGTAGAGAGACAGCATAAAATAGGATTGAACCATACTGGTATTTTGGATACTTTGGGGCATATTGCATTTCTGATGACTTTTAAAAGTAGCCAAACAGTGTGGCCAGACAAAGGGTAAAACAAACTGAATTTTGTGGCACTTAACTAGTGGCATCACAAGCAGAAGTAAGGAAGTTCTGATTCTTCCATACATATATTTAGTCATTTCTGGAAGCCTCAATTAATAAAAGATGTTGATCAGATAAAAAGAGCCTTGGAGCTGAGCAACAAAATGGTGACATGTCTGGAATATAAAACACATCAAGAGGTGCTGCAGGAACTAAATATGCACAGCTTGGAGAAAAGGAGACAAAGAACTTTAATAAACAAACTGAAAAAGCTAATGAGATTGCCTCTAGTAGGTTCCACTACTTTGTACATAAACTCTCAGGAGAGTTTAGTTTCACCTGTGGAATACTCCCAGCCCTAAAAGTGCCCCGGATTAGATTTAGATTATCCAAGTGAACTGGACTTTGAGGGCTACACTGTCGGTTACAGTGAGAGCACAACCAGCATAACATTGAGGCCAACACCTTGGTGAACAATGGAGGTTCACCCGAACCATATAGAGAAGAATCCCAATAGCAAAATGAAGGAAGTGTACTAGAACAATGAGGATTTGCAGGTGCAAGAAGTTTCCCCATCACATATATGGTGGATTTTCATTTGGAAATGGGAAAATGGCAATGTTTATGTCAATGGAATAGTACAACAAAGGAACTTTTCTCAGAAGACTTCAGCCTTTTATAATATGACACATTCACAGCCACTTTTTTCATTTCCCATGCTTTCCACATCTGCTATATCCTTATATTTTTGGTTTACTTTAAAAGGCAATTCTCACCTATAATAGGTAGTTTCAGTTATTAACAGCTAATCAGTGACTAAATATCTGTTATATTTAAGACCTAAGGGAGATCTTTTAATCCCCACATCCAGAAAACCTCATGATTATACAAATCACATGACGGACAATTTATGAAAGCCTCTATTTACCTGCTGGAAGCCCTTTGACATGTCTGGTGTCTCTTTACCCCAATAGCATTTTACAACATGTCCTTCTATGGTGGTGCCATTCACAGAAACAATAGCATGAGCAGCACTGTCATGGCTTGAAAATCTAGAAGAACAAGAATAAAAGACAAATTGACAAAAACATTCATAAAATGAAATAGCACAATCATTTGCATGGCTCCACCCATTGTTCTGTATTGAAGATTTTTCCTTAAAGCGGTTGTAAACTCCAAAAAAAAAATCCCCCACATACATTACATGGACATATTACACACCTGTAAGCAGTAAACATCTGTGAAAACTGCTACAGAGAAAAAAAAAAGGTACTTACAATCTTCACTTCCTCATTCCCTAAAGCACCATCTTAAGTACTGGCGCCTGAATCTACTTCCGCTCATTCTGTTGAACATTACTAAGGTGCCCCTCTCCTGCAGACATATTTACCAATCCCAAAGGGTTTGGTATGGGAGGACAGTTCTGGTCCTTCCATACCAAACAGGAGACAGGAGACAGGAGACAGGAGTGAAGCTGAAGGAGGACACTGTAGGAGACCGGAGAGACTGAAGTGGTGGTGAAGGGGTTCAGTGTGGGTTCAGTGTGCAGGTGATATGGGGGTGACATGGATTTGGGGGGCACACAGGTAGGCT
>CM070037.1:76300010-76318382 GCA_036250615.1 Ptychadena robeensis
TTGATTGTTCGATGATCACGCTTCAGAAGCTTTGCAATTTTTAGAGTGCTGCATCCCTCTACAATATATCTCACTATTTTTGACTTTTCTAGTCTGTCAAGTCCTTCTTTTGACCCATTTTGCCAAAGGAAAGGAAGTTGCCTAATAATTATGCACACCTAATATAGGGTGTTGATGTCATTAGACCACACCCCTTCTCATTACAGAGATGCTCATCACCTAATATGCTTAATTGGTAGTAGGCTTTCAAGCCTATACAGCTTGGAGTAAGACAACATGCATAAAGAGGATGATGTGGTCAAAATACTCATTTGCCTAATAATTCTGCACTCCCTGTATGTGCCAATCATTGTCCCATTCTGACCATTCTGTGCCGTTCATTGTCCCCTTCTGATCACTCTGTGCCATTCATTGTCCCCTTGACTCACCTTTTTGGGGGTTCTACTGGTACAGCCAGGTAACAGACTCCATTAAGGCAGGGATCAGCAGCTTGCTTGTCCTTTCTGCACTGCAGCCAGCCGTGACGGAGTCACATGGAGGCACAGTTACCCATTGTACTACCCGAATGGGAGATTCGGGCAGGGGCAGGTATCGGTGGGTGTCTTATTTGCGGGGGGTTAGCTTATTTTAATGTTTTGGGCACAAATGGGGGGGGGGCTTTTTTGATGGGGATGGCTTATCATAGGGGAAACAGGGTAGTTGGAAGTTATGAATTTTATAATGGTTCATATTATGTGCTAGTTTGGCAAAGCAGATTGTTACTTTTTAAAACCTAGATAGAGGTTGAGGGGATTATGCCATACACTGATTTCTTTTTTTTTTCTGTTGAATCAACATCCTATTTTGGCCATGTGTTCATTTTGAATGAAATTGACCAAAAGTTATTGATTTCTGTTTGATGAAAGTTTGGGTAGACATGTGCACATTTATCTGGCTGTGCTTTTCTATCATATATAGCTTTAGAATATCTGTAGTGTTTAATTCAACTGGACTTGCTGTGTTTGTTTCACTAGTCATCCTGCATACAATGCCATTTTAACACCTCTCTCTGAGCGGATTAATAACACCTCACAGCTCCTATCATTCTAATGTAGTAACACCTACCTTCATTAGGCTCAGACCCCATGCTGGTTAACATTGGGTTTGAGCTATACCCCAGAGTATATATTCCAGTAAGATGATGTACACAGAATTCTGAATTGAGAAAGCCAGTCAGGTGACTAGTGAAACGTCTTCAAGAACACCGCAGTTGAGTTGATTGGGAGCATTTATCTCCCTTTTGAGAATACCACTCAATTCCTAGGCCCATGACCACCTCACAGATGATGGAGGTTGTGGCCCATCTTGCTATACTGGGCTTATAGAAACTGTTCACTTCCTGTCAGGGTGACTACTTTAGATGAATTGTGACAAACAAAAACAAAAGGTTTTTTTTCCAGTACACTATTATTGTTGTTATATGTTTTGAATTTTTTGTGACATCATTATGATGGTGGAGGCTGGGTGGTTTATACTTCAAGAAGGTACGTCAGCTGAGGTGACTCAGGCTTTAGACATTTATTCATTGCCTTAGTCACTGTCCGAGCTCTGACCTCAGACATACAGCCTTCTCTCCATCATCCTGCAGGATCTTTCTTAGCGTGTGTCACTGAGGCTATTTTTACCCTCTCGTAGCCTTTTCCGAGACAGCTGCATGGCAGTCTCCCCCATGAAATGTCCATTGTAATAAATGGGGATAAAAAGGGCCACCTTTTGGCTTCACACATTGTGTAGTTCATAGTCCTGTCTAGGTATTCTAGAACTACTGGCAAAGATAAAGTATGTCTGAGCCCATGAAAGGAAATATGATGTATTGTAGCTTTCCAGTTCTTGGATATTTGTGCTTTTATTTGTTTTCGTGTTATTTTGTAAACTGGTGATCTAGGTCTGCACTGTAGGTGGATTAGAACACGTTTACAAGGACTTTATTTATAATGTCAGTAATATTATTTATTATATATAATATTAGATTTTATTATAATATTTAATCAAAGATTCAAGTTGACTATACACAGGTCGATTAATCTGTTCAATTGACTTAAAAACTGATAGTTTAAGTAAACGCTGAAATCTATTTTTTTTACTGAATTGCTAGACCAAACGTTATATTTGAGCATAAAATCCAAAGGGCCATCATTGGAAAGCAATAATTGTGTTTCAGGAATTGTTTTTGGAAAGGAATCTGCTTTTCACTGATAAACCTGTGATAGCATTACCTATCCATATAATGATATAACACAATCAATATTTAAATTTCATAGAATAGAATGGAAAATTGACAATCAATATGTCAATTGCATAGAATGAAAAATTTATCAAGGATAATGATAGATTCAAAGTTAGATTTGAATAAACTTATGAATAAAATATTCCTTATATGTATTTGATTTATAAATTGATTGAATATTGATTGGGTATGTCTGATTCTTTTTATTTATTTTCAATGGTTGGTAATGAGTGGGAAGAACTGCTTATTAACTTGTAGCCAATGAGAGTGGATCCTGCTGTTTACTATAACATGTCTCTTTCCAGATCTTGTATTAAACATTGGCTCCCCACAGTTTATAGGCAGACCTGTTTACTGTGTGTATTGTAGGATGTAGGTATCCCGCAGCATATGGGACACATTACTATTGTCAAGCAGTTAAAACTGTTCTTTGGGATTATGAAGTGCTACCTATATCAATTTAAGTCAGGTAGGAACAGGTAATACTGCTATTATAGAGGAAGGGCTCCAAATAATTGAAGCACAGTTAATGCTGGAGACCAATTACATCTTTAATAAATGTATATTTTAAAGTAATTTAGATTAAGCCCTTTCCTCACACCAACCCAGTACTCCCACCCCTATTAATTTATTATTAACCCCTAACAACAAAGAGGGTTCCCTCAAGATAGGGGCTTTCTTTGCTGAGGCCTCGTACTGTGAAATCATTACCCTTTACCTTCACCAATTGTTGAGTGCCACTATGTATGTAACATAATGTTTTTTTTGGCATATTCAGTCGCTACTATCCTACAGATTCAGAACCATTAGCCTTTGTACAGCCGGAGGAAGCCATTTTGGCGAAACATGTAGCAAGTACAAAACCAGAATATAAAGTGATGGAG
This sequence comes from Ptychadena robeensis, assembly GCA_036250615.1. Classification (NCBI taxonomy): domain Eukaryota; kingdom Metazoa; phylum Chordata; class Amphibia; order Anura; family Ptychadenidae; genus Ptychadena; species Ptychadena robeensis. The sequence goes on from CM070037.1 coordinate 76,303,161, forward strand.
CAGTTTTGTAGTTATTATATTGGTGATTTTTGTATTTATATATATATATATATATATATATATATATATATATATATATATATATATATATATATATAAAGGCCGGAAAGGCTCTGTGTGTCTGCAGTTTTGTAGAAGTGCTGCAGGCACACAGAGAGCTGGCGGTTGTGCCCGATCCCGGCACGGGCACAGTTTGATCGTGGCTTCGGGCATAACACTAGGAGGTTAAAGTCCCACTCTGAGGGAACCCTTTTTCTTGTTGTATTATGAATGTATATGTAAAAATTATGCATGTACCACGAATAACACTATTGATAGGTGCTAGTTAATATAATGTATATGGGAGTCTGATGATGTAAGGATCTTTGAAGTTCCTCTGGATTTTAGCTTCAGATACACGGAGAGGCTGAACCGGTTTGATTAATGAATATAATGGGCGGGAGGCAGGCTTACAATGACATAATTGTTTTCGCAGTTGTAATCCATTAATTGAAGTAACTAAACTAGTTTTTGAACATAACATCAGTTTAGTCATAGAGAATTTCTGGGCTTGGTATGCTTTATTTCTAACTGGTACTCTGGCAATGTTCTGATAACAGTCTTATCAGGAAATGATAGAAAAAGATGGTGGCTTGGTTGTTTGTGATAAGCTTATTTACAAAGTTTTGGAAAAGTTTAATTTACAATTCCAGGCTTTGTTTTATTAAAAGCAGCAACGCTATTATTTTAAGGCAATTTCACACTAGTTGCATTGCCGTTACGGTAATGCAGCACGCTAGCATTACCACAGGGTAGCCAGGTTTCCACATACTGTGTTACTGCAATTGTCTTCCATGCATTAGTACACTGGCACAGCGCAGTGAGGGGTTTTACCAGCAACATGACCATTACTGTTAACGATAACAAGGTCATTGCCAGGACCTTGCACCGTGACTAGTGTGAAAGATCCCTCACACCTTTTGGTTTTCTGGCCAAGTGTGGTGATCTTAGTGTTTTCACTTCAGATCATTAACTCACATGGACAAAATCATGGTGACACAGAGGATATAAATTTTTATGGCATTTTTGTGACTGACTCTCATATTTTTATTTTCTTACCATAGGTGAACCAGACAATGGCCAATGGCCCACCCCAGGAGAGCCTAAGGCAAAGTAACACCTATTACCCTCAGCTTAGGCCTGGATACATCCCAATTCCAGTACATCATAATGGTATGGACAAACAACAGCAATATCCATTTTACCATCTACAACAGCCAGGCATGCAAAGAGTTAAATGTGAGCCTGTCAAGCGGCCACAGTCTCCCCTTGGTGGATTTAACCGGCCTCATTCTCCTGGCTGGAACTCTCAAGAACATCCTCAGGCAGACAAACTGACCAACCAGCGCTCAGGATCTCCACAAGGACAATCGGTAATGCCTCTTCTACACACTGTACATCATATAAAGTAAAAAATCTGTATGTCGATCTGAATTTTGATTCTAATGTTATTTAGCTATGTTCCTTAAACAGGATCTTATTTTTTGTTTCAGCCTCCTCCTTCTGTTGCTGACTCAAGCAACCTGCCACAATCTCCTGGCAGGCAGGTTCCTGGAAGACCAAGTGCTGGGAGTCACCAGTTGCCACGTGGCTATATTCCTATAAGAGTAATCCATGAGGGAAATGGGGTTCGCCAGTCTCCCCAGAATGTCCAGCAGTCCCAGAAGACAATTTACCCACAGCCTGATTGCCAATCACACTACCCAGTATTCCACCAAATTCAGGATGAAAGAGACTCCATGCAGCCAGTAAAAGGAAGAACAATGTCCAGTCGTGACAGTTCACCAGGCAGAGTGAGCTCCCCATCTCCATCTTCCACCCGAGTTCAGGTACATAAAAAATAAATATCTCTGGGATGGTACTATTCTTAATGTAATATATGCAATGTTTCACCTTTAAGTTATTCAAATTGGGGCAATGGTAACTTAAACCTATGATATTTCACATCAATTCATTGTGTGTTAACAGAGGAAAAAAGTTAAGTCTGATTAGTCAGTAAGTGATTGATACCCATCAATAGTTAACCCCAAACTCTGGGTCTATCAAACCCCATAGTGGCAACATGTTTAATACACATTAGATTTAAATGAAGAATTGTAAGAAAAATACATGAGGGGTTTAACAAAAGAAGTCTGAATTGCTGTAGACAAGGAAATTACAAAAGTGGAAGTGTTGCTTAGTGACCTATTGGTCATTGGTATTGAAACTGGTCTGGTTCAGATTCAACCCTTCACGTATATGTTAGAAAAAATAATAAATAATGTAAAATGAAGTTGGAATGCCTAATCATGTTTCTTATGGGACAAATATTCAGAAAATATTCAGCTGAAAATTAGCATAGATAGCAATGGCAGCATTTGTACTTTATTATGATTTAACAGTTATAGTACTAATACATTATGAAGTTCTGAGTAAAGTACTTAATACTAATTTGTTATGTCTTATTTATTGTTAAATTCATACCATGCCTTTTTGTCTACCCATTCAGCAGATTCCTATGCAAAGGATTTCCCCTTCTAGAGTTCATGTGGATAATTCTCCCACCACAGTCACACTCCCGGTTCAGATGGGCTCTCCTACCACAGTCCCAGTTCAGATGGGCTCTCCCACCACAGTCCCTCTGCAGATGGGCTCTCCTACCCCAATCCCTCTACAGACCAGATCAGTAACGCCAACTTCACCGCAAATGAAATCTGCTACCCCTGACTCAAACCAGACAACCTCAGCCACTCCCACCCAAAACCAAGTAGGCCCTGCCACCCCCACTAGCCCAGTCCAGGTGGATCCTGTCATCATCAGTTCAATTCAGACAGGCATTGCCACTGATAATCCACTCCAGTTTTCAAACACTATGCCAGGTCAAACCAGCGTGACTGAGGAGGAATGTAAACCATCATATGCCCAGGAAGAAAATAAATCTGTAATTCAAGATTCAAATGTTCCTGAGGAAAGACCTGACCTAAAAAAGGGTGTCCAAGAAAAAGAGGCTGAAGTAGTACAATCCCAAGAAAAGCATCCTGGAGTTCTGCAGGTGGAGCGAATATTAGATAAGGTGGAAGCACTACAGGAAGCTGTTAATAACTTCCGGGGCAGTAAAAATGAAAAGAAGTATCTGATACTGGAGGAAGACCTTACCAAAGAGCTGTTGGCCTTAGACTCTGTAGACCCTGAAGGTCGTGCAGATGTTCGCCAAGCAAGGAGGGATGGAGTCAGGAAAGTCCAGAACATTTTAGAGACTCTGGAACAGAAAGCCACTAATAGCCAGACTATGGACATGTCTGCAAGCTCACAAGATTTAGTGGAGGGTAACAGCAGAACCTCTTCTGAGGATGCATCGGTACCCCCTTATGATGGACATTAGTTGCTTCAAGCATAAATGTTTACAGACTTTATGAGCTCTTGTTGGGTTTGCATTCTACATCAAAAGAAGTGCATGCGCTTATATTTTCTTCAGACTTCTGACTTTTCTCCAACTTCCAGCATGTGACATGTCTGAATGAAAGTAAAAAGTGTAAGAAAGCAGCAATGACGCCCATGAACAGAACGTACAATAAGGTGTTCAATAAAAGCTTGTGTGTTCCTTTTGATTGTTTTTTTGAGTTTTAGAACTGCTTTCACAAATGTTTCAGGTGTCATGTCTATGTTACCTTTAACTTAATTAAACATTGCGTGTCTTATTGTCTTTTAGTGAAAAAAAGGTTCAGTGTTTCTTTACAGCCAAGTTCAGGTTTCTGTTAGACTATCAGTGATGGTGCCAGGGACAAGGTTTGCTTGTATCTGAAGAGTCACAACAGTTTTTGGTGAATCTTAAGCTGGCCATACACCTTTAGATCTCTCTGTCAGATATCCATTAGATCTACCAAAAACTGTAGTATAGGGTCCTCTGTGATTGAACACAGGTAGACTTGATGGTTTTGAAAGTCCCTCATATTACATGATTTTGGTAAAACAAAATGAAATCTAAAGGAAATCTGACAGAAATCTAAAGGTGTATGGGGGCCCTAAGATTCTTGTTGAATTGGTATAAATGCCTTAAGTGACAAATGGATGTACTTAGAAATGCAATGGGGTTTTCAAGCTTATGTTACATTTAATATATAAGAAAACGATACAAAAACAGTATTTGACATTTTGAAACTGACCGACTGTTTATGGTCTAGTTTTTCTCTTTACATTATATAAAGTGGCAAATGATTTCAATGTATGACAAATTAGGACAAATTTAGCCAGGGTGTTGTAATGCATGCACAATGCATTGTGGAATTGCTGCTTGGAATCCTACTGTAAGCAATACATGTCCTGAATACAACTTTGCATGGAGGATAGCATATATAGCTCCAAATACAGTTTTAGTTAGCCACCATTATTGCTACTTTTCATGATGTCCAGACTACCCATGCCATGTTCGCATGTATAATAAGGCACCACAGTACCACCAGTCATGCTTCACTTTGAACTGCTTGCTAATAACAAGTTAGTTTGTCCCACTTCTCTTGATCCTGGAATTTTCCTTTTTAGTTTATCAACCTACAGAAGTGACATTTAGGCAATGTTCCCACATGTGCGGCCGCGCGATTGATTGGCCGTTAAATACACGTGCCATCCCATTTAAACGAAATTTGCATTTGAATGCAAAAAAGTTCAATTACATGTGCGGCGGGGCAGCCACACATGTAAGAACATAGACTTACACTGCAGCTAAGTCCATTCCAAATGAGCTTGGACCCAAAGAGGGTGGCAATATTTTTGGTATCGTGGTTATATATGGTTTATTCTCTGTATCCAAGTTAGAATTTCTCTATACTTTGTTAATGCACAGTATTTCTACTGAAAAAGCAGTGCTACTGGCAAAGATCTGGGCTATCTGTAGTTTTCACCCTTGTCCCCAAGAGATTTCCTCCAGAGCACAGCAGCTTTTCATGATACTGTGTAATAGGTTTCTCAAATGATTTTCCTTTTATATGCTTTTTCATCTTCTGCTAGAAGATGTCCTAGTGTGTTTGAAAACCTAACATTTCCCAGATTCAACCTGTCTTTGTAATATTTTCATTTATACATATGGTTACACTTGCACAGACCTATGGTCTTTGAAAGAAAAGGTTGTATTTATATTTTAAACATTAGTCATCACGATCTGTTTTTTTGAAGATGCAACTTAGGAGCTTGGCAGCAAAGATTGTGGCCAGAAAATGTGTATTTTCAGACATGCAGGTAGGCACAGGATTGGCAGCAGCTAGTAATATGTTCTGAGAACTCCTTGCCAAGCCCAGTCAGACTTTATATAAACTGTTTCGGCTATAGAGTAGAATTACATTATAAATTTAACCTCATGGTTTTTTTTTCTGGCATGAAGTGCCTGATTATTTTCCTTTTGAAAGACCTTTGCAGTGTCTGTATACTTTCTATTGGTACAACCATAACTCATTATAGCCAGTGGTTTCTAATGTTCAGAAAAAAGCAACTGTATTGAATGTTATAATTGCCCTACTGGCACCATCCATAGAACATTTTCCAGAATTCTCTTGGGTTTGCAAAACACATAATCTGTGGTCCATGTTAGTGTACTGCAGGTCTACTGGCATTCGTATACAAGGGCCAGGTGATGCCACTCTACACTGTAATGTGCACCTTATGTAACCCTGTAAAGAGTGTTTAAATATACCGTATATATATTTATATGTGTGAATAGAGCATTATCTGTATATTTTAAAATAAATATTTGATACAACCATCAAACTGTGTCTTTGCATGTTCCTGTATGATTGAATTATTTAAGCAATACCGAATACCTACAAGCTACAACTTGTCCTGTATCTATTTAACCTGGATTATCATGTCTGCCCCAGCCGCCATAGAGCTGTGCACTCATTTCTGCATTTCTTATTCCATTTCTTGAGTATATCCCCAACCAATAAAACTGTAAATTTATTTTTCTTCCACTTCATAGTAGATGGGCTCGTACAGCAGTAGTTTGCAAGAAAAATGTGTGCCACAAATAATAAAGTAATGAAGGCAGGAGACCAGACCACAAACCAGACAAAGTTTTTTGATTTTTTTAGACCTAAGTCAGCAATAGAATCTTTAGTAATATTTGAGGGCTAGCTCTCATTTTTTCTGAGGAGCTAAATTCCACTTTGAAAGTCTGGGCATGAGGGCCTTCTAATAAATCTGGTATAAATGACGTGTCCAATTATGTATCTTCTATGAGTTGGAAGATGCCTCACTGCTTGATATTAATGTGCCACATTCCTCACCATGAGTTGGGACCGAAGAACACTTTGTGAGGATCCATACACAAGTCCCCACATAAACACACAGTATTCTTTATCTTTGTATAGCTCCATCAGTTCTAAGGACACAGTGTTGTGTAACATGACACATACATGTAAACCACCTATTTATAGTCCCCAGCTAGAGCTGGGGGAAGTGGAAACATCATCCTCAATAGCAGATTTGCGGAGAGGAAAACTCTTGAGAATATATGTTCAGTTAGCAGACACTGCAATATATTAGAAGGCTGAATATGCGTTTAAATTCATGATTATTAATAGTTGTAACTATTCAGAAAATCTGTATGACAATCAAGTTCTCCAATCTACCAAAGTAGTTCTGCCCTCCTTTTTTAAGGATTTCACACATTTAGTGTAGTACAGAGGACACATCCTGAACCCCCCCCCCCAGGCAAGGGCAAAAGGGGTCCTTGGCTTTCAAGTTCAACATATTCAACACCTTCAATGGAGGTGTCTCTGGCGGCACTCTGCAGTGTTGCTTTGGAGACGCGGCAGCCAGCAGAAGTGTCCTCTGTGTCGTGCGTCCAGTGTGGAAAAAGACACAGAAAGGACACTTCCCATTCTGCTGCATGGGACAGTGCCCACATTGCATAGTCTTGTTTTGAAGCTGCGGGCTGCCGCTTCTTCAGGGCTTGTATCCACTACGTTTTTGACGTACGTCCGCAATCTTCAATGGAGGTCTTCAGTGAATGATGATCTTCAATGGAGATGCGGGAAAACTGTTAAGGCCCCCATACACGGGTTTGATTCCGGTACGATCTATTCCGGGCGCGTGCACGCGAAACGATCGTGCCGGAATCGCGTGCAGCCCACCTTGTCCGATCGATCAGGTCTGATTGATCAGGGGCCCAGAATCGGATCGGACAGCGAACCAACATGTTGGTCTTTCTGATCCGATTCTGCACACATCAGGGGGAGTTGCCATTTGTGGAGTAAGCGATCGGACAAGGCGGTATGCAGTGATCGGATACTCTTAATTGGTCGATTGATCGGAGCTCCGATACCCGCTGAGATCGCCATAATCGATCGGATGGGTGATCGATCGGCCATGGAATCGGAACGTCTAGCTTTAAGGTGTTTGGGCGCTGATTTTCAGCGTCTCTGCTGCAGGCAAACTGCCTGTGAGCAGCAGGGAATCTGCCCAGCAAATGTGCCCCTGTTCTATCGTGTGCAGGGTGTGCAGGTGCAGGATGTGCCTCCCCTGCATGTGCGGGTGCAGTAATGTAGGCTTCATTTCAACAGGGGGCTCCGAAAGTGCAGGGAATCGGCAGTAGACACAAGCCCTAAGGTGCTTATGAATGTATTTCTGGGCAAAATTTAAAAAATTCTAAATCAGCACAACTTACATTCATTGGGTGTAGTGATTAATGGATGACATTGGGAAATAATCGTAGATACTCACTGAGAAAACTTTTACTGCAATTCTGACTTACACTTCCACTAAAAGCTTATACAAAGGAAAGTCACAGAGCCATGTCATACCTTTGTGTAACTTGCACTCAGAAAAGGAGGTCTTCTTTGTCTTTCTCCCTAACACCCTAATCAAGTTATTACATTTCAGAAATTATGTAATTTGTAGCACATTTATTTAATGCAGTTCTAAAAGCAGGTGAAAAATTATTTGAAAAAACTACAACCTTAACACATAACATATGGAATCAAATATACTTATACTACTTCCACAGGAATTTCAGATGCTTATGATGAGAAAGTTTAACACCTATATATCAAAGAAGATACAATCTGAAGGTGGTAAGATCATCTTGAGCAAGCAATTTAAGTTTTTCACCAGTCTGGACTTTTCTCCAGACTGTACACAAGGTGAACACCTCAAGGTGTGTCAATAGAGGGAGTGTGTCTTTCTGGTGGATGTGTTGTATTGTAGGAGTAAAATAAACCCGGAGGTTGGTGGAAGTGGTTACAATAAATCCCTAACATTGGAAGTCAGTGATTGGATTGAACTAAATCATATAATTGGTAGTCATCCTTTAATTCAGTGGTTCTCAACCTGTGGGTTGGGTTCCCCCTTGGGGGTCGAATGACAATTAGTTTCACAGGGGTTGCAGTGTTTACTGAAAGCAGCGCTGATGCCCACAAGCAGGGTGGGAAGTTAGGAGGAAGAATAACTTACTTAAAAGAAAGGAGAGTAACACACCATCCCTCCTAACTGCCCACCCTGGACATCATTTGCACAAGCAAGGTGGTAAGATATAAGGGAGGGAACATTACATTTACCTGATCATGCTGGAAGTGATGTTGCATCAACACTTCTGGGGTCGTGGACCTAAAGAAGTTGAGAATCACTGTTTTAATTAGTAGTACCCAATGCAGGCCCTCTTTTTAGATCTCCGCATCTCACCTAATGCGATCACACATGACTTAAATGGGGAAACAGAAGGGCCCTGGGTATGGTGGGGTAATAGCCCCAGAAATTATAGTGCATAGTTTGTTTATGTGTTCATTGTAAAGTGTCTATTGTATTTAATGATGGCTGGGTGAAACTATGGGTTTTGGGTGAATCCAATCGGGAGGATTTGGGATGGAGGGGGAGTATACTAGGGGCGTGTGTTTTGCGGTACGCTGGGGTGCCTCCACTCCACCCCCTTATGTCCCAGCTAGCTATGCAATGTATTAATGTTTCCTATTCATGTGCAGTTTTCCGGATTTAATTATTAGGACTTTTTTTTAACATATATGTAATCTACATATGCTATACCTTGACTTGGGTAGTAGAAGATTCTTAACCTGTCCCCTTGGAGCCCACCCTTGTTCTCCAGGACGGATGGGAGATTTTCTCTAATCACCTGGAGAGGGGCTATTAATGGGGACAATGCTATATATGCTGGAGTCTCATCTCTACCCAATATTCTCTATGATTAAGTGCCTATCACATGGGATGAAACAATAAGAGAGCAGGTGACCCCTTGGGGACTTTAGGATGTAAGTGTTGCTGTTCTGTATGATGAACTGGGAATTTTTGATATAATAAAGCTGGTTGTAAGACTTTATCCGGTGTGCAGTGCTTCAGTGGTGTGGATATGTACTTAAATATCAACATCCTTCAAAATTACCTCACCATTTCACTCAACAACCCTCTATTAAGCATCAAACAATCTCCTACAGCAAGATCTGAAGGCGCCTTTTCTTTACGTGTCCTCATTTATCTTGCTCTAGTCTTAAGGCCCCCATACACGTGTCGGATTCCCACCGGATTCCGGCACGATCGATTCCGGGCGCGTGCATGCGAAACGATCGTGCCGGAATCGCATGCAGCCCACCTTGTCCAATCGATCAGGTCCGATCGTTCAGGGACCCAGAATCAGATCCGACAGAGAACCAACATGTTGGTCTTTCTGATCCGATTCTGCACAGATCAGGGGGAGTTGCCATTTGTGAGGTGGACAATTGGACACGGAATCGTCCCAGAATCCGTTGGATTAAGGTGGTATGCAGCGATGGATACTCTTAATTGGCCGATTGATCACACCTGCGATTCCCGGCAGAATCGCCGGAATCAATCGGATGGGTGATCGACTGGCCATTGAATCCGACACGTGTATGGCTAGCTTTAAAATTCATTCATCATTCTCCACAAGTATTTGGGCACACCATGGCTATCTTTCAGAACTCCATCATTAACTCTACACTATTCCATTTGATAGTCACAGTTTGGATCCCAACTGTTCTCATTTAATATACTACTTTGGTTTTAAAAAAACACTTCTTTGTTAATGACACTTAAGTTTCGCTCTTGGCTTCTGACCTCTTTACAGCTTTGGTCAGTATGCGTTGGTGCTGTTGTTCACAAGATATTTCTAAAATCAATAGGGCTTTGCCCAAGTATTTCTGTTGAGCCCCCCAGCATCTGTAAGCAGGAAGTGAGGTCATCCTGGAAAGCACACGACCCTGAGAGATCCATCCTTGTAAACCTCTTTTAATGTATCTTGTCTGTTGTTTTGTTTAATTTTGCTTCATTTTATTCAATTCCATATTATTCAACCATTTGTTGTACTAGGTCCCAGGGGCCCAACCTGCGGCCCGGGGGCTGCATGCAGCCCTTTGTGTGTCATTTGGTGGCCCTCCTCGGTCCTCTACTTGCAGCCCCCAAAACCTGTTTATGCATATGGCATAGGAACTCACCTGTTCACCAATCCTCCACCGATGCATCCTCGCCTGGGAGCACTTCTTAGAGTGGTAAGAGGAGGAGAGGGACTCGCTGAGCCTCCAGCTGAGCATGCTAATTGGCATACATGAAAGCTAATGAGTGATCCAGACAGAGCCCGAGTGCCTATGCTTTCACTAGACAACTTTAATAATATCTATGAGGCACATAACCTTTGTTGATGTATATGGGGCATTTTTCCCATAAGAAATAATGAAAATTCCCATAATGTGTTCTGAACATTCCAAAGCCCCCTTTCCTGATGGTTCCATGTCCATTGTGTGTGCAGACATGGAGCGTGTCAGGAAAGGAAAATTACGGTAAGTGTGATAGGAATTTTGCATTTTCCTGATGGCACCATGTCAGCATACACAATGGACATGGAGCGCATCAGGAAAGGAAAATTATATGATAGGAATTTTGTTTACCACACCTTTTTATAATAAAAAGCATTTAATAGTATGTGTGATTTACCAGAAACACCAATAATTTTCCTGTTCTCACCAAAAAGTTAAAATAAGCCTACCAGAAACAAACATTTTTATTCACCGTTCAAGGTGACATCTTTGGCTTTCAGGAAGAGAGGATGAAATGGAAGGTGGTTATTGTGTGAAAGGAGAGTGCCCTTCCATAAGAACATCAGGAATCTGGCTTTGTAGCTTTTTGTAGATTGGTGAGATGGTCCATAATGACGTGCTGTACTTATTAGTGACACCAGATCACATGGATGCCAACACACAAGCAGAAACACATTCTAGCCTTGGCCAACCAAAAATCAAAACTACAATTTTGGTTGCAACTCAAGTTGGTCTTAAGTCAAGCCTGTTGTAAGTCAAGGGTCCACTGTATTTAAAGGGTTGACATTCTCAGTTTTTATTCTCAATGAGACATGACGTTTAATAAGAATCTACAGGATTTCATGGATTGCCAGGAGAATTTAGAAGCTTTATCCTCTTAGACCACATCCACAACTTTTTTGGGATACCATTAAAAGAAAATAAAAAGTGTTTGCCTGATCACTTGTTTTTTGGTTTATAAAATGTAACCCACCTTAAGAACTCTGGGTAAACAAAATGTTTTACACCACACAATACCTTGTGTTTTAAGTGGGTGAGGGATTGTCTTCAGTGGGAACTCAAGGTTCTCTACTTCAGGCTATATTAGGTGGCAGATGACAACTGCTCAAATCCTGCATAAGGACCCCAGGATTTTGGTGGGACTACTTTCAGGGTGAGATCTCCTGCCACCATCCCATGCAAAGCACTTACACATTTTGAAGCAAGGGCATTTATTGATAGTGGCGGGGTGACCTACTTGTCTTCTGATAGCTAAAATGAGAAGCACAGTGTATTCCATTCCCATTGAGGCAATATTAATATACCGCTATATGGCATTTCCAATTTTTTTATACCTAAAATGAGAAGTACCGGGTATTCCATTCCTTGTACATTGAGTGAATTATTATATATCTCTTTATGCCATTTGCAATCTTCTCAACCCTACAATAATTAGACAGTCGAATGTATTTTCAAAAATGTTACTATTTCGACGATTTTGAGTTAATTGCAAAGCCCCTGAACATGGTATCATCACCAAACTTGCTGGAGATATACAAAAGGGTTGGGTGTATCCTACACAAAAAAAGTTTGTTTCTAACACAAAGTTTTTGTACAAATTAAGTTCAAAGTCAAGTCAAAATTGCAAAAACGACATGTGCTTGAGCAACACTTTTTTTTCAAATGTTCTCACAACGCTTATTTACATCTCCAGCAAGTTCGGTGATACTATTTTCAGAGGCTTTGCAATCAGCTCACAAAGTTAGCAAGTAGAAAAATTCGACCATCTCTAATAATGATAAGCACCAGGTATTGTAGCCCTTGTTTCAGCTTCAATGCCTATATTACTGTGTATCTAGCTTTACATTTTCACTGAAATAGGAAGGATTTATTGGGCATCATTTGTTATTTTTACTTTTCCCGATATCAAAAATGTTTAACTCTTTGATGTAATATCTAATTGAGGAACAGAATGATGATTTAATGAAATATCTTTCTTAGCTAATGATCCATGACAATGTATAATGTGGTATGTATTGAGGGTTATTCTCACGGTCATCTCCTGTGAATATTCTGAGCCCATATATGTCTGTACCCAAATATTTCATTTGCAATACATGACGGCCACCACCAGATGTCTCTCTTGTACCATTATCTGTTCCTCCATCATGTAGTCTGAGAGTTCTGGAAAAGACTGTCATGAGGGTTCCTACTGTGTGTTTGTGGTGACTTAGGTAATGAATGGCAAATATGAAAGGGAATCAGGATTGTGCTGCTAAAAGATAAGAGTTATCATTGTTTTTTTACCATATGAATTATCGTTGCATCCTTCCAGAAAAAGTGTCTTCGTTTTATATATTGCTGTATGTTAAGCTTAAAAAAGAAAACATAAAAAAACATAGATATAATTAATTTTCTTGTTACAATGACATCTGTGAAGACATTGGATAGGTCAGTCAGCTAATTGAAAGTAAGTAGTAAAAGTAAGCAAGTCAATTTCCAAAGAATTGCCCGCTGTGTTAAGGCAGATTGCCCACTAAGGTTAAGGGCATATTACCTATTCATCAGAATAGGAAAAACATATTCAATGGGCGCGTCACTCGTCAGCAGCACACCAGGGGAGAAAGGGTTAACTGCAAAGGGGCACATCTGGGGAATCACACTGAAAACAGTTTTCTCCATAGAAAACTGTTTTCGTGCTACTTACTTTTGAATCTTCCACCCATCGCCGCCCCGATGTGACGCCATCACGTCACTGGAGGCAGATGGGTGCCACTCTTCTCCAGCAGCTTCTTCTTCAGATCGCAGCATGTAGCAGCGTGGAATGGTAAATCTGCGCTGCCGGGGCTCTGATCTTTGCCAGACGGCTCCATCTTTTCCAGTGCAGTGCTGACAGGACAGCACTGGACAAGATGGTGCCGTCAGGAATGGCAGGGGGGTTAAAGAACAAATAGATTCCATGTCCACATCTTATCCCCAGGAACTTTTGCCAGCATATCCAATGAGTGAAAGCCCCCCATTCACACTATTAGGGCCACATTATCCTGGCCCCTCTAAATCAATGGGCTGACATATTACTAACATGCTTTAAGCCAGTGGTTCCCAACTGGGGGGGCGCAAAGGTATTCCAGGGGGGTGCAGGCCCTCATTTTTAACCTTTGTTTGAAAAGGGAGGTGGCTCGATAAGGTTCCTAAATAGAAAAGGGGGGAACTGCAAAGAAAGATTTGGAACCACTGCCTTAAGCAATTCCAGTAGGCATCGGGTAGTAATTTATAAAGTGGCCTGAAAAAGAACAACATGTGAACATATGTGGCCAAGACTCAGTGCTGCAGGATGGGGTATTAGCTACTTCATCTTGTCTAAAGCCTGCCATACACCCCAGTGTTCTCCCCAGAGCAGATTGGCCGGGCGGCCCGCCCAGGAGATTTTAGTCCCCGCCCGGCAGTTCCGTCCCGCTATACCAGGGGTCGACAACCCCCGGCTCCAGAGCCGCATGTGGCTCTTCTTCATCCTCGGCGCAGCTCACCTCTGGCACACTACCGGAGCCGCGGGCCGGAGTCTTTCAGTGGCTGCGGCGCGCTCCTGAAGAATGGGGAGGCGCTGCCTGTCAGGCTGCTCGCCGCGGAGGACTTGTGTGCTGCCGCTGGCCGGCAGCCTATCAGAGAGGCCGCCGGACCGGTGCAGGCGGCGCGATGACGTCATCGCACCGCCCGGCTGAAAAAGAATTCTGGGGAGAACACTGCACCCACTGAGTGGGTGCCGACAGAGCTGTTCAGATCAGTTCGGAATAGCAGCGTGATGACGTCATCACGCTGCTATTCCGAGCTGGAAGAATTGGCAGGCATCCTTTGTGTGAACATCGGACATGTCTGTTCTCTGGCCGGCCGAGCTGTGGGCCAACAGGGATCTGTCTCCCCATGTGGGCACCCCCGATTGGCGGCTGATTTTGCAGACGGCCGCGAGAGCACACGCCCGGTCAGCGGCAAATTTGGCCGTTATAAACTTTTTAAAAAATTTAATCAGGCCCTAAGGCTAAATCCCCCCATACACCTTTAGATCACTCCATACAATTTCCTTTCTCCCAGATCGTCAAACAACTATGTAGTGCCGGGTCCTCCCTGATAGAATACATAGTGATTGGAAAGTTTACAAAGGTCCTCATATTACATGGTTTTGGTAGAAAAGTTGATTGTACAGAAATTGTATGGTAAGATTGTAAGGTGTATGGGGGCCTCCCCTAGCATTAAATTCCCATATCAAGCATGTGTGTTTTGATGTGCTAAAAATATTTAATTGATATTTACAGAACAGTGCACACAGAAGCTTAAAGCGGACCTACCACATTGTAGGTCACTTTGCACTATCGGCATCAGGCTGCCAATAGATAGGGCAATCACTGTCCAAAAAGAAAAATAAATAAATCTTACAGCAGGAAAGACCGTTTTTCCGAGGTAGCACAACCCATGCTGTGACGTTGAGCCGCGGCTTAAGACGGGAAACATCAGCTCTGAGTGGGGCCCCAGAATGCATCGCTCTGTGACGTCACTATCACAGCGTGTGCTGTGTCTGTGTGCTCTCCCCCCCTCCCCTTCTTTGTCTTGGAGTGTCATCGTGGAGGTGATTGTGGAGGAAGTGTAGTGGAGACATTGCTGGGACTGGCAGCAGAGGAGGCAA